>CM035091.1:51531643-52131643 GCA_020205505.1 Panax japonicus | reverse complement strand
CTTGAGGGCATAACATTATTCATGGTCAAACCACGTTGATCGGGCATGACCATTCGAAATCTGGGCAGCCAAGAACTTGCCCAGAAACGCCTGACAAGAAGTTCGTGGGCTCGGATCTATCAGTTGCTTAATGATTTGGACATGTTGTTGTATTAATATTATAGTATGATATATGGACTACATGATTATACTTTTAGATCATTTATTTAGTAAACAGATTTTATTTGGAGGAAGGTCAAGCCAAGCAGAAAAGTCACGGCTTCCGTTTTCTGGGTAACCTAGAAAACTCAAGCTCGTGGTTTCTGACATGGTTTGACCGGACACGTTTGGTTGATTTTGATGTTGTCATAGTTCTTTTATGTAATAGATATGTACCCCTACATGCTGGCTACACACAGCAATATTTAGATCACTAAACCATCACCAGAATCATAAGTTGTAGAAGCTCAAAGTAAGGCAGTCGAACTGTTCTTCATTTCTGGGTAACCTAGAAATGAAGAACAACTCTGACATGCTATTTTGAAGGCTTATATCTCCTTATTGTGATGCAGTATGACTTTGTTTGTTGTTGGATGGTGTAGTATTACACTAGCACTATAATATCTGACCCTTAACAAGCCCTGAAACATGAAGATCAATGATCTAGACTTGGTCAAATATGGTACCCAGAAACAGTCCTATGAATGTTCTTGAGGACTCAAGAACACCAAAGGCGACGCTTTATGTCGCTAAAGGATATATCGACAGACTTTTTAATTTTATTTAAATTATTTTCTAAAAATCATTTAAAAATAGAAATTAATTATTAAAAATTCCAAAAATAGTTTTAAAAATTATTTTAAGTTATAAAAATTAACTTTTAATAATTTGACATATTTTTTGATAAATATTAATATTTATTTGGATATTATTAATATTTAATTTATTTAATAAATATATTAAATAAATTGATTAAAAATAATTTTATTATATTAAAAATTATTTTAAATGATAATAAAGTATTTAAAAATATTTTAAGTTATAAAATAAAACTTTTAATATTTTAAGACAAATTTTATTAATTATTTAATATTAATGATATTAAATTTATTTAACAATTATATTAAATAAATTAATTAAAATTGATTTTAATATTAAAAAAATCATTTTAAATGAAAATAATTAGTTTAAAAATATTTTAAGTTATAAATTATAACTTTTAATATTTAAAGGTAAAATATATTAATAATTTAATATTAAATGATATTGAGTTACTTAATAATAATATTAAATAAATAGTTTAAAAATGGTTTTATTAATTTAAAAATCATTTAAAAAGGATATAAATGGTTTTAAAATATTTTTAAGTTATAATAAATGACTTTTAATATTTTGATAAATGATACAATAATAATTAAATATTAATTGTAATTATTTAAAAATGATTTTAATTATTTTAAAAATCATTTAAGGATAATAAAAATATTTTAAAAATATTTTGAGCAATTGTAAATAACTTTAATATTTTGGCAAAGATTTTATTAATAATTTAATATTAATTATATAGAATTATTTAATATTTAAATCATTTAAAATGATTCTAGTGTTTAAAAAATCATGATAAATTATAATAATTATTTGAAAATTATTACAAGGCTATGAAAAATAATATGACTGATATTTAAGTTATTTAAATCGAATATTGAACTGCAGACTAGAGTTCTAGACTCGATAATTACTAGATAAAGCCGTCGGTACACCGAAATGTTTCAGAAATTGATCTAGACTTATATAATTTGACTAGATACGTGTTTGTATGTGAACCAATGCCTGTTAAAGCTATGTAACAATGTAATTAGGTTATGTGCTGACTGCAAATAGCAGTACTATATGATATGATATGTTATTCTAATCAAACGAATGATCTTATTAATGATAGGTTTCGATATAAAACATAAAACTAGTTGCATTATTGTAAACAGTAGCTTAGGCAAGTATCCTATCTTTGCATTTAATTTATGCAATGGACATGCGTAAGTGAATATCAGAACTATTCTTTTTCATTGTTCAAATATCTTAACCTTTGTATATTCTTATGCAATGATCTTGTATAAGTAAGTTATTTGATTATAATATGTTATACAAGTTCTTTAATTTTGTTATTATAGATCAACATATATATTCTGTTTGTTAATTTCTAATTTTGGTTAGACAAGTGTCCTCACTTGGATAATCATTGTATTTAATCACATGTGGATACATACTTATAGATTTCCAGTAGGTATACGTCGACTTAAAAGTCGTCTAAGCTATTTAATCTGGCTAGACACAAACTTAACAATATTGTTGAACAAGAAATTATTTTATTATTATCCAATCAAATTGTTTTGGTTCGGATTCCCAACTAAGTATGAACATCGTGAGACCCCAGATTTTATGAATAAAGATTTAATTTTCTCGAAATATATTTTTTAATATTATGGTGTGGATTTGAGATAATGTTATAGTTGTAGTAATATTTATAATTTTTACAAAGTATGCAAGTTGTCATATTATATTCGATTGGTCAGGGAATATTTGTTTTATCAGGGAATATTCGTACAATGGCACAATCATTGGTGGACCCCGTAACGGAATTATTGTCGAATTGAGAAAACGATAAAAATATTTTATTAAAAATAACGGCAGAAGTTTTACCATTAATACTGTTAAACTACTCAGTAGTAAAAGTACAGTAATACGTGTGGTTGCATAGTAGCACACGGTATTGATTATTGATGTAAAACCCCAACTTTTTGAATAAAGATGAATTTTCTATAAATATTATTTTTGAATATTATGGAGTGAAATTGATATAATAGTTGTGGGTAATATTTATAAATTTTGCAAAGTACGCAAGTTGTTATATAATATTCGATTGGTCGGGGAATATTCGTTTTAACAGGGAATATTAGTACAACGGCACAATAATTGGTGGACCCCACAACAGAATTATTGTCGGATTGAGAAAACGATAAAAAATACTTTATGAAAATAACGGCGAAAGTTTTACCGTTAACTGTTGAAACACCCGGTGTTAAAAGTACAGTAATACGCGTGGTTGCATAGTAGCACATGGTATTAATTATTGATGCTTAAGTGATAAGTCACTCAGTTTTGTTGGTATTATTAATGTAATAATACAGAAAATATTTTTATATAAAACAGAATACTTTTATAAAGTTATTCTATAAATAGAATATATTATATTCTATTATGCATAGTGTTACATAGTGTCTGCATAGTGTTTTGCATAGTAAAATCTTTTTATATAAAACAGAATACTTTTATAAAGCTATCTATTTTATTAGAAAATAATTAGAATATATTATATTTTATTATGTATAGTGTTTGCATAGTAAAATCTTTTATAAAGTTATTCATTTTATTAGATTATAAATAGAATATATTATATTTTATTTTGCTTTAAATATGGACCGTCAGATTAAAGTAAATCAATCTCGACCGTTCATGAGTTAGTTACTATGCATTCCATTTTTCTATAAATAGAAGCTCATTCATTCATTATTTTTTTATGAATTCACTGAAACTCTAGAGAGATAAACTATAGAGAAAAAGAAGAAAGTATTTTGCTACTTCACTACTTATATATCCAGTACTCTTCTTCTTAAGGTAGGGAATATTATTTTTTGTACTCGTAAGGAGTGTTATTCTTTCTTATTCATGAAGGGAAATGTTGTTATTCCAATTCTTATTATTCTGTTGGAATAACCTGTATACGCGGTCTACCCTATACTTGGTGACATTCTTCTATTATTCTGTTGGAATATCCTGTCTGTGTGTTTTACACCGGACCTGGTTCCGTCTTTATTATTATTCCGTTGGAACATCCTGTCTGAGTGCTTTACACCGGACCTAGTTCCATCTTATTATTACTCTGTTGGAACATCCTGTCTGTATGTTTTACACCGAACCTGGTTCCGTCTTTATTATTCTGTCGGAACATCCTGTCGGTGCAAATTTTGCCTGACCTGGTTCCGTTATTATTATTTTGTTGAAATAACCTGTCTATGCGAAGTACCGTATGCATGGTGATTTCTTTTGTTATTCCATTCTTTATTATACTCAGTTGGTTAAAGTTTCGACTTCTATACTCCATGAAATTAGTAGAATATCCTTGATATTTGCGCTTCATCTAGTATCTTTTCATGGAAATATTCTTCTGATCATTCTTGAATTTTATTCTACAAAACTGTATCATGTTGACAATTTAGACGTTAATAATTCCTGGATAAAATAATTCTTGAACTTGTTTTATTAAATTCTTATATCATTGTCATCATCCTCATGTTTATATTTTGTTGAAAGTCATCTGTGGCCTGTAGTGCATAGATGGACTTGGTATGATTATGACCAGGGATTATTCGGTGTAATTATGACCGTAATGTTACAAATGATGTGGTAAAAGTTCTCATTGGCCCGTAGTGTATTGATTGACCAGGGATTATTTGGAAGGTGTGGCAAGCAAAAATTTACGGGGTTCATAACTCGTGACTAATATTATATTTATATATATAATATTATATTTAAAATATTTTGCTTTAAATATGGACCTTCAGATTAAAGTAAATCAATCTCGACCGTTCATGATTTAGTTACTATGCAGTCCATTTTTTTATAAATAAAAGCTCATTCATTCATTATTTCTTACGAATTCACTGAAACTCTAGAGATAGACTATAGAGAGAAAGAAGAAAAGTGTTCTTCTACTTCACTACTTCTATATCCAGTACTCTTCTTTCTAAGGTAGGGAATATTATTTGTTGTACTCGTAAGGGGTATTCTTTCTTTCTTACTTATAAAGAGAACTTCTGTTATTCCATTCTTTATTATTCTGTTGGAATAACCTGTTTACGCGGGCTACCCTATACTTGGGGAAATTCTTCTTTTATTCCATTCTTTATTATTATGTTGGAATAACCTGTCTATGCAAAGTACTGAATACATGGTGAAATTCTTATAATATTCCATTCTTTATTATTATGTTGGAATATCTTGTCTGTGCGTTTTACGCTGGACCTAGTTCTGTTATTTATTACTCTGTTAGAATATCTTGTCTGTGCATTTTACGCCGGACCTGGTTCTGTCTTTATTGGTATTCTATTAGAATAACCTGTCTATGCGAAGTACCGCATGCATGGTGATTTCTGTTATTATTCTGTTCTTTATTATTCTGTTGAAACATCTTGTCTGTGCTTTACGCATGACCTGGTTCTGTTAATTATTATTTTGTTGGAATAACCTGTCTATGCGAAGTACAGCATGCATGGTGATTTCTTTTGTTATTTCATTCTTTGTTATACTCAGTTGGTTAAAGTTTTGACTTCTGTACTCCATGAAATTAGTGGAATATCCTTGATATTTGCACTTCATCCAGTATCTTTTCATGGAAATATTTTTCTGAGCATTCTTGAATTTTACTCTACAAAGCAGTATCATGTTGACAATTTGGACGTTATTAGTTCCTGAATAAATTAATTCTTGAACTTGTTTTATTGAATTCTTATATCATTCTCATCATCCTCATGTTTATATTATGTTGAAAGTCATCTGTGGCCTGTAGTGCATAGATGGACTTGGTATGATTATGACCAGGGATTATTCGGTATAATCATAACCGTAATAAAACAAATGATGTGGAAAAAGTCCTCATCGGCCCATAGTGCATTTATGGACAGTTTTTGGTATGATTATGGCTATGGATTCTTTTTGGACGTAGTGCAAAAATGAATTATTTTATGGCATGATCAGGACCGTTGATGAAAACATGATTATCTTAAGCTGTAGTGCATGGATAATTTGTGGTCGTGATGCTAAAGAATATCTTTGGCCGTAGTGCAGGGGTGATTCGATGATGTGGATTATTTATTAAGCTGAGTCCCAGCAATAAAAGTGATGAAAAATCTTTTAAATCATAGAAGATAGTAGATTTTATTCCCTAGTTGACTCGTCTAATGGATTGCTTGTTCCACTGCAGTTAAACTTGATAGTTATTATATTTTATCAGTTTAACACTGTTGAAGGCTAACGATAAATTATTTTGCATTATCTTAGTCATAATATTTATTACTGGGCTAGTTGAGCTCACCCTTTCTTTCACAGTTCTCTTCAGGAAATGAGAATATAGTTGGGACGAGTCGGGAAACAGAGTGATGGTCCTAGATGGTGCATTAGTAGTCCTCACTATTCTGTTAAATAGTGTGATAATAATTGTAATGAGGACTCCTTTTGAGTTTGTATACTCTCTAGTAGACAATATTTGTATTCAAACTCACAGTTTATGTTTTGTCGTATTGTACACGACAGTTGTATTATTAAGTTGTATTTGAATTCTGTACCATGTATCTGGTGACTCAAGATGGGTGATGTATACCTAATTTTGGGGGCGTCACAAACATCCCGTATATGGGAAAACTTTTGTGCACCTAAGGAGGATAAGATGAACGATAATATCGTTCATGCGTGTAGTATTGATAAACAGAAGGCATAACGGGCTGATCACCCCCCGTGCCTGTAAGTTATGACAGTTTATAGATGAATTTCTGTTTAACCTTTTCAAAAATAGAAAACAATGTTCATAGTCTGTCGACTGATCTCCATTTATAGTCAATACGTATTTTCAAAAATTTGATATATAGTTGATATGTTGTTATTATTGGTTCAACTTACTTCACAACTGTTGATTCATTGTAGAAGTGTCATACAAAGAAAACATTTAATCCTTTCAGCTAATACTTATTGTTTACTATTACTTGTTGGGCAATAAAATGCTCTCCTTGCTTTAAATTTAAATGTTTTCAGCTAATCGTTATCAACCAGAAAGCTCTGCCAAGAACAAAGGAAAAGGAAATGTTGCAGAATAAGTTCTATACTATCATATGTAATAACTAGACTTTAGAAAGACTATGATATTTATTATTATCATGTAATGTAATGTTTAAAGGTCGCGTACCTGGGATTCAAACTCTGATATGTAAATTAAGTTTAGTATTTATATTATTGTTATTATTATTAGTATTATTCCGCTCATAGAAATGGTATCGTGAAGCACCGAGATCGGGTTTTAAGTATGTGAATTTGGGGGTTCACAAGTACTTTCCTGAAAGTATTCGACACATGAAGGAGGTAGAGTTTATAAATCTGGAGCAAAACAATATGACCGTGTCACAGTAAGAAGCTAAGTTTTCTGAGTTGTCCCAGTTTTCATCTCACTTTGTTTATAATGAGGAGAGAATGACGCAGATGTGTCTAAGAGGTTTGAAACCTGAGATACGTCAATACCTAATTTCTCATAAACTGTGTTTGTATTCAGATATTATAAATAGGGCTCAGATATTAGAGCGTAATAATGAGTCAACCCAATCAAGAGAGAGCATCGGGCAAATCTATAATACCCGTGGTAGCAGTCATCGAAGCTGTGACAACAAACATGGAGGAAATCAACATGCCAGAAATTGTAACCACTTCGTTGATAATCATGGCCAAGATAATAGAAGTGGAAATTTCAAGAAGAGGAAATTCAATAATGATGGAAAGACATCAACACCAACACATGTTGTTAAGGAAGGAAAATGACCGTCAGTCATATGTTACAAATGCGGAGGGGAGGGACACATCAGTCCAAACTGTACGTAGCAGTCCAAAGCACGTTACAATTGTGGAAGAGAAGGTCACCTAGAAAGATTTTTTCGTGCACCGAAGTCAAGTCCAACTGGGATGGAGGCATCAAAGGCGATCCCAGACAAGACAAAACCGGTAGTTCAAGGGAGAGCGTTTGTCGTAACCTCCCAAAAATCGAGGAATCTGAACGAGGTGATCACGGGTAAGCTAATCATAAACTTTAGCGAAGTCTATACCTTATTTGATACCAGGTCTACCCATTCTTTTATTTCTACTACTTGCGCTCAACGTTTAAATTTGACTCCAGAGAAATCAGACTTTGACTTATCTGTTGAAACTCCGTTGGGAGAGACCTTCATTACATCAACTGTTTATAAGTCTTGTTTGATCCAAATCGGCACTCGCACATTACCTGTAGACCTTATTTCTTTGAAAATACTTGTGTTTGATGTGATTTTAGGGATTGATTATTTTCGTATGGTTATTAGCTTTCATATTCCTAACCAACCTATTATGAGAATTCAAGCAACCAAACCACTAAAGTCAATCACTATCATATCAAGCCATAAAGCTATTCATTTATTAAAAAAATTGATGTCAAGCTTTCTTAGCCCATGTCACAGATTTAAACAAAAATACGTCAGATTTGAATGATATTTCTATTATTAATAAATTTCCTAACGTATTCTCTAAAGAACTTCATGGCCTACCCCCAGAGCATGAAATCGAGTTTGGTATTGACCTTGAACCAGGTACAAAGCCCATTTCCAAAGCCCAATATCGAATGGCTCCTATTGAACTTTAGGAGTTAAAACCCCAACTACAAGAATTGTTAGATATCGGTTTCATTCATCCCAGTACGTCTCCTTAGGGTGCTCCTATTCTATTTGTGAAGAAAAAAGATGGAAGTATGCGACTTTGTATTGACTATCGGGATTTGAATCATGTCACCAACAAAAATAGGTACATGTTGCCTCGCATTGATGACCTTTTTGACCAGTTACAAGGCGCCAAATTCTTTTCAAAGATCGATCTTCATTCTGGATATCATCAGTTAAAGATTAAAACCAATAACATCCCAAATACTTCTTTCAGAACTCGTTACGGGCATTGTGAATTCCTAGTCATGTCTGTTAGATTGACTAATGCTCCTACGGCCTTCCTGGATATGATGAACCTAGTATTCAACGAATATTTTGATCATTTCATGGTTATCTTTATTGATGACATCCTCATATACTCAAAAAGTCGTGAAGATCATGAGCAACACTTGAGGCTGATACTCCAAAAGCTTCGTGAAAATAAGCTATATGCCAAGTTGAAGAAATGTGAGTTATGGCTTGAAGAAGTAGCATTTCTTAGGAACGTGATATCAGATCATGGAATATCTGTTGACCCGGTAAAGATTGAAGCAATTCAAAGATGGGAGCAACCTAAGTAAGTTACCAAAGTACGTAGCTTTCTCGGTTTAGCTGGTTATTATCGGAGATTCGTAGAAGAATTTTCACGAAACACTACTCCATTAACTCAGCTGACTCGGAAAGATACAAAATTTGGTTGGAATGAGGAATGTGAGAAAAATTTTCAAGAACTCAAGAGGAGACTCATTTCAGAACCTGTTCTGACAATACCACCTGGCTCGGAGGGATTTGTCATCTACAGTGATGCTTCAGGCAAAGGGTTAGGATGTGTTCTCATGCAACATGGGAAAGTCATAGCCTATGCATCGCGATAACTTAAAGAATGTGAGAGGAATTATCCTACTCATGATCTAGAGTTGGCAGCTGTCATTTTTGCGCTTAAGATTTGGAGGCATTACCTGTATGGAGAAAAGGTGGAGATATATACGGATCATAAAAGCCTCAAATATTTCTTCATTCAAAAGGAACTCAACATGCGGCAACGACGATGGCTTGAGATGTTGAAAGATTACGACTATACCATTCAATACCATCCTGGAAAAATGAACGTAGTAGCTGACGAATTGAGTAGAAGATCATATGCGGGTACGAGTACGATATTGTCAACGTAAAGGTCCATTTTGTATGACTTACAAAGGATGGAGATAGAGTTAAAGACTCCAGGGACCCATGTGATGATGATAAATATATGAGTAGAACCGTTTTTAATCGATAAAGTTAAAACTGCTCAAGCTACATACCTGGAGCTGATGCATATGAGGAAGAAAGTGCAAGAAGGTGCTATTCCGGAAGTAAGAATCGATGAAGAAGGAATACTTCGAGTCAACTCCAGACTTTATGTTCCTAACGATTCTGACTTGAAGTATAAAATCATGATGGAGGCGCACAATATACCGTTTACAATCCATCCTGGGAGTACCAAAATGTATCGTGATCTTCGACATACATTTTGGTGGAGCAATATGAAGAGAGATATAGTGGGGTTTATCTCAAGGTGTCTAACTTGTCAACGAGTCAAGGCGGAGCATCAAGTGCCAAAAGGTCCATTACAACCACTTAAAATTCTAGAATGGAAGTGGGAGCACATTACCATGGATTTTGTTATTGGTCTTCCCAAGGTTTCTCAAGGCAAAGATGCGATTTAGGTCATTATTGATAGATTGACCTAGTCTGCTCATTTCATACCGATACGAGAAACTTATACACTTGAACGTCTTGCTCGTATGTACATAACGAGATTGTAAGATTGCATGGTATGCCAGTATCCATAGTTTCTAATCGAGACCCAAGATTCACTTCATAATTTTGGGTTATTTTGCAAAAATCTATGGGCATAGATTTACGATTTAGTTCGGCATATCATCTTCAAAAGGACGTGCAGTCGGAGATGACTATTAAAACTCTTGAAGATTTATTAAGACTCTATGTCCTTGACTTCAAAGGAAGTTGGGACAAGTTCTTACCATTAGTGGAGTTTTCCTACAACAACAGTTATCAAACAAGTATTGACATGGCTCCATTTGAGGCGTTGTATGGAAGAAAGTGTCGTTCTCCAGGGATGAGGTGGGTGAAGTAATGTTGTTGGGACCGGAGTTGATATGTATGACTACATTTAAGATTCAAACGATTCGACAATATATAAAAATCTCACAAGATCGACAAAAGAGTTATGCTGATCTTCATCAAAAGGACATGGAATTCAATATTGGAGATCATGTGTTGTTACGTGTTGCTCAATGGAAAGGAGTTACGAGATTTGGAAAGAGAGGAAAGCTCAATCCTCGATTCATTGGCCAATTTTTAATCCTCGATTGCGTAGGAACTGTGGCCTATAGACTCGCCTTACCGCCAAGTATGTCTCGTGGTTATAACGTTTTTCACATATCTATGTTACGTAAATATGTGAAAGACCCGAACCACATTATTGAATTAGAACCGGACGAGATAACAGAAGATTTAATGTATGAAGAGGTACCTGTTATAATCTTGGATAAAAAGGATCATATTCTACGATCCAAGGTTATACCTCAAGTTAAAGTTTTGTGGAGAAACAACAATGTTGAAGAAATGACCTGGGAGTTAGAATCTGAAATGAAATCAAAGTATCCTCACCTCTTCAACATACCAGGTACGCTCCCTAATTTCAAGGATGAAATTTCATAAGAAGGGGAGGTTGTAACACCCCAACTTTTATGAATAAAGATTAATTTTTCTCGAATTATATTTTTGAATATTATGGTATGGATTTGATATAATGTTATAGTTGTGGGTAATATTTACAAATTTTGCAAAATAAGCAAGTGGTTATAAAATATTTGACTGGTCGGAGAATATTCGTTTTAACAGGGAATTTTTGTGCGATGGCACAATCATTGGTGGACCCCACAAATAGAATTATTGTCAGAGTTAAAAAATAACCGAATTACCTTTTTATAAAAATAACGACGAAAGTTTTACCGTTAAACTGCTGAAATACCCGGTGGTAAAAGAACAGTAATACACGTGATTGAATAGTAGCATATGGTATTGATTATTGATGCTTATATTAGAAGTCACTAAGTGATAAGTAGGTTTTATACCTACTTATCCGGTATCTTTTACTTGAATTAGTTGCTTTTATTCATGTGTCTTAGTTACTTTTCATGCATTTTGTGTTCGTTTTATAGGTTATACGTTTGGAAGCGGTGTGAGCGATTATTGGCAAGGAAAATGCAAGGAAAAAGCAATACGGACATCGTTTATAATTTTATGTTCATTTCATGTTCTTGGCTTGGAGCTTGGACTATATTTTAGAGCATCTTCTTAGCTTTCCGGAACATCTTGAATCATTCAAATCGGAGTTCGGATGAAAGAGTTATGACATTTCTACCGACGGACGTTGAACTTCACCGTTTTGGGTGGTGATTTTCATAGCAGTCACTTCCAGTTCAATTTCGACTATCATGCGTTCGTTATTTCTCAAAGCTCAAAGAATGAAAGTTGTAGATCTCGTCGATAGCTTCGATTTGATATGTCGCGGGCCTCGTAACTCCTCTCGGTTTAGAAGTTATGGCAGTTTTAGCAGAGGAGGTTCCAGCAGAAAATCGTTTTGGCAGATTGGTACCCAGCCGGGGCTGGACGTTTTTGTGCTTAGTACCCAGCCGGGGCTGGGTACCTGGGAGCTTTAGCAGATTGCTATCCAGCCGGGGCTGGATAGTTACAAAGGAAATACCCAGCCGGGGCTGGGTATACGCGGAAGTGAAGAGATTTTGTCCGAATTTGAGTCCGAATTGTTTCGAGTTGTTTGATTCAAGGACTTCCAAGAGGACTTAAAGACATGTACAAAGGCTTATAAAAGGAGGGAAATAACATAGATTAATGAGATGAAGAGGAGATTATTAGTAGATTAGAGAGCATTCTATTAAATTAGATTAGAGTAAATTAGAGAAAAACACTAGTTCTAATGAGATTTGGAGATTGATGCAACTTGGAGACCATTGAAGATTTGAAGTAGGAGCAAGGAGGGAACATCAAATCTACTGACAATAGATTATTTCTTCTTATCTTCTTCTATCTTTATCTTTTAATGTGTATTCAATTGTGGATTCTTAGTTTTAATTCAATAATCATGAACTAATTCTTTGTTTGAGATTACAATGGATCTTATTGTGTAGTTTATTTTAATATGCTTCGTTATCAATTATTATGTTCTATTTAGAGGATTGTCTATTGTGATTTGAACTTAATTGTTTAATTGCTTGGCCATCAATTACCGTGATAATCTATATGAACTCGAGAGATGAAGTATAGATTTAGATCTAATCATGATAGCATGTGTTCAGGATTTTGTTAGTAGCTTAAACTTGATGTGTGTTAAGGTAGAGATATGCTTGACATCGCATGTAATCGGATAGAGAACTTATTCTTCAACCTTCTTCAATTGTAATTCACATAGAGATATAGTGGGTTAGTTGATTAAGGTGTTTAACGAATTTCTATCTTAATTGTGGATTGACGTTAATACGGTATTAGTGCATCGAGAGGTGGTTAATACTACTCTAGTGTTCTTGATTAACAATTCGGGATAGAGAATAATTGATGAGAAGTGTGTTAACCTAAATGAAGCAATAAGTGAAGTTGTGATCTTAAATCTCTATAATCTGATTTTTAATTAGTGGTAATTAGAATTAGTTTAGTTTAGTTAAGTATTTTAATTTATAACATTAAATTCATTTGTTTAAATAAGATTGAGTTGGTTATGGGTTAGTACTTGGTGATTTTTATTAAATAATTCTCTGTGGGAACGATACTCAACTTATCACTTTATTACTTGTTGACCACGTATACTTGCGTGTTGTGCGTAACTAGATTTTACCCAACGATGCCGGGGAATTAGTTTAATATTTTTTACCAATATTAATTTCAATCAAATTTGTCTTAATTTAAATATTTTTATTTTTATTTTTAATTCTCTTCCTATATTTCTCTCTTTTCAGGTACCATGGATGACTTTGCGTATCAATGGCCATACACGAACATGACTCAACCAAAGGAAGCGGAGATTGACAGACTCGCGACACTCTCCGCAATGTCATCACAAATTGAAGAACTTTCGAGGGAGTTGAACGTTATCGCAGCCCAACAGAGTCGAAGGATGGCAGTTACCTGTGGCTATTGTGCTGGCAATCATCCGAGTAATCAATGCACCATCAATCTTGGGCCGGTACAGTATGGTGGTAACGACCTCAATCAGTATTCATATGATAATTATGATCAAGTTTGGGGGTATCACCCGGATTCTTCATGGAGCTACAACTATCAAGACCAATACTCTACTCCAAATCCAACATACACACCGGAATTCTCATATCAACCTCCATTAAAAGAAGAAAAGTCAAAGTTGGAGGAATTGTTGTCCAAGTTCATAGCATCAAATGAGGAGAGGAGGATTGATCAAGAGATATCAATGCAAAATCTGCAGAACCATGTGGATCAAATACTCAAAGCCTTGAACAACTGTCCTCAAAACAATCGGTGTTATGATGAGGATTTCGAGATTGATGAAGTGCCCGAGCTAAATCTACAACTGGATGAGACACGAGATGTTGAAAAAGAGGAGACAAGTGGGGATAATGAAAATAAGGTCGGTGAAGAACTAACTATGAGTACCAACGAGGATGAGCCGATGTTATTAGTGCCCCAAGTTCCTTCTCCGCCAAAGATCAAGGGTCCAGTTAGATTTGCTAAATCGTGCCCGCTTGGTAGTCATGTCGTCGGCGAAACTTTTGTTGACATAAGAGTGAGTACAATTTTTAATCCATGGTGGGAAGAGAAAGAGAAGATAGACAAAGAGCACATTGTGTGTGACAAGCTTCCATGCCCCAAAGTGATCACATACACAATGGAGAAAACACCTAGCTGTGGGGAGTTCTTGGTTCAGATCATACCAAACCAGAGCATGCTAGGTGACTTTGATGCAATGGCTATCATAAATGGGAACCTACCAAAAGCTATATTATTTCCGATGGATGGAGGGTTCCTCAACTTTCGAAGAGGAATTGGATAGCATTGACCAGACAAAGTCAGGCTGAAAGACTATAAATCAAGCGCTGACTGGGAGGCAACCCAGGAATATTTATATTTATATGCTTCACTAGTTTATTTAGTAGATAGGAATTAATTTTCTTATTAAGCTCTCTTATAATCTAATCCATGTTGTCTCTCTTCATTGCAGGTGTTGGAGGTCCAATGGATAGCAAAATGATCGTCGCCGCCATCGCCACCATTAACTCACGCTTAGCTGATTACAGGGAAGTTCTCTTCTATTTATCGCTATATTCTTACAATGAGGACATTGTAATTGCTAAGTTTGGGGGAGTTTAGTTTAGTTCATTATTGCATGTTTAGTTTCATGTGTATGTTATGTTATTTTGCATACGTTGTTAATTTAGTTTAGGTTCATTATTAAAAAAAAAATCAAAATTCAAAAATTCAAAAATTCAAAAAATAATAGTTAGTTACTATGTTTATCTTGCATGAGTCCAGCTGTTTGATATTTACAGTTTGTTTTGGCCAATGATGAGATTGGGATCGAGTAGACAAGTAGCGTACTGACTATTAGAGCTTTGATGTGATTTCTTGTTAGGAATTGAATCTTTTTCTGTTTGAAACTGGTATAATAAGGATATCACGTTAAAAACAATTTGTTGACTGATTAAGTTTAAATTGATACATAATGGACTTCTTAAGGATAATACTAGTTTGGATGAATGAAAGACATGAATAGGCGGAGATGACTGAATTTAGACAAAAACTTAAGTTTGGGGGAAAAATTTGGGATATATAAGCTTCAATTGTTAAAAAAAAAAGAAAAAAAAAACTGAAAAAAATACCGTGGCTAGTTTTGTTTCGGGGCCTTTGTTACTTGAGCAAGTACGCCCGAAGGGGTATCTTAAAACCTAGCGCCCTAAGGTCTTTTATGGTCTGGGAGTCGTTGGTCGAAAGCTCGCTAAGGGGTGGCACTGTTAGCCTAATGGAATGAGGCATTGCACAGTCATGGTTAAAAAGTAAAAAAAAATTAATAAAACGGGAAAAGAGCAAAAAGCCCCCGTAATGAAAAGTAAAGCATAAGTATCCCGGATTGGACTCTTGAACTTGGTGGATGTTTGACTTTAGTTGGATCTAGCTTGTTCGTGAATTTTGTGAGTTTTCACTGTTTGATGCCTTTAAAAAGACCTATTATGTGTTAAATTTAATTTCATATCAATTAGCATGTTTGTTGAGCACACACGCACTATATCAGTGATAACAGTTTAAGACTTGATGATTAACTAGGAAATTGTTGATTGGTTTTGATATGAAGTATTATCATGTTTACTTGATTTCTCTAAGGCCGAGTGAATAGATTTGTGTTTATCAATACTGCTGGATTAGTAGGCATATAGATTAGTTACATTTCATTGCATTGCATTGCATTATGTTATGTTGCTTGGGGACAAGCAAAGGTTTAAGTTTGGGGGTATTTGATAAGTAGATTTTATACCTACTTATCCGGTATCTTTTACTTGAATTAGTTGCTTTTATTCATGTGTCTTAGTTACTTTTCATGCATTTTGTGTTCGTTTTGTAGGTTATACGTTTGGAAGCGGTGTGAGCGATTATTGGCAAGGAAAATGCAAGGAAAAAGCAATACGGACATCGTTTATAATTTTATGTTCATTTTATGTTCTTGGCTTGGAGCTTGGACTATATTTTAGAGCATCTTCTTAGCTTTCCGGAACATCTTGAATCATTCAAATCGGAGTTCGGATGAAAGAGTTATGACATTTCTACCGACGGACGTTGAACTTCACCGTTTTGGGTGGTGATTTTCATAGCAGTCACTTCTAGTTCAATTTCGACTATCATGCGTTCGTTATTTCTCAAAGCTCAAAGAATGAAAGTTGTAGATCTCGTCGATAGCTTCGATTTGATATGTCGCGGGCCTCGTAACTCCTCTCGGTTTAGAAGTTATGGCAGTTTTAGCAGAGGAGGTTCCAGCAGAAAATCGTTTTGGCAGATTGGTACCCAGCCGGGGCTGGGCGTTTTTGTGCTTAGTACCCAGCCGGGGCTGGGTACCTAGGAGCTTTAGCAGATTGCTATCCAGCCGGGGCTGGATAGTTACAAAGGAAATACCCAGCCGGGGCTGGGTATACGCGGAAGTGAAGAGATTTTGTCCGAATTTGAGTCCGAATTGTTTCGAGTTGTTTGATTCAAGGACTTCCAAGAGGACTTAAAGACATGTACAAAGGCTTATAAAAGGAGGGAAATAACATAGATTAATGAGATGAAGAGGAGATTATTAGTAGATTAGAGAGCATTCTATTAAATTAGATTAGAGTAAATTAGAGAAAAACACTAGTTCTAATGAGATTTGGAGATTGATGCAACTTGGAGACCATTGAAGATTTGAAGTAGGAGCAAGGAGGGAACATCAAATCTACTGACAATAGATTATTTCTTCTTATCTTCTTCTATCTTTATCTTTTAATGTGTATTCAATTGTGGATTCTTAGTTTTAATTCAATAATCATGAACTAATTCTTTGTTTGAGATTACAATGGATCTTATTGTGTAGTTTATTTTAATATGCTTCGTTATCAATTATTATGTTCTATTTAGAGGATTGTCTATTGTGATTTGAACTTAATTGTTTAATTGTTTGGCCATCAATTACCGTGATAATCTATATGAACTCGAGAGATGAAGTATAGATTTAGATCTAATCATGATAGCATGTGTTCAGGATTTTGTTAGTAGCTTAAACTTGATGTGTGTTAAGGTAGAGATATGTTTGACATCGCATGTAATCGGATAGAGAACTTATTCTTCAACCTTCTTCAATTGTAATTCACATAGAGATATAGTGGGTTAGTTGATTAAGGTGTTTAACGAATTTCTATCTTAATTGTGGATTGACGTTAATACGGTATTAGTGCATCGAGAGGTTGTTAATACTACTCTAGTGTTCTTGATTAACAATTCGGGATAGAGAATAATTGATGAGAAGTGTGTTAACCTAAATGAAGCAATAAGTGAAGTTGTGATCTTAAATCTCTATAATCTGATTTTTAATTATTGGTAATTAGAATTAGTTTAGTTTAGTTAAGTATTTTAATTTATAACATTAAATTCATTTGTTTAAATAAGATTGAGTTGGTTATGGGTTAGTACTTGGTGATTTTTATTAAATAATTCTCTGTGGGAACGATACTCAACTTATCACTTTATTACTTGTTGACCACGTATACTTGCATGTTGTGCGTAACTAGATTTTACCCAACACTAAGTTATACTCAATTATTGTTACAGTAATTGCTGCATAGTATCTCACGTTATTTGATTCAATTATTGTCACAATATCATCTACAGAATATTTTATATTGCTAAATCAATAATTGAGACGACAAAGTTATTCATATTATTATTTACAATATTGACGATGTCTATAAAGTTCTGTCAAGGAGAGGTTTGGTCACCTAATTGTGCGCCAATAGGGAGAAATCCTTATCATAAAGCCCCCTCTTTCCTAGATACGATATGGTTGTTAAATATTGTGAGTTATAATATTAATGATGAATACTTGTTAATAGATTAAAAATGTGTTTATTAAAGATAAGTGATTTGTGGTAAATATGTATTCATTTTTTTAATATAAATAGAGGGGTTTGTTATGAGTTATTTGTTATAAGTTTGGTTTATTATTCCATGAGGAGTTGTGCTAATTTTTTAGACCGTTGGTTGAAGTTATAATAGTAAATCAATATGGATTGCTGATTTAATGTTTTAATAGTAAATCAGTATGGACCGTTATTTTAAGTTTTAATAGTAAATAAATATGGACTGTCCGTTTAAAAGTGAATTAATCTGGACCGTTCATGAATTAGTTACTATTTAATCCTTTTTCCTATAAATAGAAGCTCATTCCTTCATTATTTCTTACGAATTCACTGAAACTCTACAGAGAGAAATTATAGAGAGCAAGAAGAAGAGTATTCTGCTACTACCCTACTTCAGTATTCAGTCTTCTATTAAGGTAAGAGATATTATTTGTTGTATTCGTAAGGGGTATTATTTCTTTCATATTCATGAAGAGAGTTATCTTCTTTCAATAGTCGTAAGGTTTGTTATTCCATTCTTTATTATTCTGTGGGCATAACCTGTCTACGCGGACTACCGCATGCATGGTGAAATCTTTTGTTATTCTATTCTTTATTATTCTGTGGGAATAACCTGTCTATACGGACTACCGCATGCATGGTGAAATCTTTTGTTATTCCATTCTTTATTATTCTGTGAGAATAACCCGTCTACACGGACTACCGCATGCTTGGTGAATAATCCTTTGTATTCAATTGTTATTAAATTATGGAAATGATCTATCTACGCAGACTACCGCATGATAGGTGAAAATTCATTTGCAGTTTCGTATATTATTTCTTTTCATATTCTTAAATCTAAACTTATTATGGTAAGTATTGCTTATATAATTCCTGAAATTAGTGGAATATCCTTGAGTTTTGTGCTTCATCCAATATCGTTTCATTGGAATATTGATCTGAACTTTCTTATTAAATATCAATATTTTCACTCGGGATAATAGCCACGGGTTACTATTCACTCGAATATTTTTCACCCGAGGATTCGGGGTACTTTTTATACTGAGTTACTATTTATGGGTTACTATTCACCCGGAGTACTATTCATGATAAAAATTGATTTCTTTTCAGTCTAAATCATTTTTGATACAATATTATTCTTGAATTTTACTCTACAAAGCAGTATCATGTTGACAATTTGGACATTATTGAATTCTGGATAAATTAAATTATAAATATTTAAAAATTTATCCTTTTCTTTTTTTTAATTGAATTCTTATATCATTGTCATCATCCTTATGCTTATATTGTGATAAAAGTCATCTGTGTCTTACGTGCATAGATGTACTACTGATTGGTATGATTATGATCAGGGATTATTCCGTATAATCATGACTGTAATGTTACAAATGATGTGGTAAAAGTCCTCATTGGATCGTAGTGCATTGATGGACAGTTGTTGGTATGATCATGACCATTGATGATTACATGAATATCCTTAGCCCGTAGTGCAGGGATGATTCGATGATGTGGTTTATTTATTAAGCTGAGGCTCATCGATAAAGTTGATAAAAATCTTTTTAAATCATAGAAGATAGTAGATATCATTCTCTACTTGACTCTTCCAATGGATTGATTGTTCCGCAACAGTTAAACTTGATGTGTATTATATTTTTATCAGTTTAACATTGTTGAAGGCTAACGACAATTTATTCTGCATTATCTTAGTCATAATATTTCTTACTGGGCTAGTTGAGCTCACCCTTTTGCTTTCATTATTTTCTTCAGGAAATGAGAACGTATCCGAGACTAGTCGGAGAACAGAGTGACGGTCCTAAATGGTGGCTATAGTAGTCCTCACTATTCTATGAAATAATCTGATAATAAATGTAATGAGGACTTCATTTGAGTTTGAATACTGTCTATGAGATAATATTCGTGTAAAAACTCTACGCTACGTTGTTGTCGTATTATATAAAAGAAGTTTGTATTTAATTTATGTATCATGTATTTGGTGACTCAGAATGGGTGATGTATACCTATTTTGGGGGCGTCATATGGAGACCATGCTGTATAACTAGGGTTTCAGTCCCTGTTCAAACCTCTTTCCCTTGCGCTCATCAGTGTTGACATGATATGGCGCAAACCTCGTCAACGTGTTAAATTTTGTGGCATACTTTGATACTATCATTGAGCCCTACTTCAGCTCTAAAAATTGCAAGTTCCATCTGACTCTTCGAACTCTCTGGAAAATATGTCTTAAAGAATATTTCTTTGAACCTATCCTAAGTCATCACTCCTTGACCTCCTCGAGTTCTATTGGCTTGCCACCAATAACTAGTCTCTGCTTTCAACATAAATGTTGTAAAAGTATCCTTCTGATTCTCACGTACTCTAGCAACATCAAAATTTTTCTCTATCTCCATGACCCAGGTCTGTGCCTCAACCGGATTCACGGACCCACGGAATTCAGGTGGCCCAACCGCCTTGAAGTCCTTAAATATCGCAGCTTGGTTCTGCGGCTGATTCTGTAATGCTCCCATCAGTAACGTTTCTAACTGCTGAACTAGGTTAGCCTCAACATTGTTGTTATTGGTAGATCCCTCAGGGGTTCTTTATCGTGGGTGATGTCTTGGAGGCATTTCCTGTTAAAATATAATCATTAGATTATTATTCAACCTTCTAAGTATTATCTACTTAACTCACACTTCACAAAAATCATCACGTAACACACAATATCTTGAATAAATAATAACTTTTATTCATTCATAATCTTTGAAAACATAATAATGATAGCATTCCTGTTATCTACATCACTTTCCTGAAGTACAAAGGTTTTAGGATAACATCATCATATCCCATTGGTTATATAATACCTGGGATTTACATCTTATTTACTAATTAGTCACATAATAAATACATTCCTTACTACGGCCTACTAAAATGTTGCATAGCCTTCAATAACACAGAACATTTTTCGATAATCTAACATGTACCATGGCAGCGTCTCAAACTGAATCAGATAATACATGACTTGGTCTTGAGCTCGGTTGATCACAGTGTTAAAAATGCTATTCATCTCCTTCATCTTGATCTTCTTTGCTTGTACTTCTCTCTCTGCTACTCCTATACGTTAAGAAGCTTTCTCGTACGTATCTTCGACTCTTTCCCTCTTGGTGGATTCTTCTTTTAATTTGTTCTTCAGCTTCACAATCTCCTCTTTCACCTAATCGTTCTCTCCTTCAGTATGAATCAGCTTTCATTCGACATTACTCAGACGCTCGTCTAGATCTTGGATCTCATCGTCCTTTTACGCCGTCGAAGTCTGGCGTTCAGCTACTATCTCTTCCAACTCCTCGACTCTATCCTGAAGCTCCATATTGCGATCGTATACTTCATCGTACATACGAGCTACTATTGAATTTGGTGGAAACTCTTCTTCCTCGTCATCCTCATCCCCATCCGACTGTGGTAGCTCAACGGGGTCCGCCTCATCCATCTCTACCTCATCGTCCTCATCAGGTAAACCCTTATGCTCAACCACTGTGACCATCAGAGATGGCTCCCTTGGCAGTAGTTGCTCCCATACCACCTGAATATCACGAGGCTCCTCCTCTCTAGGCATTTAGGGTCCTTCGTCCCTAGCCTGAGTGGATTCTCCTACATTAGCCATCCTGAAAAGAAAATTTTAAGTTTTAATTACTAATCATCACTACTCGGCACTCATAAGCACATAGGTTCCAACCACATAAGCACATAAAGTGTTTTATTACTTCTTTCTTAAAACTAAATAAGAGTTCATCACCACTATATTTTCAATCTTCTATTAGGTTACTTCCTAAGGCTTTTTTCCACACCTAAGGTTCATAACCTAAAGCTTTGATACAAACCTGTGACACCTGTTGGGTAAAATCTAATTACGCACAACACACAAGTATATGTAGTCAACAAATAATAAAGTGAAAGTAAAGTATCGTTCCCACGAGGAATTATTTAACAAGAATCACCAAGTACTAACTCGTAACCAACTCAATCTTATTTAAACGAATGAATTTCAATTAATAAATAAACTAATTCTAATTACCACTAGTTAAATTAAGATTACGGAGAATTAAGATCACAACTTCACTTATTGCTTCATTTAAGTTAACACACTTCTCATCAATTATTCTCTATCCTGAATTGTTAATCAAGAACACTAAAGCATATAAAACCACCTCTGGATATATAATAACCATACTCACTTAAATCCATAGAGGATAGAATTAAGCAAGACACCCTAATTAACTAATCCATTATATCTCTATGTGAATTACAATTAAAAAGGATTTAAAGCATAAGTTCTCTATAAGATTACGTATGGCGTAAAGGCATATCTCTATCCTAAACACGAATCATGAATTCCATCTATGCAGAAATCACAAACACATGCTATCATGATCAAATCTAAATCTAAACTTCATCTCTCGAGTTCATATAGATTATCACGGTAATTGTTAGCTAATTAATTAAACAATTAAGTCCAAATCACAATAGAAAATCCTCACAATAGAACATAATAATTGATAGTGAAGCATATTAAAATAAACTACACAATAATATCCATTATAATCTCAAACAAAGAATTAGTTCATGATTATTGAATTAAAACTAACAATCCACAATTGAATAAACAATAAAAGACAAAGATAGAATTAGAAAATTTTTAGAGAGAATTCAAAGGATTTTTGTGAGAAACTATGTGATTGAAGAAGCTTTTGAGAAAGGGTTTTTATCTCTACTTATCTACGCTTTGGATAATTTCTTCAACCCAATTCTTAATTTCGATGTTTAAGTTTTTAGAAAATGGCTTCACGTTTTCTTAAAAACTTTGTGAATGGGAAAAGGGTATGATTATGGTTTGTGTATGTGTTAAGGTGTATCATATCGTATTTGATTATATATATTATATAAACCTTATCATTAGTTTCATAATATTATAACGTATGATATTTACAGAGTATGGAATATGGCCATATGACCCTTATACGTGACTTTAATATGTCAAACATAAATTGTTTTGTAAAATTCCCACTTGTATATAATTATGCATGTTAAAACAAAGAAAACAAAACTTGAATGGATGGAATTGGTGTTATAAAAAATCCGTAGTGGTAATTTTTATGTTTTGTGTTCAAAACCATCAAGAAAATCAAGAACAAATAAATTAAATGTGTTGATTCTGTTAATTATGTGTTTTAACATATTAAAATCATGCTAGAATGGTTAAGTAGTGATTATATGTGTATTATAACGTATGGGTATGTCTAAATTCGTGTAGAAATATTTTAATTAGAGGTTTTGGCCATGTTCTGCAATTTTTCACGAATTGCAGAACAGTTACTGGTTCGCCGCGGCGCCAGTCTCGTGCCTTAATACCCGCACTGCAGTGCCACCACGCCACCGTGCCGCAGTGCCAAGAGTCCAGCCGCAACGCAGACTGTGGTGCAACGCCGAAAGTAAGTACAACAGTGGCGCCGCAACGCCACTCTCCAGAATGTTCAAAAACAAAATTTTTTATAGTGTTCAAGTCCATGAATGTGATGTTAACCTAATCTAATGAACATAAAAATATGTTAAGAGTATAGTGAGATGTTAAAACAGATTATTAACATATCAATAACATAATTACATGTGGATTGAATTATTGAGTGCATCATGAGCTTATTAGTCGTGAAATGTATTATGTGATAATAAACGTGGTAATTTGACTAAGTCTAGTAATAAGCAAAGTTTAGACAAAAGAATGAACTTATGATATTTAATTATATTATAATTAAATAGAGTTGTGAATGGAAATGGTATGTAGGATTATATCGAAGAACGTGTATAATTAACGTGTAATCTACGCACGAGGCAAGTTTCCTAACCCTACTTGTTATCCTTATTCAAGTTTATACATTATGTAGAGTAAATTCTAATTATTATTAAATCAAGTTCATGTTGTTATATTAAAGATGATTTATCTTTTCAAAGTATGATTCAGTTATACAATACTTGTTCTATTGTATACCTCTTGATATTGATATTCAATTTAAATACCATTTAATGTTGAACCTTGTTAGACTATTGAACCCTTATTGATTCAACTAGTCCATAGTTGATGAACGTTCTAAATTTCAGAACCTTTATTGAATTATCCAAACCAAACTTCTTTTGGTGCGGACTCTAATGTCAAACTGAGATGAACAACCGTGTATAGGAATTTCTTATGCGTTAGCGTTAAGATATTGTGCACAATATGGTACTAAGGGTTGATCCCCATAAGTACGAGTAGAAGAGTCCATAGTTTTATGACTATTAAAGGTTTCAAGTATAACCCTTGATAACCTAGGACATAGTTCAAGGTCTTATGACCCTCAGAAATCTTTTGAATTCTTGTTATTCATTCTTGATTCAAAAGTTGAGCTTTTATTTCAAAAGTCTTTGATTCACTCGCATGTTATTATATATTGTTAATTCATTTTTATACTTGTGGGCAATCATGTTCACTCTTGCATAATAATAACATTGCAGTTAAGAACGAAAGGTACGATGACCCTTCTACTAGCAAAGGCAAAGGCAAAGGCAAAGGCAAAGCTAATAAGTGATGAAGACTTATTATTTAATTTTTAGAATGTTATTGTACAGACTTGATGTTTTTAAGACTTATTTGTTTATGTTTTCGCATAGATGTTTAAGGTTAGTTTGACCTGGGATTGTATTTATTATTTAGATGTTGTAATCCCATAAGGGGAGGATTTTATTTCTATCTATTGCACGGTTTGTATTTATTATGGGTAGATAGATAGATGATATTTGTACAGTGAACACCAAATCCCGTGGAATTTAAGTACCCAGATTTAGGGATGTCATAGGTTGGTATCAAAGCTGTAGGTTATGAACCTTAGGCGGAGGAACAACCTTAGGTAGTAACCTTATAGAAAGAACATAGTGATGGAAAACTCTTATCGAGTTCTAAGAAATGAATTCTTTAATTCATTGAAGATAATAAAAGACTTTATGTGCTTATGTGTTAAATTATGTGCTCACTAGTACGACTTACTAACTAAAACTTGAAATTATGTTTTTAGGATGTCAAATGTTGGAGGAACTAGTCGAGATGAGGAGGAGGAACCCCGAGTACCTACAGTACCGATAGAGGAGGAGCCCCGAGACATTCATGTCGTTAGGGAGTAGTTGGTACAGAGAGAGTCATCTCCATTGATCACTATTGTTGGTCAGGAGCATGAACCTGAGACTGATCCTGAGGAGGATCCTGAGGAAGAAGATGAAAAGGAAGAAGAGGAGTTCCCACCACACTCCATTGATGCTGAGATGTACGACGAGTTATATGATCATAACGTAGAGTTACGTGACACTGTACAGGATCTGACTGAGAGGGCGATTATTTAGTAGATTACTCTCGAGCAAAAGGAGAGAGAGATTGAGACTCTTCACACACGACTGGGAAATGTAGAATGGGATTTGGTCCATGAGAAGGGTCAAATCGAGGATAAGACTGGGGAGATAGAGAAGTTGAAGAAGGAACTGAAGGAAAGCTCGGAAAGGATGATCATAGCAGAGGAGGGTTAGGTAAGACAGTCACGTCGTACTGATCTTGCGGAAGATGATGGTCGTGCAAAGAAGGCTAAGCATGGGGAGAGGTATTCTACACTTAATAAGGCAATAGATGAGGCCTAGGATCGAGTTTTGGGATATCCAATTCAGTTCAAAGGGCTACCGTCGTACATGTTGGATCGAAGAATGATGTCTCACATCATGGAAGAGGAGCGTAGAAAGGCTATTCAGCGCCTTAACCAGTAGTGATAGGATTTGTTTAATTATGTGAAAAACTTATTTGGTATTTAGTTTTAAATTCCGATGTAGTTATTAACAAAGGAATATTTTAATATTTAAATCATGTGAATTCTTTATCTCAAGATAGTTGATGTAAATAGCAGTGATGTTATCATTTGATGTTAAAACTTTTGATTTGAATAAATATATCAAGTTGTTTAAGATAATGTGTTAAATAATTATATTAAATTGTTGAGTTAAATCTTAACTATTTAGAGAATTTAATAGAGATTTAATAAGCATATATTTTAACAGAAATATGCCACCAAGAAGAAGACAACAACGTCAACCAGCTCATGAAGGATCTACAAATAACAACAATAATGCCAATGCTAATCCTGTTCAATAATTGATTAACTTACTAGCTGGAGCAATTAATAATCAACCTCAAGCTCCATCAAATACTACGTTTAAGGATTTCAAGGCGGTGGGACCACTAGAGTTTAAAGGTTCCATGAACCCAATTGAGGCTCAAACGCGGGTTATGGAAATGGAGAAGGTTTTCGATGTTGCTAGAGTTAGAGAAGACCAGAAGACATCTTTCGCAACTTTTATGTCAAAGTCTGAAGCCAGTTACCGGTGGCAAGCAAACAAGGTCCGTAGAGGTGAAGGCGTGATTACTTGGGAGAGATTCAAAGAGATGTTTTTCGAGATGTATTTCCCGACCAGCTCGCATAACCAAATGGAGGTTCAGTTTCTGGAGTTGAAGCATGGAAATATGACTGTACCAGATTATGCAGCTAGATTCAACGAGTTGGCGAGGTTTGCCCCGTATCAAGTACACACGGATGAGAGAAAAGTAAGAAGGTTTGAACAAGGAGTGAAGCCCAGGGTATATAGCAAAATATCAATGTTTCAGCTAAACACTTTTGCTGGAGTACTGGAAAAGGCCATCCTCGCTGAAGGTGGAAGTGATGCGGTGACCAAGTAAAATTAGGATCAGAAGAAGAAGAAGACTGAAAGTGAATGAAATAACAAGGCTAGTGGAAGTGGCATATGAGGTGGTAATTTTAATCAGAAGAAGAGGTGGAATGACTGTAAGACCCCAAATTATTAATAATTGAAATTTAATTTCCTTTATTTATCATTTTGAAATAGTAAGGGTTGATTTGATTAATGTTATTAGTTACGGGTAAAACGCACAAATATTTCAAATAAGCAGGTGGTTATAAAATATTCATTATTGTCGGGGAATATTCGTTTGGTCATTAAATATTCTTGCGGTCGGGGAATATTCGCACGACGGTGCAGTCTTATGTGGGCCCCATAAGGGAAAGCGATTGGATGAAGAAAACGACAAGTATAAGTTGTTTATAAATAACGGCGCAGTTGTTACCGTTAATACTGTTGGAATACCCGGTGGTTAAAACACAGTAATACGCGTTGTTGCACAGTAGCACACGGTATTGCACCAATTATTGATTCTTACGTAAGAAGGCACTACTCAATAATTGTTACAGTAATTACTATTCAGTATTTTATTTTATTGATTCAATAATTGTTGCGTTGATATTTTATATTACTGTTGTTTCAATAATTGTCAATACACAGTATTTTCCATTATCAAAGCAATAATTCATATTATCTGAATAATATTATCAGAAAACATTATTGAAAATGTCTAGAAAGTTCTGTCTAAGGAGAGGTTTGGTCACCTAATAGCGCGCTAGTAAGGAGAAATTCTTATTGGAAAGCCCCCTCTTTCCTAGGAACGGCCTTGTTGCCTGTACTGTGATTATGCAATATTATTTGTGAATAATTAATTATTGATTTATATGATAAGGAAAATATTGATTTTATGTGGATATAGATGGAGAAAATTTTTAAAGTGACAATTGTTAAAAAATAATATTTTATCTTTTCTGATAAAATAATATTTTATTATATTATTATAATATAATAACGATGATATTTTTATAATGAATGTGGGATATACGAGTATATGAGGAGGAAGAGTATTTTTGTTGCAAAAATTGTTTAAAACATGTTAAACATGTTGGTGGACCCATTTCTTGACTGAAATTTGATTATAGTCTGTAAAATCGTCCGTTTATGGATTTCGGTCAATTTTTGTTTGGAAGTTGGAAAAACTTTCTTATGCAAAGTTGTAGAGAATTGAATTTCATATAAAAGTTCTCGAGATTTGAATTTTCTGATAAAAGGGCTATTTATTATGAATTATTAAAGTTCTGAAGTTCTGAAATAATTGATTTTTGAAAGTTTTAATTATTTTAAATAACAAAATTGTTTTTGGAATGTGTGGAGGCATCATTAACATGTGCTGGGGGCTGAATTCAGATTCTTGGATACGTAGGAAGATGTGGAAAATAAATAATATTAATTTATTAAATTATCTACTTTGGTGTTCTAAGCATTTTCCTATAAATAGGGTGCTTAGGTTAGAATTAAAAATCACACCAGAAACTGAAGTTTTCTCTATATTTCTCTCTCTATATACTGAGCATATTCTTATGAGGATTCTGATACTTTGAGTATTGTTATATAGTGCAAGTTTCCTTCAACACTATATCTAGTATTCCAGCTTGAAATACTAATCTTTCCAGGTAAGGGATGTTATTTTCTTCTCAAATGATATTATTTCCTCAATATCATTATGCCGAAATATTGGTTGGAACTTTTTATCAAATTTGAAACTTTTTCATATCGGAGTTACTATTCATGAGTTACTATTCACGAGTTACTATTTATGAGTTACTATTCACGAGTTACTATTCACGAATACTATTCACGAAGCATGATGATGTTTTTGTGAAATTTCTATCTTTTGGTGTCGGAGTTACTATTCACGTATACGACACTATTCACGTATACAACAATATTCACGTATACGACACTATTCACAGAAAAATTAAATTTTTATATTTCGTCCAAAATATCTATTATAGTTACTGGCTTTGATTGTATCCATGTTTTGATCATTCTTGAATTTTACTCCACTCTGGTTATTTATGAAGTATTTTTGAACTTGGATTGTTTAAAGTATGAATCCAAAATATTTGTTCTTTTGTTTCACTGGATTCGTTTTCTTTAAAATATTTTTCATCATCCTCAGTCCTAAATGGTGATATAATTGAATATCTTTGGCCTGTAGTGCAAAGATGAATGATTTCTGATGAATATCTTTGGCCTGTAGTGCAAAGATGAACATGTGTTTAGATGAACATGACCAACTGATGAATATCTTTGGCCTGTAGTGCAAAGATGAATATTTGATTCCAGATATATATTGATTGATGTTACATGGATAAAATAATGATGATGGACTGTTAAATTCATAGATATTAGTAGATTTCATCCTCTACGTAACTCTTCTATGAATTATTATTTTTCGCTGCGAATATTGATCTAAAACTTGTTGTTTAGTGTATTCTCTCAGATTTTTCCCTATTAAAGACTAACGATAATTTGTTGTATACTATCTTAGTTATAATATTCTTTACTGGGCTAGTTGAGCTCACCATTTTCCTTTTTGTTCCATTTTCCTTCTCAGGAGGTGAGAATATAGCGAGTACTAGTCGGGGTATGGAATGAAGGTTCTAGAGAGAGTTGTTTAGTAGTCCTCACCATTTTTGTAAAATAATGTATCAATAAATGTGATGAGGATTTATTTGGGTATAGATATTGTCTAGAAGATAATATTTGTATTTAAACTCACAGTTTTACTGTTGTAATAATAAAGTTGTAGTTATTTCTATACCATGTATTGACAACTCAGAATAGGTGATGTATACCTATTTTGGGGGAGTCACAGTTGGTATCAGAGCTTAGGGATATGATCTCTGGCGGAGATCGGAGAATAGAACTAGGAGGGGAGAGACGAGTATATCCTTCGCTAGTGTGTCATACCTAAGCTTATTTGTTAGTTGGTCAGTATATAGGGATATTATGTGATATATTGATTTCCTTAATTAACCCTTGTTTTATGATAGTATTTGAGAATGTCGACTGAGAATATTAACAGTGGAGTAAATGAGATCGTGGAGATGCATGTACTCACCAACGAGGAGAACGTACAACAGGCTGGCAATGTTCCTCCTGTGAACAACACCACTGATCAGATGATGAACGAGGGGATGTTTAGAAGCTTTTTGTAGTTCATGCAAAATTAGACGAGGGAGACTCGTGTTCAAAATACAGGAGGAAATGATAGCAATTCACGGGTTGTCACAGCCAAACAGTTCAAAGAGTTGGGACCACCGAAATTCTTGGGAAAGCCGGATCCGATTAAGGTAGAGACGTGGGTCAAACAAATCACCAAGATATTAGATGTCTTGGGATGCACGGAGGAGCAGAAGGTGTCATTCGCCACCTTTATGTTCCGTAATGAGGCGGATTACTCTTTCCTGAAAGTGTTCGTCATATGAAGGAAGTGGAGTTTATTAGACTGGAGCATAATAACATGACGGTGTCCTAGTACGAGGCAAAGTTCGCGGAGTTATCCTGGTTTGCACCTCATTTGGTGGAGAATGAGGAATGTAGTATCCCCGAATCCGGGCCCCGAATCGCCGCGGACTCGGTACACTAATTCTTTCACTATTTGCGGAAGATATAATCATAAATTGTTTATACAATACATTACACACTATTCCCCAAGGTCGAGTAACCTTAACTTAATACACAATTCATAAGTTATCTAACTCATAACATTATTTTCAAACTATTCTATTACAAGATAGCCGCATATATTGCCCCAAGCTGAGCTTGACATTATCTTTTCTATTGATGATTCATTTATTTAAGAATCATATCTATTCTCAATTCAAAATAAATCTTATTTATCTATTCAACATTTCAAACTGTACATAGCTGAAAATTACATTTGATAAAACTATCAATCATAAATCTATACCATTTCTAAATCAAGAAAATGTATTCATTTTATGCATCGATTAATCTTCATCATCCGTATAGCAAATAATATTGTCTAACATCATTAACCTGTAAAAAGTTTATGTTTGCAAGATTGAGCTCGACAGCCCAGCAAATTTAACAGTCTATCATGTTTCATATAGCACACAATTCTATATGCACTACAACTCCTTTAACATGCATATCTACATGCATCAATAATTCCTTACAAAACATACATTCATGCATTCTACAATTCTAATTTATCGAGTTACATCATACAACATGTAATCACGTATAGATTGAGTTCCATAACCCAATTAACTTAGTCATATTTTGACTTTTAACAATTTATAGAGCATGATATGTAATTTCACACATAACCACATTCCATCCACAAACATAATAGAACTGAAAAACTTGCCTGAATTGTTGATTACCGCAACACAATTTAATTTAATCTCTCACGAAAGACCTATCAGTTATAAGATTGATCTTTTAATCAGTATAACATGCTTTATTCCATAATACTATCTAATACTTAATAAAATATTAGATAATAGCTTAACACATCAATATTATTATCATCCTTTGATAATTATTCAATCACGATATCCTATCCCTTATGATTTATCACCATTTTAAAACCGTATTTAAATAAATTAAATACCACATAATTCCTTAATCATTAATATTCATTTAATATAAAATATTAATGAAAATCATTACATAAATATTATAATATAATTATAATATATCAAAATATTTTTAATAGCTTAAAATCATTTTTATATGATTTTCCAACACTTAAATCCGTTATCCGTTAATTAATATTAAAATATTAATATTTTCATGTCAAAATATCAAAAGTTATATTTTATAACTTAAAATATTTTTATAACACTTAAATCATTTTTATATGATTTTTAAAATATTAATTCTATTTTATTCCATAATTTATTTAACTTCCTTTGATATTTTTTCAAAAATTAATACTAGTGCGTAGCTTAAGAAATTAGCTACCTCGTGCTTAACTCCAGTAATTCCCATCTTTTGGCATAACCTTATATATGTTAACGTGATACTCCATTTTAAATTTCGTGGAAATCGGAGTTGTAGAACTCCGTTTATAGCGATTTCCGTCAGAAAATCACAAAAATTGTAATGGTCATAACTTGGTCGTTTTAACTCGGAATCAGCTCATTTTTGGACACGAGCTACATATTACCATATATTTTCATTTCCCAAAAGCCTGGAATTTTTCTCATTAACTAAATGTCCGAAACAGCCCTCGGAATGTTTTGGCCAGAAACTTTTTGACGTTTGGCAGTTTTGGAGTCCTTTGCTAAAACTTATATAAAACGAGTTCTGTAACTCCGATTAATGATCCGTCAGTTTTGTTGGATTCGTATCTTTCCGAACTACAGTTTTCATCAATCACAATCAATATTTGGACATGATAAGCTCCCGGAAATTAGCCCAGAAGTGACTGTTCAAATCTGTCCTTTTAACAGTTTTACTTAACTTTGTGTAGTTTGAGAGAAATCCCATAACTCTCTCCTCCGATGTCGGATTTAGTCCGTTTCGGAGTCTATGGAAAGATTATTGAGTGTACTATAACATATCACAAGTCCAGAATTTTTAGAGTACCCTAACAAGTCCGAAAATTTCGTTTTTAGGGCAGCAGTCCACAAACAAAAAAAACTGTTTTGGTTTTTTTTTCTTGTTTGATTAAACTTTTAATACTCAAAATAGTTAGATCTAAGCATAACACACCATTTAACAAGTAGATCTATAGTTCTCATGTTCAAGATCATAAACTTCATGGTTCAAAATAACCAAAAATCTAATACAAGATTAAACACAATCAAGAGTAAGAAAAATAAGATTTTCTACACTTTAAAAACCTAGCTTCACTTTTCTTGCTTTTGATCTATCTTTTGAAACTTAAAATGGATAGATCCACACATAAAACACTCTAAATCATGTAGATCTAGAGTTTTGAAGATCAAGAAATAAGTTCTTTATCAAATCAAACAAAATAAAACAACTAAACTAAACTAGGATTTTATACCTAGATCATGTATCTTTTCTCCTTGATTTCTTTCTTCTTCCATGAGATGAAGTGGGGTGGCATGAGCTTGGGCATCTTCCCTCTTAGGGGCTGCCGACCACTTCCTTTTCTCTCATCTCTTTCTATTTTCTTCTTTTTGCTTTGCTTTTTGCTAGATGAAATGAAAAGTTTTCTTATAAAAACTTGTGGGAATATTTATAGGCGATTAACATATATAGATATAACTTGTATCTATCTATTAATCATCCAATATCTTGCTTCCATGGATGAAAATATTTATTACCCTAAAAAGGCTAGTGGCTAAAATTAGGTGGTTTGGTAACCAACTTTTGACTAACTAAAATGATAGGTAAATGAAATGAATCATGTGCTATTTTGCTCCTTGCATGGCCGGATCTATACACTATCTTGGCCAATGTTATTTGTTGATTTATTTGTTTAATAACCATCTAGAATGTCCATACAAATTGGGTCATAACTTGGGCCAATTGATTTCTTGTTTGGACTTTCTAATTAAATTGGTTGAGTAAAAATATAACATAGTCCAACACACTAATTTTATCTTACCCTAATTATTTAGTTAGGGTTTCTAAATCACTCATTATGGAATTGAATTTAAATACATAGATAATTTAATAATGTAACCCAATTAAGCTAGGTTTTAAAAATAATCAATAACTTGAGATAATAAAATTAATCTCTTAGGTTAGTATACTAGTATAAAATTTAAATACTAGCACTTACACTTGCTATAACCCTTAGGTTATTTAATTCTCATTCCTAATATATAACATTAGGTCAAATAATTTTCTTTTATTTGTTTATATAATAAACAATTATAAATCATCACATAATGATCATATTCCTTGCACACAATTTTTTAACCCTTAGGGTTTAATACTCCTCATTAGGATTCCCAAATTAGGATTTAAATTCTCGATACTAAAATTAGGCTTTTTGAACGTATCGTTAAAGTTTTCTAACTTAATCACCATATTCATATCATGAATTTAGGGTTTCGGATTTCCGAAACTAAAATTAAAGTTTCTGAGCGTACCGCTAAGGTTTCTAGCAATTCGTTAGATTTTTCTAACTTAATAACATATGATTAACATAACTTTAGGGTTTGCTAAAGTTATGACTTATCTGATCAATCTTTGATCTCAAATCATTACGGTTCACATATATAATCAAATATACCAACTAGTATTCACTTCGATACTTATCCCTGATAATTCTTCAAAAGAATTTTAAATCTATCATAATCTTATACCTCATTACTAGACTATCACTCACAGTCTATCACATAATGTTCATATTCATTACTCACATAACTATTAATCCTTAGGATTTTATACATAGCATTAGAGTTTCTAATTTAGCAATTAGGGTTATCTCTAATATATTATCAAAATACATAAGCCATTATATTTAGCCTTTGATTTTCCCAAATTAGGGTTTCTGATTCCCGGAACTGAAACTAGGGTTTCAGAACCAATTGCTACGATTTCTTATTCATTGCTAGGGTCTTCTAACAGAACATTAACGTTCTTAATATATACTTAGGATTTGACACACATATAATTAATTTGGTCAACCCTTGACCCTTAACCACATACTGAACACGTCATTAACCATATACACAGAGTATATTCACATAAACACTTAATCCTGAATAATTCGCCTAAAAGCCTTCACGAAATTTTGAAATCCTCAAAATTCCATCCTAATAACATCAATTGCATACACTTATTTTCTGTCTAGGTCTAATATTTGAACTTAAATCAATCATTTAAGATTTTCATAAATTGTCTAAATTCACGGGTTGTCACATTCACCCTTCCTTCTAAGAATTTCGTCCACGAAATTCATATTACACCTTACACCGTGCACCTTACACCGTTTACACATATCATCACATGCTACCCAATACAACACTCACAAGGGTAATAATTTTAAAACTGTGCTGAGGAATCGTATAGACTGTTTGTTTGTCATTTTTGCAAAGGTTTTATGGAAATTCATCCGCAAACTGTCATCACTGCCAAAGGCACAAAATTATTTTATCTGTTTTCTATCACTGCCCAAAGGCAAAAAAATTATTTTATTTGTTTTCCCATCACTGCCCAAAGGCACAAAAAATTTACCTCAGTCTTATTTGATTCCATAGCAAAACAATTTGGTTTGGGAAATTTCTTTCAATAAAACATTTTTTGAGAATGACGTCATGATGCCGCACTGTATTTACAGTCCGTTGAGGATTTCGTCATTTTGTGACTTTGTTACACTACATCATACTGTAGTGGGCTGACGATTCTTAGATCACATCCAACACCAAGTAATTCTGCATTGATAACTCCATCATTTTTTTTATCATCTCTGCACCAGGTCACGTGGTACATAAGTAATAAATGAAAACAAAATGTTTAAAAGGCACATAGTGCGTATTTAGTTTGATGTCAAAATTTTGAAATCTAACATAGATAGGGGTTTAGGAAAACCTAATTCTCCACTAATGATCATATACTTAACATTCTATCTGATCCTATTATCCTCAATACTCCAATCACACACAACTATACCCAGTTCATAAAACCACACTTATGAGTCCATAAATTACCACAATCATATGAGTTTAAGAACTTTCCTAGACAGACCTTTGGCGTCTATTCGCTGAGGTGTTCATAAACATTTCATATAACTATGCGTCAAGAATGTCACATAAGTATGAGTTTTAAGAACTCGTACTTAGCCTTATATCCTCTACCTATGACCTATCTATCTGTCATACACATGAGAAAGGAATCACCCTCTTAACACGCATATAACAAATAGCGTGACACAAACATTTCAATGATTATCAGTGCCAGAAACTAAGTGGTTGTCAAACCAAACTCGGCCACTAATCAATATAGGAAGCTAAGTGAACAATTCCCCGCCCATACAAAGAATTGGTCAACCTAACCACTACATCGACCAGGAAGCTAAGTGATTCTAAAACCAAGTACAAATTCCCCGCCCATACAAGGAATCATACAACTCAGCTGCCGACATGAGTCCTCAATTGAATCCCCACCTAATACTTAACCCCCTTTTTTTCAATACGAATTCTATTTGTATTCATAATCCATAACTCTTTCATGAGTTTTCATAGTACAATTTCATAGTACAACTTTCACACAGCATCATGTTGTAACCTTTTCAATCATAAGATTGATTCTTTCTGACTGTCATAACCTTATCAGATCACGGGGTGATCTTATCGTATATATTACGATTCAATTCCATGTCTTGATCGTTTTGTTTTACGATCTCCTATCCTAGCACTTGTAATCTTTTAGACTCTATCTATCCACTTCCTATATTTGGTACACATCGAGTCTTTAACAGTTTTCAATATGGCACGCTGAGTGGTTTCCCACAAACAACCAACAAACTAGGTTCCGAGTTGCTAGTTCGTATATACCTCCGCTCTATGAAGGAATCGTTTAGCCCAGATACCATACATCAACTATTAAAGAGTACAATTGTACCATACTTAAATATAACTTTTTGATTCTTAACTTCTTTATCAGAGTTAGAGAACTCCGTATCTCTTATAACTCTCCGAGATTCTTCTTTGAATCTTACCGACACACTAACTCGATTTGAGTTAATACTTAATCCTAATCACTGCGGTTATTGGTCTCAGATATTACTACCTAAGCTTCATAACCAACAGCTCTGATACCAACTGTAGTATTCCCGAATCCGGGCCCCGAATCGCCGCGGACTCGGTACACTAATTCTTTCACTATTTGCGGAAGATATAAACAGAAATTGTTTATACAATACATTACACATTATTCCCCAAGGTCGAGTAACCTTAACTTAATGCACAATTCATAAGTTATCTAACTCATAACATTATTTTCAAACTATTCTATTACAAGATAGCCGCATATATTGCCCCAAGCTGAGCTTGGCATTATCTTTTCTATTAATGATTCATTTATTTAAGAATCATATCTATTCTCAATTCAAAATAAATCTTATTTATCTATTCAACATTTCAAACTGTACATAGCTGAAAATTACATTTGATAAAACTATCAATCATAAATCTATACCATTTCTAAATCAAGAAAATGTATTCATTTTATGCATCGATCAATCTTCATCATCCGTATAGCAAATAATATTGTCTAACATCATTAACCTGCAAAAAGTTTATGTTTGCAAGATTGAGCTCGACAGCCCAGCAAATTTAACAGTCTATCATGTTTCACATAGCACACAATTCTATATGCACTACAACTCCTTTAACATGCATATCTACATGCATCAATAATTCCTTACAAAACATACATTCATGCATTTTACAATTCTAATTTATCGAGTTACATCATACAAAATGTAATCACGTATAGATTGAGTTCCATAACCCAATTAACTTAGTCATATTTTGACTTTTAACAATTCATAGAGCATGATATGTAATTTAACACATAACCACATTCCATCCACAAACATAATAGAACTGAAAAACTTGCCTGAACCGTTGATTACCGCAACGCAATTTAATTTAATCTCTCACGAAAGACCTATCAGTTATAAGATTGATCTTTTAATCAGTATAACATGCTTTATTCCATAATATTATCTAATACTTAATCAAATATTAGATAATAGCTTAACACATCAATATTATTATCATCCTTTGATAATTATTCAATCACGATATCCTATCCCTTATGATTTATCACCATTTTAAAACTGTATTTAAATAAATTAAATACCACATAATTCCTTAATCATTAATATTCATTTAATATAAAATATTAATGAAAATCATTAAATAAATATTATAATATAATTATAATATATCAAAATATTTTTAATAGCTTAAATTCATTTTTATATGATTTTCCAACACTTAAATCCGTTATCCGTTAATTAATATTAAAATATTAATATTTTCATGTCAAAATATCAAAAGTTATATTTTATAACATAAAATATTTTTATAACACTTAAATCATTTTTATATGATTTTTAAAACATTAATTATATTTTATTCCATAATTTATTTAACTTCCTTTGATATTTTTTCAAAAATTAATACTAGTGCGTAGCTTAAGAAATTAACTACCTCGTGCTTAACTCCAGTAATGCCCATCTTTTGGCATAACCTTATATATGTTAACGTGATACTCCATTTTAAATTTCGTGGCAATCAGAGTTGTAGAACTCCGTTTATAGCGATTTCCGTCGGAAAATCACAAAAATTGTAATGGCCATAACTTGGTCGTTTTAACTCGGAATCAGCTCATTTTTGGACAAGAGCTACATATTACCATATATTTTCATTTCCCAAAAGCCTGGAATTTTTCTCATTAACTAAATGTCCGAAACAGCCCTCGGAAATTTTTGGCCAGAAACTTTTTGACGTTTGGCAGTTTTGGAGTCCTTTGCTAAAACTTATATAAAACGAGTTCTGTAACTCCGATAAATGATCCGTCAGTTTTTCTGGATTCGAATCTTTCCGAACTACAGTTTTCATCTATCACAATCAATATTTGGACATGCTAAGCTCTCGGAATTTAGCCCATAAGTTACTGTTCAAATCTGTCCTTTTAACAGTTTTGCTTAACTTTGTGTAGTTTGAGAGAAATCCCATAACTCTCTCCTCCGATGTCGGATTTAGTCCGTTTCGGAGTCTATGGAAATCTTATTGAGTGTAATATAACATATCACAAGTCCAGAATTTTTAGAGTAACCTAACAAGTCCGGAAATTTCCTTTTAGGGGCAGCATTCCACAAACAAAAAAAACTGTTTTGTTTTTTTTTTCTTGTTTGATTAAACTTTTAATACTCAAAATAGTTAGATCTAAGCATAACACACCATTTAACAAGTAGATCTATAGTTCTCATGTTCAAGATCATAAACTTCATGGTTCAAAATAACCAAAAATCAAATACAAGATTAAACACAATCAAGAGTAAGAAAAATAAGATTTTCTACACTTTAAAAACCTAGCTTCACTTTTCTTGCTTTTGATCTATCTTTTGAAACTTAAAATGGATAGATCCACACATAAAACACTCTAAATCATGTAGATCTAGAGTTTTGAAGATCAAGAAATAAGTTCTTTATCAAATCAAACAAAATAAAACAAATAAACTAAACTAGGATTTTATACCTAGATCATGTATCTTTTCTCCTTGATTTCTTTCTTCTTCCATGAGATGAAGTGGGGTGGCATGAGCTTGGGCTTTTTCCCTCTTAGGGGCTGCCGACCACTTCCTTTTCTCTCATCTCTGTCTATTTTCTTCTTTTTGCTTTGCTTTTTGCTAGATGAAATGAAAAGTTTTCTTATAAAAACTTGTGGGAATATTTATAGGCGATTAACATATATAGATATAACTTGTATCTATCTATTAATCATCCAATATCTTGCTTCCATGGATGAAAATATTTATTACCCTAAAAAGGCTAGTGGCTAAAATTAGGTGGTTTGGTAACCAACTTTTGACTAACTAAAATGATAGGTAAATGAAATGAATCATGTGCTATTTTGCTCCTTGCATGGCCGGATCTATACACTATCTTGGCCAATGTTATTTGTTGATTTATTTGTTTAATAACCATCTAGAATGTCCATACAAATTGGGTCATAACTTGGGCCAATTGATTTCTTGTTTGGACTTTCTAATTAAATTGGTTGAGTAAAAATATAACATAGTCCAACACACTAATTTTATCTTACCCTAATTATTTAGTTAGGGTTTCTAAATCACTCATTATGGAATTGAATTTAAATACATAGATAATTTAATAATGTAACCCAATTAAGCTAGGTTTTAAAAATAATCAATAACTTGAGATAATAAAATTAATCTCTTAGGTTAGTATACTAGTATAAAATTTAAATACTAGCACTTACACTTGCTATAACCCTTAGGTTATTTAATTCTCATTCCTAATATATAACATTAGGTCAAATAATTTTCTTTTATTTGTTTATATAATAAACAATTATAAATCATCACATAATGATCATATTCCTTGCACACAATTTTTTAACCCTTAGGGTTTAATACTCCGCATTAGGATTCCCAAATTAGGATTTAAATTCTCGATACTAAAATTAGGCTTTTTGAACGTATCGTTAAAGTTTTCTAACTTAATCACCATATTCATATCACGAATTTAGGGTTTCTGATTTCCGAAACTAAAATTAAAGTTTCTGAGCGTACCGCTAAGGTTTCTAGCAATTCGTTAGATTTTTCTAACTTAATAACATATGTTTAACATAACTTTAGGGTTTGCTAAAGTTATGACTTATCTGATCAATCCTTGATCTCAAATCATTACGGTTCACATATATAATCAAATATACCAACTAGTATTCACTTCGATACTTATCCCTGATAATTCTTCAAAAGAATTTTAAATCTATCATAATCTTATACCTCATTACTAGACTATCACTCACAGTCTATCACATAATGTTCATATTCATTACTCACATAACTATTAATCCTTAGGATTTTATACATAGCATTAGAGTTTCTAATTTAGCAATTAGGGTTATCTCTAATATATTATCAAAATACATATGTCATTATATTTAGCTTTTGATTTTCCCAAATTAGGGTTTCTGATTCCCGGAACTGAAACTAGGGTTTCAGAACCAATTGCTACGATTTCTTATTCATTGCTAGGGTCTTCTTATAGAACATTGAAGTTCTTAATATATACTTAGGATTTGACACACATATAATTAATCTGGTCAACCCTTGACCCTTAACCACATCCTGAACACGTCATTAACCGTATACACAGAGTATATTCACATAAACACTTAATCCTGAATAATTCGCCTAAAAGCCTTCACGAAATTTTGAAATCCTCAAAATTCCATCCTAATAACATCAATTGCATACACTTATTTTCTGTCTAGGTCTAATATTTGACCTTAAATCAATCATTTAATATTTTCATAAATTGTCTAAATTCTCGGGTTGTCACAAGGAACGTATGACACGGATGTTTCTGAGAGGTTTTAAACCAGGCATACGTCAGTATCTCATTTCTCATAAATTTTCTCTCTATTCAGATGTTGTCAACAGGGCTCAGTTGTTAGAACGAGATAACGAGTACGTTCAACCGAGGGACTATAACCAGGATCATATCGGAGATAGCAGTCAACAGAATAACGATAAGCAGTGAAGAAAGAAAAAGATGGACAAAAATGGCAACCATTCTGGTGGTAGTCATGGCCATGAAAATAGAAGAAGCGACTCGGGGGGGATTTTAAAAAGAGGAGATTCAACAATGATAATGTGAAGACGTCAGCACCAGTAGCAACTGGTTCCAAGGGAGGAGAACGACCACCGGTCATATGCTATAAGTGAGGAAAAGAAGGACATATCAGCCCAAACTGCCCATAATAGTTTAAGGTATGTTATAACTGCGGAAAGGAAGGACATATCGCTCGAGATTGTACTGTAGTGAAACCAAGTCCAGCGGGGATGGTGATGCAAAATGCTATCCTAGAAAAGTCAAAGTCAACGGTTCCTGGAAGAGCATTTGTCGTGACTGGTCAAAATGCGAGGAACCCAAACGAGGTGATCACGGGTAAGCTAATCATAAATTCTTGTGAAGTTTATACCTTACTTGATACCGGTGCTACCTATTCATTTTTCTCTCCTTCTTGTGCTCAACGTTTAAACTTGACTCCGGAGAAATTAGACTTTGACCAATCTGTGGAAACTCCATTAGGAGAAACTTTCATCACATCCACTGTTTATAAATCTTGTTTGATCCAAGTTGGCACCATCACATTACCCGTTGACGTTATCTCTTTAAAGATACTTTCTTTTGATGTGATTTTAGGGATTGATTGGTTAACTACTCATCATGCCAAAATTGATTATTTTTGTAAGGTTGTTAGTTTTCATATTCCTAATCAACCTGTTGTGCGAATTCAAGCAACTAAAGACACGTCGGCTTTGAATAATATTCATGTTGTTAGTGACTTTCCTGACGTATTTTCTGAAGAACTTCTCGGTCTACCCCCAGAACGTGAAGTTGAATTCTTTATTGACCTTGAACCTGGTACAAAGCCCATTTCTAAAACCCCATATCGAATGGCTCCTATTGAACTTCAGAAGTTAAAGTTACAACTACAGAAGTTGTTGGACATCGGTTTCATTCGTCTTAGTACATCTCCTTGGGGTGCTCCTGTTTTATTCGTAAAGAAGAAAGACGGGAGTATGCGACTTTGTATCAACTACCGGGAATTAAACCATGTCACTATCTCGAATAGATATCCACTACCTCGTATTGATGACCTATTTGACCAGTTGCAAGGAGCACAATTCTTTTCAAAAATCGATCTTCGTTCTGGATATCATCAGCTGAAGGTTAAAACTGAAGATATTCCAAAGACTGCTTTCAAAACTCAGTACGGGCATTATGAATTCTTAGTCATGTCTTTTGGATTGACTAATGCTCCTGCTGCTTTCATGGATATGATGAACCGAGTATTCAAGGAATATTTAGATCAGTTGGTTATTGTCTTTATTGATGACATCCTCATCTATTCCAAAATCCGTGAAGATCATGAGCGCCATTTGAAGCTGGTACTGCAAAGGCTTCGTGATAACAAGTTATATGCCAAACTGAAGAAATACGAGTTCTGGCTTGAGGAGGTTGCATTCCTTGGGCACATGGTGTCAAAATATGGAGTGTCTTTTGACCTGGCGAAGATTGAAGTAATACAAAGTTGGGAACAACCAAAGACGGTGACTGAAGTACGTAGCTTTCTGGGTCTAGCTGGTTATTATCGGAGATTCGTGGAAGGATTTTCTCGAATCGCTACTCCATTAACTCAGCTAAATCGGAAGGATACAAAATTCGTTTGGAGTGAGGAATACGAGAAAAGTTTCCAAGAGCTTAAGAGGAGACTTATTTCAGCACCTGTTCTAACAATACCATCTGGTTCGGATGGATTTGTTATCTACAGCGATGCTTCGGGCAAAGGGTTAGGATGTGTTCTCATGCAACATGGGAAAGTCATAGCCTATGCCTCGCAACAACTTAAAGAATATGAGAGGAATTATCCTACTCATGATCTAGAGTTGGCAGCAGTCGTTTTCGCGCTAAAGATCTGGAGGCACTATCTTTATGGGGAGAAAGTGGAGATATATTCATACCATAAAAGCCTCAAATATTTCTTCACTCAAAAAAAACTCAACATGCGGCAACGACGTTGGCTCGAGCTGTTGAAAGATTACGACCACACTATTCAATACCATCCTGGAAAAGCAAACGTGTAGCTGACGCGTTGAGTAGAAGATCATATACAGGAACGAGTGCGATGATGTCAAATATACGCATAGAACCGACTTTAATTGAAAAAGTTAAAGTTGCTCAAGCCACCAACCCGTAGCTGATGCGTATGAAGAAGAAAGTACAAGAAGGTGCTATTCCGAAAGCGAGAATTGATGAAGAAGGAATACTTCGAGTCCACTCCAGACTTTGTGTTCCTAACGACTCTGATTTAAAGTACAAGATTATGATGGAGGCACACAATACACCATTTGCAATCCATCTTGGAAGTACTAAAATGTATCGTGATCTTCGACATACATTTTGGTGGAACAATATGAAGAGAGAGATTGCAAAGTTTATCTCGATGTGTTTAACTTGTCAACGTGTAAAGGCGGAGCATCTAGTACCTAAGGGTCCGTTGCAACCACTTGAGATTCCAAAATGGAAGTGGGAACACATTACCATGGATTTCGTTACATGTCTTTCTACGGTTTCTCAAGGCATCAATGCTATTTGGGTTATTGTTGATAAATTAACCAAGTCTGCTCATTTCTTGCTGATACGGGAGACTTATTCCCTTGAACGTCTTGCTAGTATATATGTAAATGAGATTGTGAGGTTTTATGGTATGCCAGTATCCATAGTTTCGGATCGTGACCCAAGATTCATTTCAAGATTTTGGGTTAGCTTGCAAAAAGCTATGGGCACGGATTTACGATTCAGTTCAGCATATCATCCTTAAACGGATGGACAATCAGAGAGGACTATTCAAAATCTTGAAGATTTATTAAGACTCTGTGTCCTAGACTTAAAGGGTATTTGGGATAAGTATTTACCATTGGTGCAATTCTCCTACAACAACAGTTATCAGGCAAGTATAGGTGTGGCTCCATTCGAAGCATTATATGGAAGAAAATGTCGCTCTCAAGTATGTTGGGACAAGGTGGGTGAAGCAACATTGTTGGGACCCGAGTTGGTACACATGACTACGAAAAAGATCCAAATGATTCGATAACGTATACAAACGGCACAGGATCGACAAAAGAGTTATGAAGATCTTCATTGAAAAGACGTGAAATTTAGTATTGGGGATCACGTATTGTTACGTGTAGCTCCATGGAAGGGAGTTACAATATTTGGAAAACGAGAAAAGCTCAATCCATGATTTATTGGTCCATTTCAAATTCTTGACCGAGTAGAAAATGTAGCCTATAGACTCGCGTTACCTCCGAGTATGTCTCGTGTTCATAATGTGTTTCACATATCTGTACTTCGTAAATATGTGAAAGACCCGAACCACGTTATTGAGTTAGAACCGGACGAGATAGCCGAAGACTTAACGTATGAAGAGTTACCTGTCAAGATCTTGGATAGGAAAGAGCATGTCCTACGCACGAAGGTCATACCACAAGTTAAAGTTTTGTGGAGAAACCATGTTATTGAGGAAATGACCTGGCAGTTGGAAACTGAAATGAAAGTGAGGTATCCTCATCTTTTCGAAACACCAAGTACGTACGTCAATTTCGAGGACGAAGTTTCATAAGGAGGGGTGTGATAACCCTGGATTTTGAATAATCCAAAATTTGCGAATAAATTTTTTTTAATTAATATTAATATTAATTATCAATTTTGTGACAAGTATTTGTGATACGAGTTTCGAGAAAGTCAATTTGTGTATTAACTAATAAATTTAGAGTAGAGTTGTGCTTAACAACTTTAGAAAACCCTAACCCTAATTTTCGGATAGGGATTCGATAGAAAATACAATTAAAACAATTGTATTGTTGATGATGTGTTTGGGCTGTATAGAAATGTTGACCAATGGTTGACTGGATGGGGTTTATAATTAATAAACCTTAATAAGGGATTTAAAACCCTAATCTTAAATTTAGAAAATAAATTGTACAATTAAAAACCTTAATTATACGCCGAGAAACCCTAATTTCAAAACCTGGGATTTCCTAAACCCTAATTAGGCAACCCTAATTTTTATTAGCATGCCTAAAGTGTTTGATAAACTTAAATATGATTAGAAAGCTCTAATTATATTTCTGTATGTTAAATTTCTATTTTAGAAACCCTAATTTTATTTTAGAAAATTTATTTTTCTAATTAAACCCTAAATTTGAAAATTGTGGGAACTAGAATTTTTAATACCTAAAAGGTTCAAATCTCAAACCCTAATCCAAACCCTAAACCTTAAGGGTTTGTGTATTGGACAACAATGCTATTAATTATATTTTAGAAATGACCAAAATTGTCCTTTATGGGATTTTTATTTGATTACTTGAATATCTTGCCAAATCAAGAGTTGGTGAACAACTCATTTGACTTGTGTGACACAAAATATCAGCTCCCAGCCGAAATATATCATATCCAAGCAACATCAAGCATTATATAAGTGATTCAAGAGAGAGAAAGTCCATTTTATTAGTCATTTTGCTAACTTGCTCACACCTACTCTCTCTTTCACCAAGACCTCCGAAAATCCATTGTAAATAAGTCATCAATTACCCTCTTAAACACATAGATCAGATCTAGAGATCTAGAATCAAGAATTGGAAAGCTAGAAGGTATAATCAAATTTTAATTTTTGATCTTTGTTTCTTGGAAAAATTTCGTGTTTATGTGTTTAGATTCATGCTAGAAGATATTTTTAGTTGATCTATGTTGATATAACACGGATCCATAGCACCGAAGTGAGTAAAAGTTACGTTTTTCTAAAACTGTCCAAGAACAAAATCTGTGGTCTGACAAGAAATGTCAGTGGCCACAGATCCTTGCTCGTATATGATTTGTGATGTTTTATTATTGAAATATGTAGCCTGTTGTGTTATCTTTCATCCGCAAGTGGTAGAACAACAATTAAATAGCTAGATTTTAAAATATTTAAGGTCCAAAATCGTTGACCGACGTTGACCGAGTAACATTCTGGGTAACCCAGAATGTGATGAACTGTGTCTGACAAGAAGTTCTAAGGTCTAGATCTGTCAGGATTTTTGTGATATGATGTTGTTTTTGTAACCATTTGGTAGTCTGTAATAGGGGCTTTAGGTTCATGTATTTAGAACCTCCATAACATTCTTAAATCGAGCACAGTAGACGGTCAAAAGAGGCCACCTGGCCACGATTTGTGTTTCTGTGAAAAACCCAGAAATTGAAGAACACAACTTTCTGACATACGTTGACCGTATGTTTCATGATGATTCTGTTGTTAACAAACTCAGTTAATGCTTTAATATTGTTCCTTGATGTATGGACAATAATTTTAAAACTTTAAAACACATGAACCAAGACCAGAACATGGATTAAAATAGGCTGAAAAGTGACCGTTTTATGTTCTGGGTTTCTGAAGAAACCTAGGTTGGTCTGACAGTGAGTTTGGGAGGATGGATCTATTAGCTTATTTGTTGTTTTGAACAAGTTGTTGGTTTATACTTGTAGTATTACATATGAACTACATAAGCAATGTCTTAGTTTGTCGAGATCATGAATATACTGAGATTAAAGGCTGGTCAAAGGTGACTGGTCAAGAACACTAATAGCGACGCTTTCTGTCGCTAAAGACCTATATCGACGGTTTTATTTTTTTTATTTTCTGAATATTCCGAAAATTATTTAAAAATAGAAATAAATTCTAAAAATTACCAAAAATGGTTTTAAAAATTATTTTAACTTATGAAAAATAATTTTTGACCAAATGGAATATTTTTCTATAATATTTATAATTATTTAAATATTAAAGGTATTTAATTTATTTAATTACTGTATTAAATAAATTAGAGAAAAATGATTTAATATTATAAAAAATCATTTTAAATAAGAATAATGTGTTTAGAAATATTTTGAGTTATAAAATGTATCTTTTAATATTTTTGGAGAATTTTCATTAATAATTTAGTATTAATGATATTAGATTTATTTGATTATTAAATTAAATAAATAAGATAAAAATAATTTTAATGATTTAAAAATCATTTTAATTGAGAATAAAAGTGTTAGAAAATATTTTAAATTATAAAATATAATTTTCAATATTTTTGGAGAATTTTCATTAATAAATTAATATTAATGATGATTAATTTATTTAATTATTATATTAAATAAATGAATTAAAAATGATTTTATTGATTTAAAAATCATTTAAAAATGAGAAAAATGGTTTAAAAATATTTTAAGTTATAATTAATGACTTTTAATATTTGGATAATAATTTCATGAATATTTATATATTAATGGTGATGATTTAAAAATGATTTTAATTATTTTAAAAATCATTTAAGTAGAATATTGATGATTTTAAAATATTTTAAGTTATTGATGATAACTTTAATATTTTGGAATGAATGTTATTAATATTTTGATATTTTTAAATATTAATAATGGTAAGATTATTTGATAATTAAATCATTTAAAAATGATTCTGATATTTGAAAAATTATTATAAATTATAATAATTGTTTGATAATTAGTAAAAGCTTCCGAGAAATATTATTAATGATAATTGACTTATCTAAATTAATATTGAAGCTTAGAGACCACGTGTAATTGACAGATAACTGTGTTAATTATCTGATAGGATGACCAGAACACCGAGAATGGACCGAAGTCCAACCAGACTAAATTAGTTTGACTTGTTAAGTGTTTATATAAGTTATAAACACTAATGTAGCTATGTGGTAATGTGTTTAGGAGAAGTTTGATTGTGCACTACAGTGTTGTGTGTTATGTGGATTATTGTGCTAATTGTTAGACTGATATTATTGGTTATAGGTCTTTCGAAAGTAGATAAGTATTTTGTGTAGCTGTAATCTGCGAAAGAGGCAAGTTCCCTAAATCAACCTTGAGTTATTTCATTCAAATATTATTGGTGGATAATTATTGCTAATTATGCCACGTCCATGGATTTATTGTTGAAATTAAATTATTGAATTAGAAAATATATATTCGTAGAATTACTGTTGTTGGATATTCATATCTGTAGAAGTTAGAATTGACAGTACAGATATTTCCTGTTTATTATAAAATTATGTTGAGAAATGTCTTAGCCAATTATTCTGGTTAGACAAACATTTGTAAAAACTTGTTAGGTTTGAGAAGAGAAGCAAATAGAATTTGAAATCCCAGTATTTTGTTGTAAAATCAAACTTTTGATTCTAGGACTGAGAAGAAAAACCTTTTATATAAAGGAAACATTTTGTTGGTCTTGAATTCGACCTTTGCGCGCGTTTTGAGTATTATGCATAATATAGGGTATAATAAGCTGATCACTTATTGTACTTGCAGAGGGGTATGATTTAATCTTTATGGTTATCTGATACACCTGAGTATTTATCAAAGTAAATCTTTTATATCTACCCGAGAAAATAAGTTCAAGATCTTGTGTGATCGCTCAGTATTAAATCTGGAAAACATTCCACTTTGATATTTCGTAGAATTGATTCTTGATTTTTCATTAGAATATCGTAGAAACTTTGAAAGCGTTGTACTCTTTCATTATTGAATTATTTTGTTGTATAGAATACGAGAAAACTTGTTATTGAATAACGATTTGTTCAGTTATTTCAAAGTTCCCCGAACTTTGATTTCATTCTATCAAAATAGATAGACTATTGTTTTGAATTCTTATACATTTATTGTATGTCTTAACTTGCGGGGCAAATTAGTTGCTCACCCTTGCTAAATAAAATTTTTCAGCTAGGGACGAAGTTGCAGGAGGTATTGCAAAGGACAAGGTAAAAGGTGTAGTTATAAATTAGTTATGTTGAACATATTTATTATGCGGTATTGTAAACCCTTTTTGTATAACTAAAGGGTATGTTTGTAAAGTTAAGGTTAGAGAATCTGGGTGTTGTATTATTATTAAACTCTGATAAAAACTTATGAAAGTTACTATATATATATTATGGGTAGTTAAGTGTTATTTATATTGTGGATCGTGAACACCAAACTCGGGGGTTAGGTAACCCGGATTTAGGGATGTCACAGGTTGGTATCAGAGCTGTAGTGACCAAGGTGTCACCAACTGGTAGTGGAGCTTTAGGTTATAAACCTTAAGTGAGGTGGGGGAAAACCCTAGGATTATGACCATAGCGAGAAAAAAAAATACTCATTTAGAGTACTAAGTGAGGGATCGTTGAAGTGTATCGATAGTGAGATAAGTAAATTCGTAGTGAGAGAAATTTGTACTGGTGAAGTACTAATCAAGTTGTTTAAAACGGATTGTAGGATGTCGGGAGAAGATGAAATGAGTACGGAGAAGCCAGCGTCTGTCGCACCAATGCCAGTAGCTGAGGTGCCAGCACAGAGCGAATCGGTTGAAGAAGTGGGGAAAGATGAACCAATGATCAATCTTGGGAGTGATCATGACGATTATCCTGAGATGTATCTAAGTGGTGATGAGGAGGCGGAGTCTGAAGAAGCGAAGGTGGAACTAAAGAATAAGATCAAGGTTGGTGAACAAGATCAGTTATCTGTGGAAGTCCAGGAACTCCGGAGCAAAGTATTTCTTTTGGAGGAGTTGTGGAAGACGGAGCGGGCGTTACGTGAAATGACTGAAGAAAGAAATGAGCTGAAAGCGCATGTGGAGAAGATGAAGGCTGAAGGTGGTGGATCGTCTGAAGGAACTAGCAAAAAGGACAAGAATAAAAGAAAGAGGAACAATGACAGTGACAACTCTGGAAATTCGAACCCTAAGAAAAAGAAAGCATGTAGAAAGTGTGGTAAAACTCACGCGGGGGAATGCATGATATGGAAGAATGTGTGCTTCAACTGTAAGCAGGAAGGACATATCTCTTTGCATTGTCCTAAACCGAATTTGAGGAAGTGTTTTTCCTGTGGGCAAACGGGGCATGGATTTAACAAGTGTCCCAGCAAGAAGAAGATTGGTGAAGGAAGTGGTCGGTAGACAACTTAGATATGTGTAATCGTATCTTTTGGTAGAAGTTTCTGATATTAAGATATGTAATATCAAGAACGATGTTTGAACATATGTAAATATATGTTTGTGTGAATAAAATCTTTATTTTCTATATGAATATAAGATTAAATTGAATTTGTGTGTTCTTAGAACTCATACTTATGGTATGTTCATGACTCATAATTATATGAAATGTCATGAACCCCTCAGCGAATGGACGCCAAAGGTCTGACTAGGATAAGTTCATACACTCATATAGTTGTGGCAAGTTACTAAACTCCTAAGTGTGGTAAGTTTGATGAACTGGAAATAGTAATGTGAAATTGGAGAATGTTAACTTTTTGTGTAAATTTTGGGAATTGCAACTTTTGTAAAGTTGAGTGTGTTAATCCTAGTATTATTTTAAAGGGATAGTTATATGTGTTAAGTACTATAGGTACTATGTGCTATTTGAATAAATATGCAATTACTTGAGAATTATGTGTTGAATTCTTATTGTGTTAAGAATTTGTGTAGAATAAGAATATTAATATAAGACGACAGAATCAAAACCAAAGAGAAGAACAATCAGTGAATAACGAAGGAGGTCAAGCAGACCCGATGCAGAATTTTGTGGATATGCTGGCCCAAGCTATGGAGAATAGGGCTCCAGCCAGGGGAAGACCAAGGAATCAGCTAGCCGACAAATTGGCTAATTTTAAGGATTTTAAAGCGGTAGGACCGCCTGAATTCAAGGGGACTACGGATCCGATCGAAGCCCAAACTTGGGTGAAAGAGATGGACAAAGCGTTCGTGATTGCGCGAGTGACAGAAGAGCAAAAGACGGCTTTTGCGACATACTTAATGAAGGGAGAAGCCAATTACTGGTGGGAGATAAACCAAGCAAGAGCTGGTACAGAGGTGATGTTGTGGTCAAGATTTAAGGAGTTGTTCTTTGAGAACTACTTCTCACCGAGTATGCAAGCTCGGATGGAAGTTAAGTTCTTGGAACTTAAGCAGGAAAACATGTCTGTTTCTGAATACGTGGCTAAATTCAACGAATTGTCACGATTTGAGAACGAACTGAAACCAGGAATATTCAACAAGGTGGCAGTATTGCATATCAAAACTTTTGCGGCTCTATTGGAAAAAGCATTAATTGCTGAAGGAGGAAGCTAGGCTGCATCTCGTTTTCATCAAGAGAAGAAGAAGAATACCAATGAGGGTGGAAGCAGTGGTGTTAGTAACCCGAATAAAATGAAGTGGAGTGGGATTACCCAATCGGGTAGCAAAGCTGAAGGGAATAAGAAAGGAGGAGGGCCTTGTGCAAATTGTGGGAAGAATCATGCAGGTGTTTGTTTGAAGAAGAAGGGGGTTTGTTACAACTGCGGACAAGAGGGGCATATGTCGCCAAATTGTCCCAGCCAGAAAAAGATTCAAGGTTGCTATGCGTGTGGATCGACTGATCATCTGGTGCGGAACTGTCCGAAGAAGAATGCAGAAAAAGAAAGTGCCAACAAAGGACCTGGTGGTGGAACCTTGACGATTCGAGGACCTGCACAGCCAGGAAGACCAACAGCCCGTACATTCAACATGATGGTACTAGATGCAGTGGCTACTCAGGAGATAATAGCAGGTAATGATGTCGTTTAGAAATTTAATTACGCGAGTATTAAGATTTAGATAATTCTGTGAACTGTTTTCTTTTATAGATTTAAGTCACAGGTTAGAATTTGAAACACAAAGTAATATTGTGTTGATCAAAATAAATTGATGATACAACTTTAAAAGATTGTAAAGAATAAGAAAGCGGGGATTCCGAGGACGGAATCCTTTTAAGGAGGGGTGAATGTGATAACCCTGGATTTCGAATAATCCAAAATTTGTGAATAATTTTTTTTTAATTAATATTAATATTAATTTTCAATTTTGTGACAAGTATCTGTGATACGAGTTTTGAGAAAGTCAATTTGTGTATTGACTAATAAATTTAGAGTAGAGTTGTGCTTAACAACTTTAGAAAACCCTAACCCTAATTTTCGAATAGGGATTCGATAGAAAATATAATTAAAACAATTGTATTGTTGATGATGTGTTTGGGCTGTATAGAAATGTTGACCAATGGTTGACTGGATGGGGTTTATAATTAATAAACCATAATAAGGGATTTAAAACCCTAATCTTAAATGTAGAAAATAAATTATACAATTAAAAACCCTAATTATACGCTGGGAAACCCTAATTTCAAAATCTAGGATTTCCTAAACCCTAATTAGGCAACCCTAATTTTTATTAGCATGCCTAAAGTGTTTGATAAACTTAAATATGATTAGAAAGCTCTAATTATATTTTTGTATGTTAAATTTCTATTTTAGAAACCTTAATTTTATTTTAGAAAATTTATTTTTCTAATGAAACCATAAATTTAAAAATTGTGGGAACTAGAATTTTTAATACCTAAAAGGTTCAAATCTCAAACCCTAATCCAAACCCTAAACCTTAAGGGTTTGTGTATTGGACAACAATGCTATTAATTATATTTTAGAAATGACCAAAATTGCCCTTTATGGGATTTTTATTTGATTACTTGAATATCTTCCCAAATCAAGAGTTGGTGATCAACTCATTTGACTTTCGTGACACAAAATATCAGCTCCGAGCCGAAATATATCAGATCCAAGCAACATCAAGCATTATATAAGTGATTCAAGAGAGAGAAAGCCCATTTTATTAGTCATTTTGCTAACTTGCTCACACCTACTCTCTCTTTCACCAAGACCTCCGAAAATCCATTGTAAATCAGTCATAAATTACCCTCTTAAACACATAGATCAGATCCAGAGATCTAGAATCAAGAATTGGAAAGCTAGAAGGTATAATCAAATTTTAATTTTTGATCTTTGTTTCTTGGAAAAATTTCGTGTTTATGTGTTTAGATTCATGCTAGAAGATGTTTTTAGTTGATCTATGTTGATATAACACGGATCCATAGCACCAAAGTGAGTAAAAGTTACGTTTTTCTAAAACTGTCCAAGAACAATATCTGTGGTCTGACAAGAAATGTCAGTGGCCACAGATACTTGCTCGTATATGATTTGTGATGTTTTATTTTTAAAATATGTAGCCTGTTATGTTTTCTTTCATCTGCAAGTGGTAGAACAACAATTAGATAGCTAGATTTCAAGATATTTAAGGTCAAAAATCGTTGACCGACGTTGACCGAGTAACATTCTGGGTAACCCAGAATGTGATGAACTGTGTCTGACAAGAAGTTCTAAGGTCTAGATCTGTCAGGATTTTTGTGATATGATGTTGTTGTTGTAACCATTTGGTAGTCTGTAATAAGGGCTTTAGATTCATGTATTTAGAACCTCCATAACATTCTTAAATCGAGCACAGTGGACGGTCAAAAGAGGCCACCTGGCCACAGTTTGTGTTTCTGGGAAAAACCCAGAAATGGAAGAACACAACTTTCTGATATACGTTGACCGTATGTTTCATGATGATTCTGTTGTTAACAAACTCAGTTAATGCTTTAATATTGTTCCTTGATGTATGGACAATAAGTTTGAACCTTTAAAACACATGAACCAAGACCAGAACATGGATTAAAATAGGCTGAAAAGTGACCGTTTTATGTTCTGGGTTTCTGAAGAAACCCAGGTTGGTCTGACAGTGAGTTTGGGAGGATGGATCTATTAGCTTATTTGTTGTTTTGAACAAGTTGTTGGTTTATAGTTGTAGTATTACATATGAACTACATAAGCAATGTCTTAGTTTGCCGAGATCATGAATATACTGAGATTAAAGGCTGGTCAAAGGTGACTGGTGGATAAGCCGGCTGTCAATGTTCTTGGGCTCAAGAACACCAACAGCGACGCTTTCTGTCGCTAAAGAACTATAGCGACGGTTTTATTTATTTTATTTTTTAAATATTCCAAAAATTATTTAAAAATAGAAATAAATTCTAAAAATTACCAAAAATGGTTTTAAAAATTATTTTAAATTATGAAAAATAATTTTTGACCAAATGGAATATTTTTCTTTAATATTTATAATTAGTTAAATATTAAAGGTATTTAATTTATTTAATTAGTGTATTAAATAAATTAGAGAAAAATGATTTAATATTATGAAAAATCATTTTAAATAAGAATAATGTATTTAAAAATATTTTGAGTTATAAAATGTAACTTTTAATATTTTTGGAGAATTTTCATTAATAATTTAATATTAATGATATTACATTTATTTGATTATTAAATTAAATAAATAAGATAAAAATAATTTTAATGATTTAAAAATTATTTTAATTGAGAATAAAAGTGTTAGAAAATATTTTAAATTATAAAATATAATTTTCAATATTTTTGGAGAATTTTCATTAATAAATTAATATTAATGATGATTAATTTATTTAATTATTATATTAAATAAATGAATTAAAAATGATTTTATTGATTTAAAAATCATTTGAAAATGAGAAAAATTATTTAAAAATATTTTAAGTTATAATTAATGACTTTTAATATTTGGATATTAATTTCATTAATATTTATATATTACTGGTGATGATTTAAAAATGATTTTAATTATTTTAAAAATCATTTAAGTAGAATATTGATGATTTAAAAATATTTTAAGTTATTGATGATAACTTTAATATTTTGGAATAAATGTTATTAATATTTTGATATTTTTAAATATTAATAATGGTAAGATTATTTGATAATTAAATCATTTAAAAATGATTCTGATATTTGAAAAATTATTATAAATTATAATAATTGTTTGATAATTAGTAAAAGCATTCGAGAAATATTATTAATGATAATTGACTTATCTAAATTAATATTGAAGCTTAGAGACCACGTGTAATTGACAGATAACTGTGTTAATTTTCGGATAGGGTGACCAGAACACCGAGAATGGACCGAAGTCCAACCAGACTAAATTAGTTTGACTTGTTAAGTGTTTATATAGGTAATAAACACTAATGTGGCTATGTGGTAATGTGTTTAGGAGAAGTTTGATTGTGCACTACAGTGTTGTGTGTTATGTGGATTATTGTGCTAATTATTAGACCAATATTATTGGTTATAGGTATTTCGAAAGCAGATAAGTATTTTGTGTAGCTGTACTCAGCGGAAGAGGCAAGTTCCCTAACTCAACCTTGAGTTATTTCATTCAAATATTATTGGTGGATAATTATTGCTAATTATGCCACGTCCATGGATTTATTGTTGAAATTAAATTATTGAATTAGAAAATATATATTCATAGAATTATTGTTGTTGGATATTCATATCTGTAGAAGTTAGAATTGATAGTACAGATAATTCCTATTTATTGTAAAATTATGTTGAGAAATGTCTTAGCCAATTATTCTGGTTAGATAAACATTTGTAAAAACTTGTTAGGTTTGAGAAGAGAAACAAATAGAATTTGAAATCCCAGTATTTCGTTGTAAAATCAAACTTTTGATTCTAAGACTGAGAAGAATAACCTTTTATATAAAGGGAACATTTTGTTTGTCGTGAATTCGACCTTTGCGCTCATTTTGAGTATTATGCATAATATAGGGTATAATAAGCTGATCACTTATTGTACTTGCAGAGGGGTATGATTTAATCTTTATGGTTATCTGATACACCTGAGTATTTATCAAAGTAAATCTTTTATATCTACCCGAGAAAATAAGTTCAAGATCTTGTGTGATCGCTCAGTATTAAATCTGGAAAACATTCCACTTTGATATTTCGTAGAATTGATTCTTGATTTTTCATTAGAATATTATAGAAACTTTGAAAGCGTTTTACTCTTTCATTATTGAATTATTGTGTTGTATAGAATACGAGAAAACTTGTTATTGAATAACGATTTGTTCAGTAATTTTAAAGTTCCCCGAACTTTGATTTCATTCTATCAACATAGATAGACTGTTGTTTTGAATTTTTATAAATTTATTGTATGTCTTAACTTGCGGGGTAAATTACTTGCTCACCCTTGCTAAATAAAATTTTTCAGCTAGGGACGAAGTTGTAGGAGGTGCTGCAAAGGACAAGGGAAAAGGTGTAGTTATAAATTAGTTATGTTGAACATATTTATTATGTGGTATTGTAAACCCTTTTTGTATAACTAAAGGGTATGTTTGTAAAGTTAAGGTTAGAGAATATGGGTGTTGTACTATTATTAAACTCTGATAAAAACTTATGAAAGTTACTATCTATATATATTATGGGTAGTTAAGTGTTATTTATATTGTGGATCGTGAACACCAAACTCGTGGGTCAGGTAACCCAGATTTGGGGGTGTCACAAGGGGAGGTTGTAAGACCCCAAATTATTAATAATTGAAATTTAATTTCCTTTATTTATCATTTTGAAATAGTAAGGGTTGATTTGATTATTGTGGTTAGTTATGAGAAAAACGCGCAAATATTTCAAATAAGCAGGTGGTTATAAAATATTCATTCTTATCGGGGAATATTCGTTTGGTCGTTAAATATTCTTGCGGTCGGGGAATATTCGTACGACGGCACAGTCTTTTGTGGGCCCCATAATGAAAAGCGATTAGATGAAGAAAACGACAAGTATAAGTTATTTATAAATAACGACGCAGTTGTTACCGTTAATACTGTTGGAATACCCGGTGGTTAAAACACAGTAATACGCGTTGTTGCACAGTAGCGCACGGTATTGCTCCAATTATTGATTCTTACGTAAGAAGGCACTACTCAATAATTGTTACAGCAATTACTGTTCAGTATTTTATTTTATTGATTCAATAATTGCTGCGTTGATATTTTATATTACTGTTGTTTCAATAATTGTCAATACACAATATTTTCCATTATCAAAGCAATAATTCATATTATCTGAATAATATTATTAGAAAACATTATTGACAATGTCTAGAAAGTTCTGTCTAATGAGAGGTTTGGTCACCTAATTGCGCGCCAGTAAGGAAAAATTCTTATTGGAAAGCCCCCTCTTTCCTGGGAACGACCTGGTTGCCAGTATTGTGATTCTGTAATATTATTTGTGAATAATTAATTATTGATTTATATGATGAGAAAAATATTAATTTTATGTGGATATAGATGGAGAAAATTTTTAAAGTGACAATTGTTAAAAATTGATATTTTATCTTTTCTGATAAAATAATATTTTATTATATTATTGTAATATAATAACAGTGATATTTTTATAATGAATGTGGGATATATGAGTATATGAGGAAGAAAAGTATTTTTGTTGCAAAAGTTGTTTAAAACATGTTAAACATGTTGGTGGACCCATTTCTTAACTGAAATTTGATTATAGTCTGTAAAATCACCCGTTTATGGATTTCGGTAAATTTTTGTTTGGAATTTGGAAAACCTTTCTTCTGTAAAGTTGTAGAGAATTGAATTTCCTATAAAAAGTCGCGAGATTCTAATTTCTGATTAAGGGCTATTTATTATGAATTATTGAAGTTCTGAAGTTCTGAAATAATTGATTTTTGAAAATTTTAATTATTTTAAATAACAAAAACGTTTTTGGAATGTGTGGAAGCATCATTAACATGTGCTAGGTGCTGAATTCAGATTCTTGGATGCGTAGGAAGATGTGGAAAAATAAATAATATTAATTTATTGAATTTTCTGCTTTGGTGTTCTAAGCATTTTCCTATAAATAGGGTGCTTAAGTTAGAATTTAAAATCACACCAGAAACTGAAGTTTTCTCTATATTTCTCTCTCTATATATTGAGCGTATTCTTGTGAGGATTCTGATACTTTGAGTATTGTTATACGGTGCAAGTTTCCTTCACTACTATACCCAGTATTTCAGCTAGAAGTACTAATCTTTCGAAGTAAGAGATGTTATTTTCTTTTCATATGATATTATTTCTTCAATATCATTATGCCGAAATACTGGTTGGAACTTTTTATCAAATTTGGAACTTTTTCATGTCGGGGTTACTATTCATGAGTTACTATTCACGAGTTACTATTCATGAATACTATTCACGAAGCATGTTGATGTTTTTGTGAAATTTCTATCTTTTGATGTCGGAGTTACTATTCACGTATACGACACTATTCACATATACGACACTATTCACGAATACGACAATATTCACAGAAAAATTAAATTTTTATTTTTCATCCAAAATATCTATTATGGATACTAGCTTTGATTGTATCCATGTTTTGATCATTCTTGAATTTTACTCCACTCTGATTATTTATGAAGTATTTTTGAACTTGGATTGTTTAAAGTACAAATCCTTAATATTTATTCTTTTGTTTTACTGGATTCGTTTTCTTTAAAATATTTTTCATCATCCTCAGTCCTAAATGATGATATAATTGAATATCTTTGGCCTGTAGTGCAAAGATGAATGATTTCTGATGAATATCTTTGGCCTGTAGTGCAAAGATGAACATGTGTTTAGATGAACATGACCAACTGATGAATATCTTTGGCCTGTAATGTAAAGATGAATATTTGATTCCAGATATATATTGATTGATGTTACAGGGATACAATAATGATGATGGACTGTTAAATTCATAGATATTAGTAGATTTCATCCTCTACGTAACTCTTCTATGAATTATTATTTTCCGCTGCGAATATTGATCTAAAACTTGTTGTTTAGTGTATTCTCTCAGATTTTTCCCTGTTGAAGACTAACGATAATTTGTTGTATATTATCTTAGTCATAATATTCTTTACTAGGCTAGTTGAGCTCACCCTTTTCCTTTTTGTTCCATTTTCCTTCTCAGGAGGCGAGAATATAGCGAGTACTAGTCGGGGTATGGAATGAAGGTTCTAGAGAGAGTTGTTTAGTAGTCCTCACCATTTTTGTAAAATAATGTATCAATAAACGTGATGAGGATTTATTTGGGTATAGATATTGTCTAGAAGATAATATTTGTATTTAAACTCACAGTTTTACTGTTGTAATAATAAAGTTGTAGTTGTTTCTGTACCATGTATTGACAACTCAGAATAGGTGATGTATACCTATTTTGGGGGCGTCACAATGATAACTCGTCATCGGGGAATTAGCAAGGAGGTCAGAAGAAGAGGATTGAAGCATGCCCGACCTGCGGGAAAGCTCATCTGGGGGTTTGTATATAGGGAAAGAGGGTGTGCTACAATTGTGGTCAGGAGGGCCACATAGCACCTAACTGTTCTAACCCAAAGAAGGGTGCCTGCTTCACTTGTGGTTTAAAAGATCATTTGGCAAGAGACTATCCTAAGAAGAGATCTGGAGGGGCAGGATAAGGAGGAAATAAGGGAAACAACAGTGGAAGCGCCTTGACTATCACTGGACCAACCGCAACCAATCGACCGACCGCCAGGACTTTTAACATGACGGTGCAGGATGCAGTTCAGTCTTGTGTTGTGGTGTCAAATATCATTCTGATTAATAAAGTTAATGCTTATGGATTGTTTGATTCGTGTGCTACTTGTTCCTTTATATCCGATGACTTTGCTAAGAATTTAGATTTGCCTAAGGATGAGTTGGATTACCCCGTGAACATAGAAATTGCGAATAGAGAAATAATCCATGTTAAGTACGTACATAAGAACTGTAGAGTGGATATTAAGGGTAATATCATGAACGTAGATCTTATCCCTATTCGACTTGGGGAATTTGACGTTGTCTTGGGAATAGACTGGTTATTCAATTACGGGGTTGTAATTGATTTCCAAAAGAAGCGTATTAACCTTATGACTCCGTCAAAGGTTGTGTTTTATGGTAGCAAGTCGCCTAGACAAGCGAGTTGTCTGACAATGATGCAGGCTAGAAAATTGTTAAGACAAGGATGTGTAGGATACTTAGCTTACATAGTCGACAGTCGTAAAGAGAATTCGAAAGTAGAGGAGATACTGGTAGTGAGAAACTTCGTCGATGTCTTTCCAAATGATTTGCCAGGCCTTTCGCCAGATAGAGAAGTTGATTTCGTGATCAATTTGGCGCCAGGAACCGCTCCAATATCGAAGGCACCATACCAAATGGCACCAATAAAGATGAAAGAATTAATGGTATAACTACAAGAATTACTGGACAAGAAGTACATTCAACCGAGCGTATCGCCGTGGGGAGTGCCGGTGTTATTTGTGAAAAAGAAGGATGGAACGATCCAGCTCTGTATTGACTACAGAGAACTGAATAAGGTCACGATTAAGAATAAATATCCATTATCGAGGATCGATGATCTGTTTGATCAATTGAAGGGAGCGAAATACGTTTCCAAGATAGATTTGAGAAGTGGTTATCATCAACTGAAGGTGAGACCAGAGGATGTACTGAAGACAACGTTCAGAACACGATATGGTCACTACGAATTTTTGGTTATGTCGTTTGGTCTAACGAATGCTCCTGCAGCATTTATGGGATTAATGAATGGTGTGTTCAAACCATTTTTGGACAAGTTCGTAGTGCTATTTATAGATGATATTTTGGTATATTCGAAAACCAAGGAAGAACATGAAGAACATTTGAGATTAACGTTGGAAGTATTAAGGAGGGAGAAGTTGTATGCTAAGTTTTTGAAATGCGAATTTTGGATCGAGCGGGTGCAATTTCTTGGGCACGTGATCGATAAAACGAAATCTCGGTAGATCCATCCAAAGTCGAAGCCATGATTAACTGGTATCAGCCGAGGACACCGTCGAAAGTACGAAGTTTTCTTGGATTGGCAGGATATTACAGAAGATTCATACAAGACTTTTCCAAGATCTCAACTCCGTTAATGAATTTAACTCGAAAAGCTGTGAAATTTGTTTGGACGGAGAAGTGTGAGGAAAGCTTTCAAGAATTGAAGAAGATGTTGAGTACAGCACTTGTGTTATCTCTTTCGGATGATACATGAAATTTTTTTGTTTATAGTGATGTGTCGCATAAAGGACTTGGCTGTGTGTTGATGCAAAATGGAAAAGTCATTGTGTAGCATCACGACAATTGAAGGATTACGAGAAGGGATATCCGACCCACGACTTGGAGTTAGCTGCAGTAGTTTTTGCTTTGAAAATTTGGAGGCACTATCTCTATGGGGAGAAGTGTGAAATATATATAGACCACAAGAGTCTGAAATATATTTTTACCCAGAAAGACTTGAATATTCGCCGAAAAAAGGTGGTTGGAGATAATTAAGGACTACGACTGTGAGATTTTATACCATCCGGCTAAGGCAAATGTCGTTGCCGACGCCTTAAGTAGAAAGGGTCGGGAGAAGTTTATGATGTTGATCGCTCAGGAAGAGCTAATTTCAGAAATGAAGAAACTGGAATTGGAAGTGAAGTATCCTATGGAAATTGATGAGAAGCTATTTCAGATACAATCTGGTACAACCCTACTGGATAAAGTTAAGGAGGATCAACTTTATGACGATGAATGCAAAAAGGTGATAAGGAAGATATCTGAAGGAACCGAACCAAGATTTAAGATGGATAAGGAAGGAATACTGAGATTTTAGAGCAGAATTTGGGTACCGCTAGTACTAGAGATTAAGAAAGGCATTTTGAATGAGTCTCACAGCTCACGATACTCGATTCACCTAGTAGTACCAAGATGTATCAAGATCTTTGACAACACTTCTGGTGGCTAAATTTGAAACGTGATGTTGCAGAATTTGTTGCCAAGTATCTAACCTGTCACAAAGTGAAAGTAGAACCTCCAAGACCATGGGGGTTGCTACAACCGTTGGAGATCCCAGAATAGAAATAGGAACATATTACAATGGACTTCGTGGTTGGCCTTCCGACGACTCAGAAAGGCTACGACGCAGTATGGGTTATCGTTGACCGACTGACGAAATCCGCACACTTCCTTCCAATAAAAATCAAATTCAACTTTGATCAGCTGGCAAGGTTATATTTAAAAGAGATCGTTTCGAGGCACGGAGTACAGATGTCATTTGTTTCCGATAGGGATCCACGCTTTACATCAAACTTCTGGAAACGTCTACAGGAATACATGGGTACGCAATTGCGGATGAGCACGGCATATCACCCTCAAATAGATGGACAGAGCGAAAGAATGATTTAGACATTAGAAGATATGCTAAGAGCCTGTGTGATGGACTTTATAGGAAATTGGGACGATCACCTACCGTTTGTAGAGTTCGGCTACAATAACAGTTACCACGCTAATATTGGCATACCACCTTATGAAGCGTTATATGGCAGAAAGTGCAGAACTCTGCTTTACTGGGATGAAGTTGGTGAAAAACAGTTGCTAGGCCCAGAATTGGTACAACAGACAACAGAAATAGTCAAAGTAATCCGAACATGACTGGTATCAGCTCAAGATAGGCAGAAGAAATACGTTAATCCACGTCATAAAAATGTTGAGTTTGAATCAGGTAGTTATGTATTCTTGAAAGTCTCTCCATGGAAAGGAAAGATCAGGTTCGAAAAGAAAGGGAAATTAAACCCAAGATTCATTGGACCATTTGAAGTACTGCGATGAATCGAAGAAGTTACGTATGAGGTAGCCCTAGCTCTAACACTCAAGAATGTCCACAACGTCTTTCACATTTCTGTATTACGACCCTACAAACCCGATTACAAGCATACAATTGAATACGAACCCCTATATTTTGAAAAAGACTTATCTTATGAAGAAATTCATGTTCAAATTGTCGACAGAAAAGAACAAGTTCTCAGAAATAAAGTAATACCTTCTGTTGAGGTAATTTGGAGGAACCAAAACGCTGAAGAAGCTACGTGGGAACTCTAAAAGAATATGATGAAGAATTATCCTCATTTATTTACTTAAATTATGTGTAAGCGATTCTGGGGACATAATCTTTGTAGGGGGGAGAATGTAATGGGTCGAATTTATTGAGTTGTGATTCTAGGGACAGAATCCTTTTAAGGGGGGAAATATGTGACGAACAAGATTTAATAATTTAATTATTAATATTTATTGAATTAAATAAATATTTTCGATGATTTAATTATTATATTAAATAATTAATTGATGCAATTTTGATAGATTAATTTAATAACATGTGTTATATTTATTAAATTAATATATAGAATTTTATTATTCAAAGTATGTAATTATGTGAGTTTATTAAATTAAAAGAAATATTTAATAAGCCTAATATTATTTTATAATTAATGAGAAAATTAATTATATGACTATGTGAATTAATGAGAAATTATTATATTTTATTCAAATTAAATTAAATAAATATTGTTGAGTTATTGTATAATTGGGTGTGACACGATTTAAACTATAGTATAAGAGAGTCATTAAATTAGATGGTTTTGAAACCTATTAATGCCAGCCAAACAAGGTCCTAAAGGGAGTTAATAGCAGTTAACCCATGATGGGTAACTGACCTCCACATCGCGTCAATTCTTTATTTTATACGTCTTCTTTATTTCATTTTTCCAAGTCTGAAAAATAGTTAGAGAGAATTCAGAGAATTTTTGTGAGAAACTCTGTGATTGAAGAAGCTTTTGAGAAAGGGTTTTATCTCTACTCATCTATGCTTTGGATAATTTCTTCAACCCAATTCTTAATTTCGATGTTTAAGTTTTTAGAAAATGGCTTCACGTTTTGCTAAAAACTCTGTGAATGGAAAAAGGGTATGATTATGGTTTGTATATGTGTTAAGGTGTATCATATCGTATTTGATTTTATATATATATATATATATATATATATATATATATATGCATACATACATATATATATATATATATATATATATATATATATATTATATAAACCTTATGTGACGCCCCCAAAACAGGTATACAACACCCATTCTGAGTCGCCAAATACATGGTACATAAAGCAAACCATAACTTCAATAATACAAATGTCATGTGAAATACGACAATATATACTGTGAGTTTAAATACAAATATTGTCTTCTAGACAATATCCACACGCAAATATGTCCTCATTACAATTATTCAAACACTATTTTACAGAAATAGTGAGGACTGCTAAAACATCTTTCTAGAAACCTCACTCCATACCCCGACTCGATCCTGCTATGTTCTCACCTCCTGAGAAGAAAAATGGAACAAAAAGGAAAAGGGTGAGCTCAACAAGCCCAGTAAAGAATATTATGACTAAGATAATATACAAAAAATTATCGTTAGTCATCAACAGGGAAAAAAATCTGATAAAATATAATCGACAACAAGTTTTAGATCAACAAATACAGCGGAAACAACAATCCATTAGAAGAGTCACATAGAGGATGAATTCTATTATCTTCTAATATTTAAGAGTCCATCATTAATATTTTATCCCTGTAACAACAATCAATATACATCTTTAATCATCTTTGCACTACAGGCCAAAGATATTCATTTATATCACTGGTTGGTCATGTTCATCTCAACACCTGTTCATCTTTGCACTACGGGCCAAAGATATTCATCGGTAATCATTTATCTTTGCACTACAGGCTAAAGATATTCAATAATATCATCATTAAGGAATGAGGATGATGAAAAATATTTTTAAGAACGAATCCAGTGAGATAGAAGGACAACTATTAGGGATTCGTATAACAGTTTTATCCAAGATCATTAATACTCCATAATAACTAATTTTGAAGCAGAATTCAAAAATAACGATCAAAACATGGATACAATCAAAGATAGTAGCCAAAATAGACATCTTGGACAAAAAGAAGAAAATTTCATTTTTCGGTGAATAGTACCGTATTCGTGAATAGTGCTGTATACGTGAATAGTGCCGTATACGTGAATAGTAAAGAAAATTTCATTTTTTGGTGAATAGTACCGTATTCGTGAATAGTGCTATATACGTGAATAGTGTCGTATACGTGAATAGTAACCCCGACACAACAAGTTCTAAATTTAATTAAAAAGTTCACCAATATTTTGGCATAATGATATTGAAGAAAATAATATCATTTAAGAAGAAAATAACATCTCTTACCTCAAAATAACCGTATTTCTGACTGAATTTTGGGTATAGTGCTGACAGAAACTCGCACCGTATAGCAACACTCAAAGTATACTCACAAGAATATGCTCGATAATATAGAGAGAGAAAGATAAAAAACTTGTTTCTGGTGTGATTTTTAATTCTAACTTAGCCCTCTATTTATAGGAAAATGCTAGAACGCCAAAGGAGACTAAATTAATAAAATATTAATATTTACCAAATATTCAAGCCCACCACCAAGGAAATCTAATTTTAGCATTTCCCACACACCCACCTTCTAGAAAAAAATAAAAAAAATGTTTTTGAAATAAAAAAATAATTAAACTTTCAAAAATCAATTATTTAAGAACCCCGAAACTTCAATAATTCACAATAAATAGCCCATTTGTCAGAAAATTTGAATCTCACGAATTTTTATAGGAATTTCAATTCTCTATAACTTTGCAGAAGAAAATTTTTCCAAATTCCAAACAAAAATTATCTGAAATCCACAAATGAATGATTTTTAATTCTTCCAGTCCGACAAAATACTGATAAAACACCTCAGTATTAATTCCTTCAATTATATCCACATAAAATAATATATTCATTAATTATATCCACATCAAATAAATATTTTCTTATCATATGAATCAATAATTAATTATTCTTAAATAATATTACAGAATCACAATTATGACAACCAGGCCGTTCCCAAGAAAGAGGGGGCTTTCCAATAAGGATTTCTCCTTACTGGCGCGCAATTAGATGACCAAACCTCTCCTTGACAGAACTTTCTAGACATTGCCAATAATGCTATCTAATAATATTATTCAAATAATATGAATTATTGATCTGATAATGAGAAATAATGTGCAGTGACAATTATTGAAATAATAATAATATAAACTAACAATGCAGTAATTATTGAATCAATATAATAAAATAATGAACAGTAACTACTGTAACAATTATTGAGTAGTGCATTCTTACGTACGAATCAATAATTCAACCATACTGTGCAATACCGTGTGCTACTGTACAACCACGCGTATTACTATATTTTAACCACCAATTATCCAACAATGTTAACAGTAAAAATTATGTTGATATTTATAAAAACCCAAATTTGTCATTTTCTTCATCCGACCGTTATTCTGTTATGGGGCCCACAATTGACTGCGCCGTCGTACGAATATTCCAGACAAAAAGAATATTCCACAACCAAACGAATATTCCCCGACAACAATGATTATTTTATAACCACTTGTATATTTTGTAAAAAATATCACATTTCACCCATAACCAAAGTATTATTTCAAATTAACACCTTATTATTTTAGAATAATGAATAGAGGAAAATTTAATTTATTTATAATAAGTTCGGGTCTTACACCTTATCATCAGTTTCATAATATTATAACATATGATATTTACAGAGTATGAAATATGGTCATATGGCCCTTATACGTGACTTTAATATGTCAAACATAAATTGTTTTGTAAAATTCTCACTTGTATATAATTATGCATGTTAAAACGAAGAAAACAGAACTTGAATGGATGGAATTGGTGTTATAACGAATCCGTAGTGGTAATTTTTATGTTTTGTGTTCAAAACCATCAAGAAAATCAAGAACACTAAAATTAAATGTGTTGATTCTGTTAATTATGTGTTTTAACATATTAAAATCATGCTAGAAGGGTTAAGTAGTGATTATATGTGTATTATAATGTATGGGTATGTCTAAATTCGTGTAAAAATAATTTAATTGGAGGTTTTGGCCATGTTCTGCAATTTTTCGTGAATTGCAGAACAGTTACTGGTTCACCGCGCCGCGACGCTAGTCTCGTGCCTTAATACCCGTGCCACAGCACCAATGCGCCGCAGCGCCATGAGTCCGGCTGCAGCGCGGGCCGCGCCGCAGTGACAAAAACAAGTACAACAGTGGCGCCGCAGCGCCACTCTCCAGAATGTTCAGAAACAAAATATTTTAAAGTCTTCAAGTCTATGAATGTGATGTTAACCTAATCTAATGAACATTAAAATATGTTAAGAGTATAGTGAGATGTTAAAACATATTATTAATATATCAATATCATAATTGCATGTGGATTGAATTATTGAGTGCATCATGAGCTTATTAGTCGTGAAATGTATAATGTGATAATAAGTGTGATAATTTGACTAAGTATTGTCATAACCAAAGTTTAGACAAAAGAATGAACTTATGATGATTAATTATATTATAATTAACTAGAGTTGTGAATGGAAATGGTATGTAGGATTATCTCGAAGAACGTGTATAATTAACGTGTAATCTACGCACGAGGCAAGTTTCCTAACCCTACTTGTTATCCTTATTCAAGTTTATACATTACGATGAATAAATTCTCATTATTATTAAATCAAGTTCATTTTGTTATATTAAAGATGATTTATCTTTTAAAAGTATGATTCAGTTATACAATACTTGTTCTATTGTATACCTCTTGATATTGATATTCTATTTAAATACCATTTATTGTTGAACCTTGTTAGACTAGTGAACCCTTATTGATTCAACTAGTCCATAGTTGATGAACGTTTTAAATTTCAGAACCCTTATTGAATTATCCAAACAAAACTTCCTTTGGTGCGGACTCTAATGTCAAACTGAGATGAACAACCGTGTATAGGAATTTCGTATCCGTTAGCGTTAAGATATTGTGAAAAATATGGTACTAAGGGCTGATCCCCATAAGTACGAGTAGAAGAGTCCATAGTTTTATGAATATTAAAGGTTTCAAGTATAACCCTTGATAACCTAGGACATAGTTCAAGGTCTTATGACCCTCAGAAATCTTTTGAATTCTTGTTATTTATTTTTGATTCAAAAGTTGAGCTTTTATTTCAGAAGTCTTTGATTCACTCGCATGTTATTATATATTGTTAATTCATTTTTATACTTGTGGGCAATAATGCTCACTCTTGCGTAAAAATAAAATTACAGTTAAGAACGAAAGGTATGATGAGCCTTATACTAGCAAAAGCAAAGGCAAAGATAATTAGTGATGAAGACTTAATATTTAATTTTTAGAATGTTATTGTAAAGACTTGATGTTGTTTAAGACTTATTTGTTTATGTTTCCGCACAGATGTTTAAGGTTAGTTTAACCTGGGATTGTATTTATTATTCAGATGTTGTAACCTCATAAAGGAGGATTTTATTTCTATCTATTGCATGGTTTTCATTTATTATGGGTAGATAGATAGATGATATTTGTAAAGTAAACACCAAATCCCGTAGAATTTAAGTACTCGGATTTGGGGGTGTCACATAGTGCGTGTGTGCTCAACAACAATGCTAACTGATGTAAAATCAAATTTAACACCTAACAAGTCTCTTCGAAGGCATCATACAATGTAAACTCAAGAAATTCAAAAACATGCTAGATCCAACTAAAATCAAACAATTACCAATATCGAGGGTTAACATGGGATACTTATGCTTTATTTTTCATCCACGGGGACTTTTTGCTCTTTTTTCCCATTTCATTCAATTTTTTATCTTTTGGTTTATATACACATAGCTATGCAATGTCTTATTCCATTAGGCTTTTCAATGCTACCTTAACGAGCTTTCGACCAACGACTCCCAGACCATTAAGACCTTAGAGTGCTAGGTGTAAAGACAATTCCCTCGGGCTTACTTAATCAAGTAACAAAGGCCACAAAACTAGACAAGCATGCCATGGTGTTTATTCATACTTTCTTTTTCTTTTTATTTTTCTTTTTTTTATAGCTTATATACCTCAAATATTCCCCCAAACTTAGGTTCTTGTCTAAATTTAGCCATCACTACTTATTCTTGTCATTCTTTCAATCAAACTAGCATTATCCTTTAGAATCTCATTATGTATCAATTTAAACTCAATCAATCAATAAGTTATTTTTACTGTGATATCCTTATTATACCAGTTTCAAACAGAAAAAGACTCAATTCATAATAAGAAATCACATCAAAGCTCTAATAGTCAGTACTATACTCTTCTACCCAATTCTAATCTCATCATTGGCCAAAATAAACTTAAACTATCTAACAACTGGATTCATGCAAATGAACATAGTAACTAACTAGTATTTTTGATTTTTTTTTAAAAAAAAACTATTTACAACTACTCTACTATGCAAACTATTATGCACTTACACTACATGAATGCAAACATATAATAATCCTAAACTAAACAAACATGACAACTTATGTAAAACTATAACAACTACATTAAACATGCAAAACTAAACTAAACTAATTAACTCCCCCAAATTTAACAATTACAATGTCCCCATTGTAAAATAAAGCATGAAATGGACGAGGACTTCCTGTAATCATTTAAGCTTATGGTAATGGTGGCATTGGCAGCGACGATCATTTTCCTATCCATTGAACCTCCAATACCTGCAATGAAGAGAGACAACATGGATTAGATTATAAGAGAAATTAATAAGAAAATTAATTCATATCTACTAAATAAATTATAAAGCATATAAACATAAAAATTCATGGGTTGCCTCCTAGTTAGCCCTTGAATTACAGTCTTTCAGCCTGACTTTTCTGGTCAACGCTATCCAATTCCTCTTCGATAATTGAGGAACCCTCCATCCATCGGAAATAATGTTGCTTTTGGTAGGTTTCCATTTGAGATGGCTATCGAATTAAAGTCACCTAGCATGCTTTGTTTAGATAAGATAACATTCAAGAACGTCCAACATCTAGGTGTTTTCTCCATTATGCTTGCGAATAGATTCTGGCATTGAAGCTTGTCAGACACAACAGTCTCTTCTTCTATCTTCTCCAGCTCATCGCACCATAGCTTCGAATTTTTACTCGCGTTTACGTCACAAGGAGTATTGCCGACGACATGACTACCTAACAGACAAGGTTTTGCAAATTTAACCGGATCCTTGAACTTTGGTGGAGAAGGCACTTGAGGTATTAATAACATCGACTCATCCTTGTTAGTACTCATAGTTAGTTCATCCCCACTTGTCTCCTCTTTTTCAACATCTCGTGTCTCATCCAGTTGTAGATTTGGTTCGGGCACTTCATCAATCTCGGAATCCTCGTCATAACACCAATTATTTTGAGGACAGTTGTTCAAGGCTTTGAGCATTTGATCCATCTGGTTCTATAGATTTTGAATTGATATCTCTTGATTCTGAATTGACCGCTCTTGATTAATCCTCCTCTCCTCATTTGATGCTACGAACTTGGACAATAATTCCTCCAACCTTGAATTATACATCTCAGTCTCGGAAGCCATGTATTGAGGACCATTAGTTTAGGTAGTGATGAGTTGTTCCATTCGATTATTAAAATTTTGGGTTGCCAACTCTTGGTTAATCCTCATCTCCTCTAGGTTTGCTATGCTTTTCAATATTACATCCCTTGAATTTGGCTTTTCTTCTTGTGGCGATGGAGGTGGACATGAAAATTCTGATGTGTATGTTGGATTTGGAGCGTAGTATTGGTCTTCATAAGTATGGCTCTATAACGAATCTGGGTGATACCCCCAAACTTGATGATAATTATCATATGTATAATCGTTGAGGTATTCACCACCGTCTTGTCCCGGCCCAAAACTAACGGTGCATTGATGACTCGGATGATTGCCAGCACAAAAATTGCAATTAACTGCTATCCTTCGATTACGTTGGGCTGCAACAACGTCCAACCTCCTCGAAAGTGTTTTAAGATGCGCAGATAATGCAGAAAATGCATTGAGACCAACAATCTCTGCTCCCCTTGGTTGAGTCATTCTCGTATACGGCCATTGATAATTAAATTCTGCCATGGTACTAGAAAATAAAGAAAAATAGGAAGAGAATTAAATAAAAAGAAAAAAATGTTTAAATTAAGACTAATTTGATTGAAGCTAATATTGGCAAAAATTTATTAACTAATTCCCCAACAACGGCGCCAATAACTTGTTGGGTAAAATCTAATTACGCACAACAGACAAGTATACGTGGTCAACAAGTAATAAATTGAAAGTAAAGTATTGTACCACGAGGAATTATTTAACAAGAATCATCAAGTACTAACCCGTAACCAACTCAATCTTATTTAAACGAATGAATTTCAATTTATAAATAAACTAATTCTAATTAACACTAGTTAAATTAAGATTACGAAGAATTAAGATCATAACTTCACTTATTGCTTCATTTAAGTTAACACACTTCTCATCAATTATTCTTTATCCTGAATTATTAATCAAGAACACTAAAGCAGATAAAACCACCTCTCGATGCATAATACACATATTCACTTAAATCCACAGATGATAGAATTAAGCAAGACACCCTAATTAACTATTCCACTATATCTCTATGTGAATTACAATTAAAAAGGATTTAAAGCACAAGTTCTCTATAAGATTACATATGACGTAAAAGTATATCTCTATCCTAAACACGCATCATGAATTACATCTATGCAGAAATCAAAAATACATGTTATCATGATCAGATCTAAATCTAAACTTCATCTCTCGAGTTCATATAGATTATCACGGTAATTGTTAGCTAATCAATTAAACAATTAAGTCCAAATCACAATAGACAATCCTCACAATAGAACATAATAATTGATAGTGAAGCATATTAAAATAAACTACACAATAAGATCCATTATAATCTCAAACAAAGAATTAGTTCATGATTATTAAATTAAAACTAAGAATCCACAATTGAATAAACAATAAAACACAAAGATAGAAGAAGATGAGAAGATAGAATCTATTGTCTGTAGATTTGATGCTTCTACTTTGAATCTTCAATGGTCTCCAAGTTGCTCCAATCTCCAAAACTCATTAGAACTAGTGTTTTCTCCTATTCTAATCTAATCTAATCTAATGGAATCCTCTCTCTAATCTAATCTCATCTCCACCTTTTGATCTTCATCTTGTGTTAATATATGTTTTCCCACAAAATCTGAGTTTAATCCAACATCCCATAGAATCCCAAATGTGACGCCCCTAAAATAGGTATATGATAAGTCGGTTTTATACCTACTTATCCGGCATCTATTATTTGAATTATTTGCTTAATCTCATGTTTCTTAGTGACTTTTCATGCATTTTGTTTCCATTTTGTAGATTATATGCTTGGAAGCGGCATGAGCGACTATTGGTATAAAATTTGCAAGGAAAAGAAATTCCGGTTAAAGTTCGGGTTTTCATGTTTATTTTGTGTGCATTTCTTGTTTGTGGCGTGGAACTTGGATTATGTGAAGAGATTCTTTATTGGCAATCCCGGAACATCTTACATCATTTTAATTAGAAGCTCGGATGCGAGAGTATGGTTTCTAGCAACAAAGACAAAGTTTTGAGTTGTTTTGATTGTCGTTACACAGTAGGAGCTGCTTCCGATGCGATTTCGACAGTCATCTGTTTGTTATTTATGAAAGATCAAAGAACGAAAGTTGTAGATCTCGGGCCTCGTAATTCCTCCCGAATTGAAAGTTATGGTAGTTTTAGCAGAGGAGGTAATAGCAGCAAAATTAATAGACAGTTGGTGCCCAGCCGGGACTGGACCTTTTTAAGCGTTACCACCCAGCCGGGGCTGGGTGTCTGGGCAGAAAAATCAGAATGGTATCCAGTCAGGGCTGGCTTGTGCAAAGGAAAATGTCCAGCTGAGGCTGGGTACTCGGAAATCAAGACTCCTAGTTGGTTTCTAGTGCTACAAGTGTGGAGTTTTAGAGATGGTAATGACTTGGGACTTGTATATGCATGGAATTATAATTCAAAATACATGTGGTAGTATATATATGGATATAAAACTCTGAGATTAGAGGAGACACAAGGAAAAATTATGAAGAAAAATCTCAGTTTTTCTAGCGAGCATAGGAGGAGTATTTCAAGGCGAATTTCGAGACGATTGCGATTCTAGGCTACGTGAGGGGTGTTTTTCAATATTCTTCATCTTAGTTTATTATTTGTAATTGAAAAGATGATTTCCATGATTTATTCAGTGTTTATTTCGTTTATTATGAACTAAATCACTTTTTAGGCTTATGATGGATCTTTTAAGTGAATCTATGGTTTTGTAAACTTTGATTTCCAATTTAATAAGCTATTTCCAGTTTATCTATATTAATTTGTGCTTGAATCTATGAATTGCCTGATCAACAATTCTTTATGGAGTTGGATGGAATCGAGAGAGGATATTCAAATCTAGACCTAGTTGATATAGCATGTGTTCAAGATTTTGTTAATAGCTTAAACTTGATGAGTGTTAAGGTAGAGATATGCTTGACATCGCATGTAATCGTATAGAGAACTTATTTTTCAACCTTCTTCAATTGTAATTCACATAGAGATATAGTGAGTTAGTTGCTTAAGGTGTTTAACGGATTTCAATCTTAATTGTGGATTGACGTTAATATGGTATTAGTGCATCGAGAAGTGGTTAATACTACGTTCGTGTTCTTGATTAATAAACTGGAATAGTGAGTTGAATTGGAATAAAAGTGTTAAAATCAGAGTGAAGCTTAGGGTGAAATCATAAGTCTAATTCTCCATTAATTGTTTGAAATTCTAGATTTTGATATTTGTGATTGGTTTGTGATAGTTTAATTACTTTTTAATTTAGAATAATTATTTTTAATCATTGAATTTGATTTGTTTAATAAAATTAGGGTTAATAGAAGATTGGTAATTGTAAGTTGAGATTTTTGCTAATAAGTCTCTGTGGGAACGATACTCTACTCATCACTTTATTACATGTGGACCACGTATACTTGCGTGTTGTGCGTATATAGATTTTACCCAACAAGTTTTTGGCGCCGTTGCCGGGGACTATTTAGTATAAATCTTAATAGTTTTACAATATCAGTTTAATTAATCCAGTTTTACTTAGACATTTTTTTTTATTTTTTTGTTTTGTTTCTTCTGTTTCAGGTGTGAAAGCAGTTTATGCAAACTCGGTCTAAAAATCCAGATTTGCTACCTTTTGACAACGACATTGAGAAAAGGTTTCAGAGGTTGAGCAAGTGGATCAAGGAAACGAGGCAAGAATTCGAAACATCTAAAAAGGAAGAGGTAACAGTAAAGGCAGCCGAAGATCGAAAAGCATTAAGGGATTTCGCAACACCCAAGGTGACTGAACTGCAGTCTAGCATCAGTAGGCCAGCAATAGCAGCAAATACGTTCGAAATTAAGCCTGGGATGATACAAATGATTCAGAATTCAGTTCAGTTCGGGGGTTTTGTAAATGATGATCCGAAAGAGCATCTGGTCAGCTTTCTGGAAATGTGCGACACTTTTAGGTTCAATGGGGTTTCAGATGATGCGGTGAGACTTCGATTGTTCCCATTCTCTTTACGGGACAAGGTGAAGAGTTGGTTGCATTCTCTACCATCCGGTTCGATAACAACATGGGAGGATTTAGCTCAAAAATTCCTCGCAAAATTCTTTTCGCCGGCAAAAACTGCGAAGATGAGGAACGAGATTACGATGTTTGAACAACAACATGGGGAATCATTATATTAGGCTTGGGAGAGATACAAAGAACTGCTCAGAAAATGCCTGCATCATGGATTACTCCAGTGGCTACAAATGAACACCTTTTACAATGGACTACATGGGAATCTGAGGACGAGTATTGATGCAGCATCGGGCAGAGCATTCATGGCTAAGAGTTACGAAGAAGCGTATGAGTTGATTGAAATCATGGCGGCTAATAACAACCAGTGGCCCACAACAAGAATGACACAGGCAAAGGCAGCTGGGGTATTAGAAGTAGATAGCATGATAGCGATGCAAGCACAGATATCTGCACTTTCAAAGATGTTGGAGTCGGTGAAAGCAACACAAGCACAACAAACACAGCAAGTACAACAAATGGCAATAATATGCGAGTTGTGCGCTGGAGAGCACCTAACGGAGCATTGTGCTATTAATCCAGCAGCTGTGCAGTTCATCAGCAATTACAACAGAATTCCGCAAAATACATATCAGAATACATACAATCAAGGAAATAGAAATCATCCGAATTTCTGATGGAGCAACAACCAGCAAAATCAAGCTTCACGACAATCATATCCACCAGGGTTTCAGAACCAGCGACAACCAACCCAATACCAAGAAAGGAAATCAGATCTAGAGGAGTTGGTGTCAAAATACATTACTAGCAATGAAGCGGACATGAAAAATCAAGCAACGGCAATCAAGAATTTGGAGAATCAGATAAGACAAATTGCATTGACATTGAATAATAGACTACAAGGGACATTGCCAAGTGACACCGAGAGAAATCCGAAGGGTAATCATGAACAGTGTCAAACAGTCACATTGCGGAGTGGGAAACAGTTTGAGGGCAGTAACGCAGAAAATTCAGTGACTCCGAATGAAAAAGTTGATAATAGCAGAAAAATCAAAGTAAACAAGGGTGAGGATAAACAGAGTGAAGAAACAAGTATGAACAATAAGTTAATTGTTTATCCACCACCACCATTTCAACAAAGGGTCCAAAAACAGAAATTAGACAAGCAATTTTCAAAATTTTGGAAATTTTCAAGAAACTTTAAATCAATATACCATTTGCAGAGGCCCTAGAGCAAATGCCGAGCTACGCGAAATTTATGAAAGGGATATTGTCAAGGAAAAAGAAATGGGAAGATTTCGAGATAGTTGCACTAACCGAGGAGTGTAGTGCAGTATTACAGCAAAAATTACCACCAAAACTCAAGGATCCGGGGAGCTTTACTATCCCATGCACGATTGGGAATATGCATTTCAACAAGTGTTTATGTGATTTGGGGGCGAGTGTAAACCTTATGCCATTGTCAATATACTTAGAATTGGGTTTGCCTGCACCCAAGCCTACAAACATTTCTTTGCAATTGGCGGATAGGTCAGTCACATATCCGAGAGGTATAGTAGAGGACATTCTAGTGAAAGTGGATAAGTTTATATTCCCAACGGACTTCATCATTCTGGATTTTGAGGAGGACAAGAACATCCCAATTATCCTAGGGAGACCATTTTTGGCTACGGGCAGGACACTCATAGATGTAAAAAAGGGAGAACTCACTATGAGGGTCCAAGATCAAGAAGTAAAATTCAATGTGTTTAAAGCCATGAAATTTCCATTGGATGAGGAAGAATGTTTTCGAATGGATTTAATTGACAAAATCATCGGTGAAGATATGAGCAAGAGTTTGGTTCACGATCCGTTAAAAATAATGTTATTGGGGGATGAAGAGGTCGATGATCCAGAATTGGTGGAGTACTTGCAAATACTAGACTCATTGCCACGAGTTTCCAGATTTAGGACACCGTTTGAACCATTGCACGTGGAGGAAGTAGCCGCAGAAAATTTGAAACCATCATTGGAGGAACCACCAATTCTTGAGTTGAAACCACTCCCTAAACATCTCAGGTATGCGTATTTAGGTCAGTTAAATTCTTTACCTGTTATTATTTCTGCTGCACTAAACGAATTGCGGGAAGAAAAGCTGCTGCGAGTGCTTCAGGAACATAAATCGGCAATAGGATGGACAATAGCGGACATCAAAGGAATCAGTCCAACCTTTTGCATGCACAAAATTTTGATGGAGGATAATGCTAAACCGGTCGTGGAACAACAGAGACGGCTCAATCCGATCATGAAAGAAGTAGTCAAGAAGGAAATTCTGAAGTGGTTAGACGCAGGTATCATCTACCCAATTTCAGATAGCAAGTGGGTTAGTCCAGTGCAATGTGTGCCAAAAAAGGGAGGAATGACTGTGGTTCAGAACGAAAACAATGAGCTGATTCCAACAAGAACAGTGACCGGGTGGAGGGTTTGCATGGATTACAGAAAATTGAACAAGGCAACCCGAAAAGATCACTTCCCTCTACCTTTTATCGATCAAATGTTAAACAGACTAGCGGGACATGCGTACTATTGCTTATTGGATGGATACTCGGGCTACAATCAAATCAACATCGCTCCTGAGGATCAAGAGAAGACTACATTTACGTGCCCATATGGTACGTTCGCATTCAGGAGGATGTCATTCGGATTGTGTAATGCACTTGCGACTTTTCAACGGTGCATGATGGACATCTTCTCAGATATGGTGGAAAAGAATGTGGAAGTCTTCATGGACGATTTCTATGTCTATGGAGATAATTTTGATGCGTGTTTGGAAAATTTGGTAATGGTTTTACAAAGATGGACCGATACAAATTTGGTCCTTAATTGGGAAAAATGCCACTTTATGGTGGAAGAAGGTATAATCTTGGGACACAAAGTTTCAGCACAAGGATTGGAGGTCGATAAAGCAAAGCTGGAAACAATTGAGAAATTGCCTCCGCCAAGTTCAGTCAAAGGAATTAGAAGCTTTCTAGGACATGCTGGGTTTTATAGGAGATTCATAAAGGACTTTTCTAAAATGGCAAAACCCTTGTGCAGTCTTCTAGAGAAGGATTCGGTATTCAACTTTGATGAGGAGTGTAAGTTGGCCTTTGAGTTGTTGAAGAAAAAGCTGACTACAGCTCCCGTGATCGTCGCTCCGGATTGGAATATGTCGTTTGAACTAATGTGTAATGCAAGTGATTATGCAGTTGGGGCTGTTTTGGGTTAACGCCGAGACAAGATATTTCATGCTATTTACTATGCAAGTAAAACACTCACAGAGACTCAATTGAACTACACAACTACAGAAAAAGAATTACTTGCAGTAGTGTATGCATTTGATAAATTTCGGGCCTATTTGATCGGAACAAAGGTTATAGTCTACACGGATCATGCAGCTATTCGGTATTTGATAGCGAAAAAAGATGTTAAGCCACGCCTTATCCGATGGATTCTCCTACTTCAAGAGTTTGATCTGGAAATAAAGGATAGAAAAGAGACGGAGAATCAGGTAGCCGATCACTTATCTAGGCTGGAAAATCAATGGAAATTGAAAGAGGACAAATGTGAAATCAATGAATCATTCCCGGATGAACAACTGTTTGGACTAAATGCAGAATTTCCTTGGTATACAGATTATGCGAATTATCTTGTGAGCAACGTACTTCCACCTGATCTCACGAGACAACAGAAAAAGAAGTTTCTTCATGACGTGAAATGGTACATGTGGGATGATCCTTACTTGTTCAAATAGTGCACCGACAAAATGATTAGAAGGTGTGTGCCTTACAGTGAAGTGAAGAACATCCTGCATGAGTGTCACTCATCTGCATATGGCGGACATTATGGAAGTGAGAGGACAGCTGCAAAGGTGTTGCAATCTGGGTTTTATTGGCCTACACTATTCAAGGACGCCCACAATTTCATTAAAACATGTGATAGATGTCAAAGAGTGGGCAATATTTCAAAACGGAATGAGATGCCTCTACAAACGATTCTTGAAGTTGAAATTTTTGATGTATGGGGCATTGATTTCATGGGGCCATTCCCGTCGTCTCTGAACAATCAGTACATTCTACTTGCAGTGGACTATGTATCAAAATGGGTTGAAGCTGCAGCATTACCAACAAACGATGCCAAGGTGGTCCTAAAATTCCTACAAAAGATCATTTTCACAAGGTTTGGCATGCCAAGGGCAATTATCAGTGACGAAGGTAGTCACTTTTGCAACAAGTCATTCACAGCTCTCTTGGCAAAGTATGGGGTCAACCATAAGGTAGCTACAGCTTATCATCCCCAAACTAGTGGACAAGCTGAGGTCTCAAATAGGGAAGTCAAGAGAATCTTGGAAAAAGTGGTGAATCCGAATCGGAAGAATTGGTCGCTCAGGTTGGACGACGCATTGTGGGCATACCAGACTGCGTATAAAACACCGATCGGGATGTCACCATATCAACTACTGTATGGAAAGGCTTGTCACTTACCGGTCGAATTACAACATAAAGCTTATTAGGCGATTCAGAAACTCAATTTCGATCAAACAGACGTAGGTGAAAAGAGACTACTTCAGCTAAATGAACTTGACGAATTTCGTCTTCAAGCTTACGAGAACTCTAAGTTATACAAGGAAAAGGTGAAAAGATGGCACGACCAGAAAATTATCCAAAGAACGTTCGAGCCAGGGCAATCAGTCCTTTTGTTCAACTCACGGTTGAGATTGTTCCCAGGCAAGCTTAAGTCAAGATGGTCAGGACCATTTACAATAAAAAGGGTGTTCTCACATGGCGCCGTTGAAATCTATAGTCGGAATCCTTTAGAAACTTTCAAGGTCAACGGTCACAGATTAAAACACTATTAGGGTGGCGAGTCTAACACGGACGTCATAGCTATCACACTTGCAGACGCACCATAAATAGGGAGTAGTCAGGCTGAACGACTTAAAATCAAGCGTTCATTGGGAGGCAACCCAATTTTATTTTTATTTTCTTCAGTTTTCTTTTCTTAAGTAATTTTATCCATGCTAGTGAAATGATAGTTAAAAAAAAAATTAGCCTAGAATATAGTCATGTAGGATTTAAAGTATACTTAATTTTTAAATAATCTTAGCCCCTATGCTTGAAATTGCTCCATTTCTACTGATAGGTAACCTGTGACTCATAATATAGAAGCCGCTGAAAAAGGCTAGTGCGGAGCGAAGCGACGCAGTAGGCCATCAGGGTTGCCCCGAAGGTCGCGGGGGGGGTGCTGGGGGCGAAGCCCCCGCGGTACGGTACATGTTGTTTATGTGTGCATGTGTGTTATCCTATATTCTAATGATGGGTATGCTTTCATGTGTTTAGGTATGCAAAGAAAAAGCCATATGATGCACATATAGCCATGTCAGCAAAAACCATGCACCAGCAGCTTTGAACTTTGACAGACCACCCAGCCGGGGCTGGCCATGTGTAGCACAATAAACCCAGCCGGGGATGGAACCCCTTCTGTTTTCACAGAAGACTACCCAGCCGAGGCTGGACATGCAAAGTAAAAAACACCTAGTTGGGGCTGGGTACCCTTCTGTTTTGGCAGCAGACTATCCAGCTGGGGCTGGCCCCTTGCAGCCTTGACAACCCAGCCGGGGCTAGATGTCCTGATTTGGGGCTGGATGTCCTGATTGTACACGGCAGTTGCTGACCAATTCACAAGCAACTTGAAATTCTTACCATCCTCATCACCTACGGCAGTTAGTGCACGGCAGTTGCTGTCCAAATTCCATCATACTTCATCTTCATACCAGCCCACACCTTCATAACCTACACCCACGATCAACAATCCAACTCCTCCCACCTAGTCACCCACTACCCACTCACATAAATTCCTCTTCTTAAAACCACCCATTCACCACATAATCTAACAACCTAAATTCACACCAATTGGAAGTTCAAGGATAGGATTTGTATAATTCTCTACAAACAAATTCGACATATATTGAAAGTAAGAATTTGGTTTGCTAATTCTTCATCTTATATCACCACAATTCAAGCCAAATAACCAAGTTTGTGGGAATTTCAAATCTTGCACACCAAGTGTTCGACAAATTGCTTAAGTAAAGTTTGGGGGAAAAACTCTTCAATTCCAAATCAATGGCACCAAAACCGACATCAAAAAGGCAACGAGGAGAGAGTTCGGGGACCACAAAACCAACAAGAACCTTTGATAGGCGAAAATTCATAAGTGCCGCCGCCGACCGTTACAACTATATGGTAACAAAAGCACTCACACCTGAGCAGGGGTTGGCACTTGAGCCTGAGGATGGCGAAATGATGCAACAAATATATCAAAAAAGTTGGAATAAATTAACAGCAAAGCTCGAACCCGCAGTTGTAAGTGTGGTCAAAGAATTCTACGCTAATGCCGAGGATAAAGACCCCTACAATGCTTTTGTACGAGGTAGGTTAGTGCCTTTCAGTGCCGATGCCATCAACACGTACTATCAGTTACGAGTACCATGACACTACCAGTACCAAAACTTATGTGATAATGATCCAGATTATGAGGCTATTATGCAGGAGATGACAAAACCGGGTACCTCATGGAAAAAGTCAAATAATTGTGCCACTAGCTTTCGCAGTAAGGATCTCAGTCTGTATGGGAAAATATGGTACGCCTTCCTGTGCGCTAAGTTACTTCCATCTACACACACGTTAGACGTGTCTAAGGATAAGGCAGTGCTATTATATGCTATGGTACAAGATTTCATCATGGACATAGGGGCTGTAATTAACTTTTCAATCCGAAGATGCCTTCGAGGACCATTCTCTGGCGGTTTGCCACACCCATCACTTATCTGTGGATTGTGTATACAGGCAGGAGTGCGTTAGTCAGATGATGAAATAACACAGATGCCGCTGAAGACACTTGACTTAAAAATGATTGTAAGATATGCTGTGTGGCCCGGAGGCGAGTCGCACCCGAGAGGAGTAGGATTTGAATTTCTTTCAGCCTCGGAGGACGAAGCTGATACTGAGGACACCTCGGATGATGATGAGTTTCAGGGGAATAAGGAGTTAGGAAAGACATCACAACAGCCCGGAGTAATATCTAGCTCTCAATTCCTCAATCTTCAACGACAAGTGGATGAGCACACCAAGGAAGCACGAAGAGAAATGCGGAGACTAGCAGCAAGGCAGGACCACATGTTTGAGGCCATGAATGTATCTATCGCCTCATTGAACACTACGCTCCAGAGCTTCAATCCTACTGCCCAATTCCCTTACCAGTAACCAACACCAATGCCAAGGTTCCCACCCAGTGATTCTGATGAAGAACAACAACCATCACCAACCCAGACTTAGGCGATTACAGGGAAGTCCTCTATTATTTATTGTTGTATCTATACAATGTGGACATTGTAATTTTCAAGTTTGGGGGATTTAGTCGCATGTTACATGTTGTATATTTTATTTCATTAGTTAGGTTTGCACATGTTAGTTCATGGTTTATGTTTAGGATTGTTAAGTGTTGCATTCAAGTAATCATGTAGTTGCATAGTAGCTTAGGAATGTAAATAGTCTTATTCATCGTTGCAATCAATTTTTTTGTTTACCATATATTTCCAGTTTTAAAAAAAACAAAAAAACAAAAAAAATACAAAAATAATAGTTAGTTAATACGTTCATCTTGCATGAGTCCAGTTGTTTGATAGTTCAGTTTATTTTGGCCAATGATGAGATTGGAATTGAGTAGACAAGTATAATGCTGATTATTTGAGCTTTAGATGTGATTTCTTGTTATGAATTGGATCTTGTGTTTGTTTTAAACTGGTATAAAAAGGGTATCACGTTAATAACAACTATGTTGACTTATTAGTTCAAATTGATACATAAGGAGTTTCAAGAGGATAATGCAAGTGTAAATGATAAAATGACAAGGATAGGCAGTAAAGACGAAGAATTAAGCAAGAACTAAGTTTGGGGGGATAAATGTGGGGTACATAAGCTTTATAAAAAAAATAAAAAAAATTGAATATATATCGTGACTAGTCTTGTTTCTGGACCTTTGTTACTTGAGCAAGTACGCCTGTAGGGGTGTCTTAACACATAGCGCCCTAAGGTCTTTTATGGTCTGGGAGTCGTTGGTTGAAAGCTCGCTAAGGGGTAGCACTGTTAGCCTAATGGAATGAGGCATTGCACAGTCATGTTAAAATATCTATGAAAAAATAATAATAATAATAAAACGGGAAAAGAGCAAAAAGCCCCCGTGATAGCAATGAAAAAATAATAATAATATAAAGTATAAGTACCCTATGTGAACCCCTGAAAGTGGTAATTGTTTAGTTTTAGTTGGAACTCGTCTACTTTTGAATTTTTTGATGTTTTTCCTGTGTATTTCTTCCTAAGAGATTGGTTATGTATTGAATTTGAATTTGTATCAATTAGCATGGATGTTGAACACACACACACACACACACACTATACCAGTGATAACGGTTTAAGATTTGAGGATTGATAAGGAATTATTGAATGGTTTTTATATGAAGTGTTGTAGTGTTTGCTTGATTTCTCTGAGGCCGGAAAAATAATTTTGATTCTATGATATTGCTGGATTTGTAAGCATGTATATTAGTTGCATTCCATTCCATTCCATTCCATTGCATTGGGTTGCATCTTTATCTTTATTTTGTTTTTGCTTGAGGACAAGCAAATGTTTAAGTTTGGGGGTATTTGATAAGTCGGTTTTATACCTACTTATCCGGCATCTATTACTTGAATTATTTGCTTAATCTCATGTTTCTTAGTGACTTTTCATGCATTTTGTTTCCATTTTGTAGATTATATGCTTGGAAGCGGCATGAGCGACTATTGGTATAAAATTTGCAAAGAAAAGCAATTCCGGTTAAAGTTCGGGTTTTCATGTTTATTTTGTGTGCATTTCTTGTTTGTGGTGTGGAACTTGGATTATGTGAAGAGATTATTTATTGGCAATCCCGGAACATCTTACATCATTTTAATTAGAAGCTCGGATGCAAGAGTATGGTTTCTAGCAACAAAGACAAAGTTTTGAGTTGTTTTAATTGTCGTTACACAGTAGCAGCTGCTTCCGATGCGATTTCGACAGTCATCTGTTTGTTATTTCTGAAAGATCAAAGAACAAAAGTTGTAGATCTCATCGATAGCTTCGATTTGATAGGTCGCGAACCTCGTAATTCCTCCCGATTTGAAAGTCATGGCAGTTTTAGCAGATGAGGTAATAGCAGCAAAATTAATAGACAGTTGGTGCCCAGCCGGGGATGGGCCTTTTTAAGCGTTACCACCCAGCCGGGGCTGGGTGTCTGGGCAGCAAAATCAGAATGGTATCCAGTTGGGGCTGGCTTGTGCAAAGGAAAATGTATAGCTGGGGCTGGGTACTCGGAAATCAAGACTCCTAGTTGGTTTCTAGTGCTACAAGTGTGGAGTTTTAGAGATGGTAATGACTTGGGACTTGTATATGCATGGAATTATAGTCAAAATACATGTGTTAGTATATATATGGATATAAAACCCTGAGATTAGAGGAGACACAAGGAAAAATTACGAAGAAAAATCTCAGTTTTTCTAGCGAGCATAGGATGAGTATTTCAAGGCGATTTTTGAGACAATTGCGATTCTAGGCTACATGAGGGGTGTTTTTCAATATTCTTCATCGTAGTTTATTATTTGTAATTGAAAAGATTATTTCCATGATTTATTCAGTGTTTATTTCGTTTATTATGAACTAAATCACTTTTTAGGCTTATGATGAATCTTTTAAGTGAATCTATGGTTTTGTAAACTTTGATTTCCAATTTAATAAGCTATTTCCAGTTTATCTATATTAATTTGTGCTTGAATCTATGAATTGCCTGATCAATAATTCTTTGTGGAGTTGGATGGAATCGAGAGATGATATTCAAATCTAGACCTAGTTGATATAGCATGTGTTCAGGATTTTGTTAATAGCTTAAACTTGATGAGTGTTAAGGTAGAGATATGCTTGACATCGCATGTAATCGTATAGAGAACTTATTTTTCAACCTTCTTCAATTGTAATTCACATAGAGATATAGTGAGTTAGTTGCTTAAGGTGTTTAACGAATTTCTATCTTAATTGTGGATTGACGTTAATATGGTATTAGTGCATCGAGAGGTGGTTAATACTACGTTCGTGTTCTTGATTAATAAACTGGAATAGTGAGTTGAATTGGAATAAAAGTGTTAAAATCAGAGTGAAGCTTAGGGTGAAATCATAAGTCTAATTCTCCATTAATTGTTTGAAATTCTAGATTTTGATATTTGTTATTGGTTTGTGATAGTTTAATTACTTTTTAATTTAGAATAATTATTTTTAATCATTGAATTTGATTTGTTTAATAAAATTAGGGTTAATAGAAGATTGGTAATTGTAAGTTGAGATTTTTGCTAATAAGTCTCTGTGGGAACGATACTCTACTCATCACTTTATTACTTGTGGACCACGTATACTTGCGTGTTGTGCGTATATAGATTTTTCCCAACAGTATACATTACCTATTCTAAGTTGTCAAATACATGGTACAGAATACAAATACAACTTAATTATACAACTGCCGTGTAAAGTATGACAAAACATAAGTTGTGAGTTTTAATACAAATATTGTCGTCTAGACAATATTCAAACTCAAATTCAATATTATTACATTTATTTTCCACTATTTCACTGAATAATGAGGACTACTACTGCTATCATCTGGTCCGTCACTCCATTCCCCGACTAATCCCTGCTACGTTCTCATTTCCTGAAGAGAACAATAAAAGTAAATGGGTGAGCTCAACTAGCCTAGTAGGAAATAGTTTGACTAAGATAATACAGAATATATTATCGTTAGCCTTCAACAGTGTTAAACTGATACAATATAACAACCATCAAGTTTAACTGTAGTGGAACAAGCAATCCATTAAAAGAGTCAAGTAGAGAATAAAATCTACTATCTTTTATGATATAAAAGGTTTTTCATCACTTTTATCGCCGGTACTCAACTTAATAAATAATCCACATCATCGAATCACCCCTGCACTACGACTAAGGATATTCTTTAGTATCACGACCACAATTATCCATGCACTATGGGCCAAGAATATTTGTGTATTCAATAATGGTCATGATCATGCCAACAACTGTCCATCAATGCACTACGGGCTAATAAGAACTTTTACCACATCATTTGTAACATTACGGTCATGATTACACCGAATAATCCCTGGTCATAATCATACCAAGTCCATCTATGCACTACAGTCCACAGATGACTTTCAACAAAATATAAACATGAGGATGATGACAATGATATAAGAATTCAATAAAACAAGTTCAAGAATTAATTTGTCCAGGAACCAATAACGTCCAAATTGTAAACGTGATATTTCTTTGTGGAGTAAAATTCAAGAATGCCTGGAAGAATATTTACATGAAAATATACTGGATGAAGCGCAAATATCAAGGATATTCCACTAATTTCATGGATTATAGAAGTCAAAACTTTAACCAACTGAGTATAATAAAGAATAGAATAACAAAAAAAATCACCAAGCATGCGATAGATAGCACATGCAGGTTATTCCAACAAAATAATAAATAACGGAATCAGGTCCGGCGTAAAACGCACAGGCAGGATATTCCAACAGAATAATAAAGACGGAATCAGGTCTGGCGTAAAACTCACAGACAAAATATTCCAATAGAATAATAAAGACGGAATCAGGTCCGGCGTAAAACGCACAGACAGGATAGTCCAACAGAATAATAAAGACGGAACCAGGTCCGGCGTAGAACGCACAGATAGGATGTTCCAACAGAATAATAAAGAATGGAATAACAGAAAAATTTCACCAAGTTTAGGGTAGCCCGCGTATACAGGTTATTCCAACAGAATAATAAAGAATGGAATAACAGAAGTTCTCTTCATGGATAAGAAAAAAATAATATTCCCTACCTTTAGAAAAACTGGATACTGGAATAGTGAGGTAGCAGACTTCTCTTCTTATTTCTATAATTTCTCACTATAATAATCGGTCAAAAGTTTTTGTGAATTTGTGAGAAATGAAGGAAGAATGAGCTTCTATTTATAGAAAAATATAGTTTCAATAATTGCACGTTTTGGGACTCAAAAATTTTTAGTACAATACCTCCAACTTTTCTTTTATTTTTAATTTAGTCATGGAAGTATTATCAAACTTGCACCACCTCCCCTAATAGTAAATAATGTGATTCAATAGTAAATTATGTGAATCAATAGTTCTAGACATGTGAAAATACGAATTACAGTATAGTAACTCCATCTATACCTTCATTTTTTAACTTAATCATGCAAGTATTATCAATCTTGTACCAACTCCCCTAATAGTAACAGGAATATGAAACAATAGTATACACATGTGAACAAATAGTTATAATCATGTGAAATAATAGCAATCAATTGCTCATTTATCCGGTTAAATACCCGATTGCTCAATATAATCTCCAGACATCAATTATTATCGAAATAATTGTCGATTTTCACTAACACAAATAATTCCAACACAATGAAACCATTTTTATCAAAAATATAAATTTTGAAATTTCAAAGTTTGACTTTTCCCGAAAAAGTCAACTGTTGACTTTTTGACCAAAAAGTGAATTCCGGAAAATTTTATGTTTATAGACTATTTTTACTAATTTCATCGTTCTGGACTCAAATATCACGTTCGCGTCTCCAAATTCAACTCCGAACACAACTTTAATTTTAATATCATTCATCATTAATATTATAACTCACAGTATTTATCAACCAGGTCGTTCCCGGGAAAGAGGGGCTTTCCAATAAGGATTTCTCCCTATTGGCGCGCAATTAGGTGACCAAACCTCTCCTTGACAGAACTTCTAGATAATGTAAATATTTTAATTTAATAATATGAATAACTTTGTCGTCTCAATTATTGATTTAATAAAATAACATATTATGCAGATGATAATGTGACAATAATCGAATCAATAATATGAGAGATATGATGCAGCAATTACTGTAGCAATAATTGAGTATAACTGAGTGACTTTTCACGTAAGCATCAATAATCAATACTGTGTGCTACTATACAACCATGCGTATTACTGTATTTTTACTACCGAGTAGTTCAACAGTTAACGGTAAAACATCCGCCGTTATTTTCATAAAGTATTTTTGTCGTTTTCTCAATCCGACAATAATTCCGTTGTGGGCGGGTCCACCAATGATTGTGCCGTTGTACGAATATTCCCTGTTAAAATAAATATTCCCCGACCAATCGAATATTATATAACAACTTACGTACTTTGCAAAATTTGTAAATATTACCCACAACTATAACATTATATCAAATCCACACCATAATATTCAAAAATATATTTCGAGAAAATTTAATCTTTATACAAAAAGTTGGGGTCTTACACCAAAGCTATACAATCACTCAAGACCAACTTCAAGCAGTGTTAGAATCAAAATAGGACAGCAGCAGTCGGGACCCCCCTCCCCGGCGAGGGTATATACTTAGAAAAGGCCCACCCCGGCGGGCTAGGCTACTGTCAACTGATTTGAAGACCCCCTGCCGTGGCAGGGGTGTTAGGCTTAATTAGGCCCGCCCCGGCGGGAATGCCTTCTGCAAGCTGACTTGGCTTGAACTTCATACTTGCTCCAATATTGCTTGAAATAACTCCCTTTCTTTGTTAATTGCCACACCAACCATCCTACACATAAAATAACAATAAACAAGTAAAAATGAACATGAAAACAAGGAAGTAACAACGATTAAGCTTGAAATGGATATCGATTCATGGATATAAAATCCACTTATCAACACCCCCATATTTGGGTACTTTATTCCCACAAGACTTGGTGTTCACTTTCTATTCATTCATGTCTAACTACCCAATTGTAATAACATTTAGACATTAAATCCTCCCATTAAAAAGGGTTACATAATTAAATTAATATATCTCCCAGGTTATCTAACCTTTAACATACATCAAGTGCAGAAATATAAAATAATTACATCACATCATTTAAAATAAAGTCTATCATCATGAAAGCCAATAAATTATAAGTCTTCATCACTTGTTCATTTTTCCTTTTCCTTTTGCTAGTTGTAAGTTCATCGACCTTCTCAACCTTAGCTGCAATAATTATATATATGCAAGAGTGAGCAAAACAAATGCTTACTTGAAATAACAATTAATAACAATAGTATAACAATTGCCAATGAATAAGCTCATCAGAACTGACTAATACTCTGTCAATGATAACCAAAAATTGGAATCAAAATATGAAATATATCTGAGGATCATAAGACCACGAACTATGTCCAAGGTTATAAGTAATCTTTCAACTTTAACCTAAACAGGCATAACTATAGGGACTCCCCGTACTTAGGCTGATCAGCCCTTCGTACCATGTATTGTGTACAAACATCTAAATGCATCGTGTACCCCTATAATAGGGTTGTTCTTCTCAGTTTTAGAGTACAAGTCCGCACCAAAGAAAGTTTGGTTTGGATAAGCTTCAAGGGTAATTTAGAGTTTAACGATCATCAACTAAAGGATTAGTTGAATCAACAAAGTTCAATAACACTACGAATGATCAATAACAACATAATGTGGAATAATTAATGAATCATAAGTGAACTAACACTATATATCGAACTTAGGCTTAGAAATAAATAAAAAAGCACAAGCATTAAATAATACAATAAACCTTGCTTGAACAATATTAAGCTAAGTCTATAATCTTTTCGAATAAGAAAATTGAATTATTGAACATGCAATAATGAATAACAAGTTAAAAACAAAAACTTTCTCAATACGACAATAAGATTACAACTTGCGTAAATTAAATGAAATAGGATAATTCAAATAGAGATTATAGTTTAAGAACTTGCATTCATTATAGAAAGAATGAAACTAGGGAAACTTGCTTAACTATAAACAAGTTAGGATAAATCAAACAACGATTAGACTTCAAAACTTGTTCAAATAAAAATAGGGTTAGGGCTTGCTTAAATAAAGATTAAGGGTAAGAAACTTGCTCAAATAAAGTTTAGGGGTAGGAAACTTGCCCAAATAATGTTTAGGGGTAAGAAACTTGCTCAAATAAAGTTTAGGGGTAACGAACTTGCTCAAATAAAGTTTAGGGGTAAGAAACTTACCTCGTGCGTAAGCTATAAATTAAAACTCATGTTCCTCTATACATATTATTAGAATGATAACATCTATTAGATATACTAACATCCACTTTCCTAATTAAAACTCATTTTTAATTAAACTTGTTACTTTAGTACAAGTTTCAATTCATACCATATACACTTCAGAAACCACAAGTATTAGATTTAAAATACTTAGTCAATAACTCATATGTTCAACAAATCACAACGTAAAATTTTCACAACTTATTAATTTTTATAACTTTGGAATTACTAACTACATGATACAAATCTGCTTGTCTCTTCATTAAATGTTCATCACATTGATATTTCATTTGACTAGGTTACCATGGGTCTTTAAGGTATGCATAAAGAACATGCATTACTGCCTCTGATCTGGGTATGGCGCAGCTGCCCCATATTTGAATCTAGAACCAGCTGCGCCGTTTTTGGCCTTGACACCAGCGTAGTTGCGCTGGTGCGTAGATAGTAACTACGCAGTCTGTTTCTAACACTGTTCAGCCCAACCATCATAAATTTCATACATAAAAAAACAAATATGCATACCCAAATGACATAGAACTCATATAAATATTATTCATCACATATATACCAACTTAGAACAATTAAACAATAACTACAAATAATTTAAATCCTTGAATTCTATGTTTTTACAAAGGAACTCCATTTTTGAAATCCTTGACAAAAATTAACACTGAGGTCTCAACACTACACTATATTAACTCATTCAAATTGCATTCTCTTCGTTACTTACTAAATTAACATATTCAAGACTCAATTTATAGCTTAGTTCACAAACCAACTACCAATTTTTCTACTTTCACAAGCCATATATATAACCACATGCACTATAAACAATTTTCTTTCTTTTGAACGTAATAGGTCACAAAATCTTGTCTAGATGCTAGTTATAACATCACAATTTGCCACTTTCAACATTTCTCCATTCCTTATTTCGAAACACATAAAGCATGAAAGTTGTAGATCTACGTCCTCAAAATTAGGGTACTTACCTGGTATGTCGAAGAGGTGAGGATACCTTGATTTCATTTCAGATTCTAACTCCCATGTCATTTCCTCAACATCGTTGATTCTCCACAAAACTTTGACTTGAGTTATAACCTTGGAGCATAGAATATTTTCCTTCTTATCCAAGATTTTAACAGGTACCTCTTCATACATTAAATCTTCCTCTATCTCGTCTAGTTCTTATTCATTAATGTGGTTCGGGTCTTTCACATATTTACGTAACATAGATATGTGAAAAATATTATGAACACGAAACATACTGTAAAGTCCCCGAACCCGTATACTTGAAACCCAAACTCGGTACTTCACGATACCATTTCTATGAGCAGAATACTACTAATAATAATAACAATAATATAAAACTTAAACTTAAATTTACATATACATCAGAGTCTTTCTCCCAAGTACGTAACCTTTAATCATTCATTATATGTCGTAATATATATAAATATATATATATATATATATATATATATATATATATCATAGTCTTCATAATCTAAAATTAGTACAAACAGTAACATAAAAAGTTATTCATCAACTTTCCCTTTTCCTTTGTTCTTGACAGATCCTTCTGGTCCTTCACACTTAGCTGAAAACATTTAAATTAAGCAAGGATGAGCATTTCATTTCCCAACAAGTATTATATATATATATATATATATATATATATATATATATATATATATATATATATAGGCTGAAAGAATTTAAATGTTTTCTTTATAATATTCTTCTACAACTAGTTAGTAGTTGTGAAGTAATCTGTACCAATAATATTAACATAACAACCCTCTTTCAAATGTTTAAAATTGTGTATTGACTATATATGGGGTTTCTGTGACATACTATGAACATTGTTTTCATTTTCGAAAAGGTTTGAACAGAAATTCATCTGTAAACCGTCATGACTTACGTGCACGGAGGGTGATCAGCCCCATTGTACCCTGTATTGATCAATACTACATGTATAAGAACGATGTTATCGTTCACTCTGTCCGCCTTGGGCGCATAAAAATTTTCCCATTATTGGGATGTTCATACCTGTTGGGTTTTTATAACAAAGGTCTTATCTTGTTCAACAATTATCTATAGTTCAATATATATGTATATCAAAGGTGTATCAACATGCGATTAAATACAATGATTATCTAAGTTGGGACACTTGTATAATCATTTATAGAAATTAACGAACAGAATATATATAACTGAATTATCATATACTAACATGTTGATAATCAAAGGGTGTATATAATATAAGTTTAACAATCTGTACATAATAATAATTCTGAACTTCTCACTTCTGTCCATTGCATAAAGAAAATGCAAAGTTAGGATACTTGCCTGATGCGCTGCTTACAATTCTCAACTTAGTTCTACCCTTTTCTAACACAACCTATCATTAATCAAATCATTTTACTGATTAGTACAACATATCGTACACATAACACTGCCTATTACAGTCAGCACATTTCTTATTCACATTATCACACAACCTTAATAACCATTGAATCACAAATAAACACATATCCAATAAATTATCTAAGTCCAGATCAATTTCTGAAATATGTCGGTCTACCGACAGCTTTTTCGGGTAAATATCGAGTCTAAGACTCTAAACCGTAGTTCAATATCCATTTGGATAACTTAATCATCAGTCGCACTATTTTTCATGGCCTTATAATAATTATTAAATAATTATTATCATTTATCAAAATTTTTGAAATATTAGAATCATTATGAAATGATTTAATTATCAATCAATTCTATTATCATTAATATTTAATTAATATTAAACTATTAATAAAACTATTGCCAAAATATTAAAGTTATGTATAGTAACTCAATATATTTTTTTTAAAACATTTATATTACCTTTAATTGATTTTTAAACATCTAAAATCATTATTAAATATTTACCATTAATATTCAAATATTAATGAACTAATTATCCAAATATTAAAAGTCATTAATTATAACTTGAAATATTTTTAAATCATTAACATCCTTTTTAAATGATTTTTAAATAAATAAAATCATTTTTAAACTATTTATTTAATATAATTATTAAATAAATTTAATATCATTAATCATTAACTAAATATCATTAATATTAAATTATTAATGAAATTATCCTTTAAATATTAAAAATTATATTTTATAACTTAAAATATCTTTAAACACTTTATTTTCATTTAAAATAATTATTATAATATTAAAATAATTTTTAAACTAAATTATTTAATATAAATATTAAATAACTTTAATATCATTAATAATCATTAATTAATGAAATTTACCTTTAAATATTAAAAGCTATATTTTATAACTTAAAATATTTTTAAATACCTTATTATTATTTAAAATGATTTTTAATATAATAAAATCATTTTTAATTCATTTATTTAATTCATTTAATAAATAACTTATTTATCATTAATATTAATTTATTAATGAAAATTATCAAATAATATTAAAAGTTATTAAAAATAACTTAAAATATTTTCTTATATCATAATATAATTTTAAATGATTTTTCATGAATTAAAAATCATTTTTAAATAATTTATTTAATATTATAATTAAATAAATTAAATACTTTTTATATTCCAAAAATATTAAATATTTATGAAATATATTTAAAATAATCAAAAACTAATTTTCAGAATTTAAAATAATTTTTAATAATTTATTTTGTATTTTTAATAATTAAAAACTATTTTTTTCTATTTTTTTATAATTTTCAGAAAATAATAATTTTATCTGTCGCTAAAGACCACCTATAGCGACAGAACCGTCGCTATAGGTGTTCTTCATGTTCTTGAAGAAAAACCCAGAAATCAAGTCAGTAACCGAGCGTACATGTTTGACCAAGATTATAATAATGTGCATGATGTTTCTGGACAAAATTTGATTCAGATCTTGTAGTAATAGTGCACGTCCACATGACCCAACAACAAAAATGATCATAACACCTAAAACAAGAGAGATCTGAGCCTCTAAAAATGCTGTCAGGACTGTTCTTCATTTTCTGGGTTGCCCAAAAATGAAGAACAGTTCGACCTGTCCCCTTTTGACTCCCACAACTTGCTAGCCTGATAATTTTTAAGTGATAGAAAAGATCCAGTATATACCTAACATGATAAGGAAGAGACCTAACCTAAACAATCATTAAATCATCAAAACAATCATAAAATCTAGCATGGTCAAACTATGTCAGAAGTAACACTCATATGTTTTTCTGGGTTACCCAGAAAACATATCTTGTGAATATCCTGCCTAGTTTGACCATACACCAAATACAACCTGCTAGATATTTTTGTGAACTAAGGGTCCAAAAATAAAGTCCATCTAACATACTATAACCTAGAATCAAGAATAATAACAAAACATCAAAACATCTGTCAGATATAGCTGCTTGAACATGTTGTCAGACGCTGGAATAATTTTATGGGTTACCCAGATTTCTGTGTAGTCAACGTCGGTCAATGGTGTTTGACCTTAAATAACTTTAAGTCTAGATATCAAATAGCTATTCTACCACTTCCAGCTTAAAGACAACATATCAGGCTATATATTAACACTTTAAAACAACAAAAATACTAAACACACAACGATCTAGAGCATCTGACATTCACTGTCAGAGAACAAAAAAAATAATTTCCAGATTTTTGAAAACATCAAATCCGAGCCTCTAGATGTTATGGATCTAACATCTAGCAACCCAGATCATCTATTTACACTACATCTAACATGTATAACACAAAATAAACTAACATCTAACATCAGATTTTTTGACAGAACTTGAATTAGGGTTTTATACCTTTTATGATCAATTGATGATTCTAGGCTTCTGATTTGTGGTTGGATTTCGTGGGGCTATTTTTAGGGACTGAAATACTAGATAAATTTGTGGCTTAAGAGAGAAAATGAGAGTTGGTTATGAGTGGTGCAAAATAAAGCCTCCAAAGTGATTTTCTCTCTCTCCCAATCTATTTATAGACCACTAGATTCATGAATTGGCTGAGCTGTGCTTGTTGCTGTCATTTGAAGAGCATGTGGAGTTGTTGGTTTGGTGACCAACTTCACTAATTTTGTCAAAACCTATAACTAGCTTCTTAAATGCTAAAAAGGACATAATGGTCATTTGTTTTCTAATTTAATGGCTAAAATTGTAATTATGCAAACCCTTAGGGTTTAACCCTAAGGTTTAGCACAAATTGTAGGATTTTTCAACTAAGGTTTGCACAATAAATTAAATTAAATAAAATAAAATAACTAAATTTTAGTTTCTAAATTTTTTAAAATAATAACTTTGTTAATTAAAATAAGTTTGTAATTATCTAACAAATGGACATTAGGGTTTAGATCATATAATTATTGTTGACTTTGCTAATTTAGCAATTAAGGTTTACTCTTTCAGTAATTAGGGTTACCAAATTACTATTAGGGTTTTCAATTACTAAATTAGGGTTCTAGTTTAGTAATTAGGGTTTCACGATTTAGGGTTTCTAAATTTAATAATTATAATCATAATACTTGCTAATTAATCACATTATCAATACTTACCAACAATCTCAAACTCTAATTTCAAATTAGGGTTACTAATTTTAGCAATTAGGGTTTCCAGAATTGTAATTAGGGTTTACCTAATTAATACATTTAATACGTGACATAATTAATATTATACACTTATAAAACAATCTCACACTCTAATTTGGATCTCAAATTAGGGTTTAATATGATTACTAGGGTTTGGTCAAAATACACCGTAATTGACTAACCGTTATCAATACGGTCATACCGTACATATTCATAGCACTGAAAAATCAAAATATAAGTAATATTATATTATTATTCTCATACCTTGACAATAATCCAAAATTAAGGTTTGGATTCCATACCTGATTTATCCTTTCTATTTAACCTTAATAATTAAGGTAAAATAATTAACTTAATAATCTGTACAAAATTTCATATAATAAAATAATTATTATATTTATTCTAAAAATCACTTCATATATTATTTAAATAATATATGATTATATATTCATGGAAAATAATTAATAAAAACATTTCTATCTTAAAATTAATTATTATAAAAATACACTTTATAATAATCAATAATTCTACAATAAATTTACTTGTAAATATTCATGTAATAAATCTATTTTTATTTACCACATAAATACATATAAACATAATCTTGTACAAATCCTCATCCTTAAAATAAAAAAAAAAATTATACGCAAAATTTAAGATTTATTTATATAAAAAATATCGGGTTGTCACATTCACCTTCCCTTATAAGGATTCCCTCCCCGGAATCACCGCTTTAAAACCTACACATAACTAGGTACATAGCATACATAATCTTTGCAAGTAGATCTCGATCATGATTGATCAAATCGATCTTTAACTATTCACATTAAGCTTGTCTTTCTGATTAAACGGAAATTTGATTCCTAAAAAAACTCAAATTTCTCCCTCAAATTTCTTTATAAAACAATTTACTATAAATAGAAAAATTCTAATTACGCAAATAAAAGTTATTCGAATATTACCTGGAACTGCATTGCCGGCTGCCACCGTGTCTTGGACCGTCATATTGAAGACTCTTGATGTTGACTTTGTTGGTTTGCTTGATGATGTCGGTCCTGTGATTACTAATGTTCCACTACCCTTACCAGTATTCACACTACCAGCCTCTACCCTCCTGTTCGGACAATCCTTCACCCTATGTTCCAATGATCCATAAATAAAACAACCACTGTTCATTTTAGGATTTGGACAGTTGGGAGAGATATGGCCCTCCTGCCCGCATTTGTAGCAGACAATTTTTCCTTTTAAACATTCTCCAGAGTGGTTCTTTTCACACATTTTTCACTGAATCCCTTGCATCTTAATTCCTTCCTGTTTAACCTGGACATTGCCAAAATAGTTCCCCTTCCTTTTTCCATCTACACTCCTGCTTCCATTATTAGTCCTCATTTTCTCAGCTCCCTCGACCTTGCCCTTGTTCTTCTTCTCCTTATTATAGAGGCTCATAGCCTCACTTCCCTCTTCCGCAATTATCGCCTTCTCCAAGAGTGCTGCAAATGTTGGAATCTGCAACACTGACACCTTATTATAGAGTCAGGGTTTTAATCCCAGCTCAAATCTCCTCGCCTTCCTAGCCTCCGTATCGACTCGATACGGAGCAAACCTAGCTAACTCATTGAATTTCGCGGCATATTCTGCCACTGACATATCCTCTTGCTTCAACTCCAGAAATTTTACCTCTATTCTAGACTGCATACTGGCTGAAAAATAGTTCTCGAAAAATAAAGTCTTAAATCTATCCCACGCTACCACACCTGCTCCTGCCCTCACCTGATTCGTTTCCCACCAGAAATTTGCCTCACCCTTCATCATGTAGGTGGCAAAAGAGGTCTTTTGCCCCTCAGCTACCCTAGCTATTATAAACGCCTTCTCAATTCCCTTAACCCATGTTTGGGCTTCAAAAGGGTCAGTCGTACCTTTAAATTCTGGCGGTCCTACAGCATTAAAATATTTGAAATTCGCCAAGTGATTATCCGGCTGGTTCCCTTGTTACATAGCCTGGGCTACCATATTTGCGAACTGCTGCATTAGGTCCGCTTGTTGTTGTCCTTCAACATTGTTGACAGACTCTTCTGCCCTTTGATTCTGAGTTTGACGTCTTGGTGGTATTATCTGTTTAAGTAAAAACCATAAATTAACTTACATTCTAAACCTTATCATATAAGTTTAAACTTATTAAACTTGTTTCATAACTCAAACTTTGATTCATATTCATTCATTGATTTCAAAATATCATACATATCACAGCACAAAGTGCTTTAAACATTAGTTATCCCTTTGTGACTACAAAAGTCGGGATTTACTTTACCACTTTTACAAAAGTTTTATCATAATGCATTACACAGACATACTAAACACACATATTATATTAAACATGCTTACACAACAAAACCTATACTACCTATTTACTAAGTCTTCTTTCTTGGACAGCTTTTCGCCTGATGATCTTCCTTTCCACAAACAAAACATTCTCCCCGTTTATAGTCAGGACAATACAGAGTGGTATGCCCTTCATAACCGCAAAGATAACATATCCTTTTCCATTTCTTCTTCCCAGGTTTTCCTAAATCATGGTCTTCTATCTTCCTTTTTCCCTTATCTCTCGGAGCTGCACACGAAGTGTTGCTTGAGGCTCCCATATGATTGATTTGGATTTGAAGCTTATCATGCTCTTCCATTGTTTCTATTAACGCTTGACGTAATTGACTGTTAATCAGTTTTTCTGTCTTCCACAACCCTTCTAGAGAAGAAACCTTGTTCCTCAATTCCTGAATCTCCATTGATGTTTGATCAGCTTCAGCATTAGGGTCTGAATCATTATCTGTCAGATCCACTATTTCCGGATCTGGTACTATGTTTTCCACGATAACCACTTCGTCTGAGTTGGTTTCATTGTGAGCTTCTATTTCTGCTATTGGCTTCGATATTAGCTCCTTCTTTACGACCCGTGGGTATCCTAGTTCTTTTTCACCTGACATCTACACACAGGAATTATCCTGATTAGCATATAATATATACACATAACACATAAAGGTTTTATATAAGTTATCTTTTAGTTTGTTTGACGATGAATTTATCCAATCCATCTTTATTTAAACTCTATATGAGTTATTTATATTTTCAACGTTTTCCTCTGTTCTAAGGTTATAGCCTAAGGTCTAACCCACCTAAGGTTTCTAACCCTATAGCTCTGATACCATTCTGTAAAGTCCCCGAACCCGGATACTTGAAACCCAAACTCGGTACTTCACGATACCCTTTCTATGAGAAGAATACTACTACAAATAATAACAATAATATAAAACTTAAACTTAAATTTACATATACATCAGAGTCTTTCTCCCAAGTACGTAACCTTTAATCATTCATTACATGTCGTAATTTATATAAATATATATATATATATATATATATATCATAGTCTTCATAATCTAAAATTAGTACAAACAGTAGAATAAAAAGTCATTCATCAACTTTCCCTTTTCTTTTGTTCTTGACAGATCCTTCAGGTCCTTCATACTTAGCTGAAAACATTTAAATTAAGCAAGGATGAGCATTTGATTGCTCAACAAGTATTATATATATATAGGCTGAAAGAATTTAAATGTTTTCTTTATAATATTCTTCTACAACTAGTCAGTAGTTGTGAAGTAATCTGTACCAATAATATTAACATAACAACCCTCTATCAAATGTTTAAAACTGTGTATTGACTATACATGGGGTTTCTGTGACATACTATGAACATTGTTTTTATTTTCGAAAAGGTTTGAACAGAAATTCATCTGTAAACCGTCATGACTTACGGGCACGGAGGGTGATCAGCCCCATTGTACCCTGTATTGATCAATACTACATGTATAAGAATGATGTTATTGTTCACTCTGTCCGCCTTGGGCGCATAAAAATTTTCCCATTATCGAGATGTTCATACCTGTCGGGTTTTTATAACAAAGGTCTTTTCTTGTTCAATAATTATCTATAGTTCAATATATATGTATATCAAAGGTGTGTCAACATGCGATTAAATACAATGATTATCCAAGTGGGGACACTTGTATAATCATTTATAGAAATTAACGAACATAATATATATAACTGAATTATCATATACTAACATGTTGATAATCAAAAGGGTGTATATAATATAGGTTTAACAATCTGTACATAATAATAATTTTGAACTTCTCACTTCTGTCCATTGCATAAAGAAAATGCAAAGTTAGGATACTTGCCTGATGCGCTGCTTACAATTCTCAACTTAGTTCTACCCTTTTCTAACACAACCTATCATTAATCAGATCATTTTACTGATTAGTACAACATATCGTACACATAACACTGCCTATTGCAGTCAGCACATTTCCTATTCACATTATCACACAACCTTAATAACCATTGAATCACAAATAAACACATATCCAATAAATTATCTAAGTCCAGATCAATTTCTGAAATATGTCGGTCTACCGACAGCTTTTTCGGGTAAATATCGAGTCTAAGACTCTAAACTGTAGTTCAATATCCATTTGGATAACTTAATCATCAGTCGCACTATTTTTTATGGCCTTATAATAATTATTAAATAATTATTATCATTTATCAAAATTTTTGAAATATCGGAATAATTATGAAATGATTTAATTATCAATCAATTCTATTATCATTAATATTTAATTAATATTAAACTATTAATGAAACTATTACCAAAATATTAAAGTTATGTATAATAACTCAATATATTTTTTTAAAACATTTATATTACCTTTAATTGATTTTTAAACATCTAAAATCATTATTAAATATTTACCATTAATATTCAAATATTAATGAACTAATTATCCAAATATTAAAAGTCATTAATTATAACTTGAAATATTTTTAAATCATTAACATCCTTTTTAAATGATTTTTAAATAAATAAAATCATTTTTAAACTATTTATTTAATATAATTATTAAATAAATTTAATATCATTAATCATTAACTAAATATCATTAATATTAAATTATTAATGAAAGTATCCTTTAAATATTAAAAATTATATTTTATAACTTAAAATATCTTTAAACACTTTATTTTTATTTAAAATAATTATTTTAATATTAAAATCATTTTTAAACTAAATTATTTAATATAAATATTAAATAACTTTAATATCATTAATAATCATTAATTAATGAATTTACCTTTAAATATTAAAAGTTATATTCTATAACTTAAAATATTTTTAAATACCTTATTATTATTTAAAATGATTTTTAATATAATAAAATCATTTTTAATTCATTTATTTAATTCATTTAATAAATAACTTATTTATCATTAATATTAATTTATTAATGAAAATTATCAAATAATATTAAAAGTTATTAAAAATAACTTAAAATATTTTCTTATATCAAAATATAATTTTAAATGATTTTTCATTAATTAAAAATCATTTTTAAATACTTTATTTAATATTATAATTAAATAAATTAAATACTTTTAATATTCCAAAAATATTAAATATTTATGAAATATATTTAAAATAATTAAAAACTAATTTTCAGAATTTAAAATAATTTTTAATAATTTATTTTGTATTTTTAATAATTAAAAACTATTTTTTTCTATTTTTTTATAATTTTCGGAAAATAATAATGCTATCTGTCGCTAAAGACCACCTATAGCGACAGAACCGTCGCTATAGGTGTTCTTCATGTTCTTGAAGAAAAACCCAGAAATCAAGTCAGTAACCGAGGGTACATGTTTGACCAAGATTATAATAATGTGCATGATGTTTCTGGACAAAATTTGATTCAGATCTTGTAGTAATAGTGCACGTCCACATGACCCAACAACAAAAATGATCATAACACCTAAAACAAGAGAGATCTGAGCCTCTAAAAATGCTGTCAGGACTGTTCTTCATTTTCTGGGTTGCCCAGAAATGAAGAACAGTTTGACCTGTCCCCTTTTGACTCCCACAACTTGCTAGCCTGATAATTTTTAAGTGATATAAAACATCCGGTATATACCTAACATGATAAGGAAGAGACCTAACCCAAACAATCATTAAATCATCAAAACAATCATAAAATCTAGCCTGGTCAAACTATGTCAGAAGTAACACTCATATGTTTTTCTGGGTTACCCAGAAAACATATCTTGTGAACATCCTGCCTAGTTTGACCATACACCAAATACAACCTGCTTGATATTTTTGTGAACTAAGGGTCCAAAAATAAAGTCCATCTAACATACTATAACCTAGAATCAAGAATAATAACAAAACATCAAAACATCTGTCAGATATAGCTGCTTGAACATGTTGTCAGACGTTGGAATAATTTTCTGGGTTACCCAGATTTCTGTGCAGTCAACGTCGGTCAATGGTGTTTGACCTTAAATAACTTTAAGTCTAGATATCAAATAGCTATTCTACCACTTCCAGCTTAAAGACAACATATCAGGCTATATATTAACACTTTAAAACAACAAAAATACTAAACACACAACGATCTACAGCATCTGACATTCACTGTCAGAGAACAAAAAAAAATAATTTCCAGATTTTTGAAAACATCAAATCCGAGCCTCTAGATGTTATGGATCTAACATCTAGCAACCCAGATCATCTATTTACACTATATCTAACATGTATAACACAAAAAAAACTAACATCTAACATCAGATTTTTTGACAGAACTTGAATTAGGGTTTTATACTTTTTATGATCAATTGATGATTCCAGGCTTCTGATTTGTGGTTGGATTTCATGGGGCTATTTTTAGGGACTGAAATACTAGATAAATTTGTGGCTTAAGAGAGAAAATGAGAGTTGGTTATGGGTGGTGCAAAATAAAGCCTCCAAAGTGATTTTCTCTCTCTCCCAATCTATTTATAGACCACTAGATTCATGAATTGGCTGAGCTGTGCTTGTTGCTATCATTTGAAGAGCATGTGGAGTTGTTGGTTTGGTGACCAACTTCACCAATTTTGTCAAAACCTATAACTAGCTTCTTAAATGCTAAAAAAGACATAATGGTCATTTGTTTTCTAATTTAATGGCTAAAATTATAATTATGCAAACCCTTAGGATTTAACCCTTAGGGTTTAACCCTAAGGTTTAGCACAAATTGTAGGATTTTTCAACTAAGGTTTGCACAATAAATTAAATTAAATAAAATAAAATAACTAAATTTTAGTTTCTAAAATTTTTAAAATAATAACTTTGTTAATTAAAATAAGTTTGTAATTATCTAACAAATGGACATTAGGGTTTAGATCATATAATTATTGTTGACTTTGCTAATTTAGCAATTAGGGTTTACTCTTTCAGTAATTAGGGTTACCAAATTACTATTTGGGTTTTCAATTACTAAATTAGGGTTCTAGTTTAGTAATTAGGGTTTCACGATTTAGGGTTTCTAAATTTAATAATTATAATAATAATACTTGCTAATTAATCACATTATCAATACTTACCAACAATCTCAAACTCTAATTTCAAATTAGGGTTACTAATTATAGCAATTAGGGTTTCCAGAATTTTAATTAGGGTTTACCTAATTAATACATTTAATACATGACATAATTAATATTATACACTTGTAAAACAATCTCACACTCTAATTTGGATCTCAAATTAGGGTTTAACATGATTACTAGGGTTTGGTCAAAATACACCGTAATTGACTAACCGTTATCAATACGGTCATACCGTACATATTCATAGCACTGAAAAATCAAAATATAAGTAATATTATATTATTATTCTCATACCTTGACAATAATCCAAAATTAGTGTTTGGATTCCATACCTGATTTATCCTTTCTATTTAACCTTAATAATTAAGGTAAAATAATTAACTTAATAATCTGTACAAAATTTCATATAATAAAATAATTATTATATTTATTCTAAAAATCACTTCATATATTATTTAAATAATATATGATTATATATTCATGGAAAATAATTAATAAAAACATTTCTATCTTAAAATTAATTATTATAAAAATACACTTTATAATAATCAATAATTCTACAATAAATTTACTTGTAAATATTCATGTAATAAATCTATTTTTATTTACCACATAAATACATATACACATAATCTTGTACAAATTCTCATCCTTAAAATAAAAAAAAAATTTATACGCAAAATTTAAGATTTATTTATATAGAAAATATCGGGTTGTCACATTCACCTTCCCTTATAAGGATTCCGTCCCCGGAATCACCGCTTTAAAACCTACACATAACTAGGTACATAGCATACATAATCTTTGCAAGTAGATCTCGATCATGATTGATCAAATCGATCTTTAACTATTCACATTAAGCATGTCTTTCTGATTAAACGGAAATTTGATTCCTAAAAGAACTCAAATTTCTCCCTCAAATTTCTTTATAAAACAATTTACTATAAATAGAAAAATTCTAATTACGCAAATAAAAGTTATTCGAATATTACCTGGAACTGCATTGCCGGCTGCCACCGTGTCTTGGACCGTCATGTTGAAGACTCTTGATGTTGACTTTGTTGGTTTGCTTGATGATGTCGGTCCTGTGATTGCTAATGTTCCACTACCCTTACCAGTATTCACACTACCAGCCTCTACCCTCCTGTTCGGACAATCCTTCACCCTATGTTCCAATGATCCACAAATAAAACAACCACTGTTCATTTTAGGATTTGGGCAGTTGGGAGAGATATGGCCCTCCTGCCCGCATTTGTAGCAGACAATTTTTCCTTTTAAACATTCTCCGGAGTTGTTCTTTTCACACATTTTTCACTGAATCCCTTGTTTCTTAATTCCTTCCTGTTTAACCTGGACATTGCCAAAATAGTTCCCCTTCCTTTTTCCATCTACACTCCTGCTTCCATTATTAGTCCTCATTTTCTCAGCTCCCTCGACCTTGCCCTTGTTCTTCTTCTCCTTATTATAGAGGCTCATAGCCTCACTTCCCTCTTCCGCAATTATCGCCTTCTCCAAGAGTGCTGCAAATGTTGGAATCTGCAACACTGACACCTTATTATAGAGTCAGGGTTTTAATCCCAGCTCAAATCTCCTTGCCTTCCTAGCCTCTGTATCGACTCGATGCGGAGCAAACCTAGCTAACTCATTGAATTTCGCGGCATATTCTGCCACTGACATATCCCCTTGCTTCAACTCCAGAAATTTTACCTCCATTCTAGACTGCATACTGGCTGAAAAATAGTTCTCGAAAAATAAAGTCTTAAATCTATCCCACGCTACCACACCTGCTCCTGCCCTCACCTAATTCGTTTCCCACCAGAAATTTGCCTCACCCTTCATTATGTAGGTGGCAAAAGAGGTCTTTTGCCCCTCAGCTACCCTAGCTATTATAAACGCCTTCTCAATTTCCTTAACCCATGTTTGGGCTTCAAAAGGGTCAGTCGTACCTTTAAATTCTGGCGATCCTACAGCCTTAAAATCTTTGAAATTCTCCAAGTGATTATCCAGTTGGTTCCCTTGTTGCATAGCCTGGGCTACCATATTTGCGAACTGCTGCATTGGGTCCGCTTGTTGTTGTCCTTCAACATTGTTGACAGACTCTTCTGCCCTTTGATTCCGAGTTTGACGTCTTGGCGGCATTATCTGTTTAAGTAAAAACCATAAATTAACTTACATTCTAAACCTTATCAAATAAGTTTAAACTTATTAAACTTGTTTCATAACTCAATCTTTGATTCATATTCATTCATTGATTTCAAAATATCTTACATATCACAGCACAAAGTGCTTTAAACATTAGTTATCCCTTTGTGACTACAAAAGTCAGGATTTACTTTACCACTTTTACAAAAGTTTTATCATAATGCATTACACATACATACTAAACACACATATTATATTAAACATGCTTACACAACATAACCTATACTACCTATTTACTAAGTCTTCTTTCTTGGACAGCTTTTCGCCTGATGATCTTCCTTTCCACAAACAAAACATTCTCCCCGTTTATAGTCAGGACAATACAGAGTGGTATGCCCTTCATAACCGCAAAGATAACATATCCTTTTCCATTTCTTCTTCCCAGGTTTTCCTAAATCATGGTCTTCTATCTTCCTTTTTCCCTTATCTCTCGGAGCTGCACACGAAGTGTTGCTTGAGGCTCCCATATGATTGATTTGGATTTGAAGCTTATCCTGCTCTTCCATTGTTTCTATTAACGCTTGACGTAATTGATTGTTAAGCAGTTTTTCTGTCTTCCACAACCCTTCTAGAGAAGAAACCTTGTTCCTCAATTCCTGAATCTCCATTGATGCTTGATCAGCTTCAGCATTAGGGTCTGAATCATTATCTGTCAGATCCACTATTTCCGGATCTGGTACAATGTTTTCCACGATAACCACCTCGTCCGAGTTGGTTTCATTGTGAGCTTCTATTTCCGCTATTGGCTTCAATATTAGCTCCTTCTTTACGACCCGTGGTTATCCTAGTTCTTTTTCACCTGACATCTACACACAGGAATTATCTTGATTAGCATATAATATATACGCATAACACATAAAGGTTTCATATAAGTTATCTTTTAGTTTGTTTGATGATGAATTTATCCAATCCATCTTTATTTAAACTCTATATGAGTTATTTATATTTTCAACGTTTTTCTCTGTTCTAAGGTTATAGCCTAAGGTCTAAACCACCTAAGGTTTCTAACCCTATAGCTCTGATACCATTCTGTAAAGTTCCCAAACCCGGATACTTGAAACCCAAACTCGGTACTTCACGATACCATTTCTATGAGCAGAATACTACTAATAATAATAACAATAATATAAAACTTAAACTTAAATTTACATATACATCAGAGTCTTTCTCCCAAGTACGTAACCTTTAATCATTCATTACATGTCGTAATATATATAAATATATATATCATAGTCTTCATAATCTAAAATTAGTACAAAAATAGCATAAAAAGTCATTCATCAACTTTCCCTTTTCTTTTGTTCTTGACAGATCCTTCTGGTCCTTCACACTTAGCTGAAAACATTTAAATTAAGCAAGGATGAGCATTTAATTGCCTAGCAAGTATTATATATATATAGGCTTAATGAATTTAAATGTTTTCTTTATAATATTCTTTTACAACTAGCCAGTAGTTGTGAAGTAATCTGTACCAATAATATTAACATAACAACCCTCTTTCAAAAGTTTGAAACTGTGTATTGACTATACATGGGATTTCTGTGACATACTATGAACATTGTTTTCATTTTCGAAAAGGTTTGAACAGAAATTCATCTGTAAACCGTCATGACTTACGGGCACGGAGGGTGATCAGCCCCATTGTACCCTGTATTGATCAATACTACATGTATAAGAATGATGTTATTGTTCACTCTGTCTGCCTTGGGCGCATAAAAATTTTCCCATTATCGGGATGTTCATACCTGTCGGGTTTTTATAACAAAGGTCTTATCTTGTTCAACAATTATCTATAGTTCAATATATATGTATATCAAAGGTGTATCAACATGCGATTAAATACAATGATTATCCAAGTGGGGACACTTGTATAATCATTTATAGAAATTAACGTACATAATATATATAACTGAATTATCATATACTAACATGTTGATAATCAAAAGGGTGTATATAATATAGGTTTAACAATCTGTACATAATAATAATTTTGAACTTCTCACTTCTGTCCATTGCATAAAGAAAATGCAAAGTTAGGATACTTGCCTGATGCGCTGCTTACAATTCTCAACTTAGTTCTACCCTTTTCTAACACAACCTATCATTAATCAGATCATTTTACTGATTAGTACAACATATCGTACACATAACACTGCCTATTGCAGTCAGCACATTTCCTATTCACATTATCAAACAACCTTAATAACCATTGAATCACAAATAAACACATATCCAATAAATTATCTAAGTCCAGATCAATTTCTGAAATATGTCGGTCTACCGACAGCTTTTTCGGGTAAATATCGAGTCTAAGACTCTAAACCGTAGTTCAATATCCATTTGGATAACTTAATCATCAGTCTCACTATTTTTCATGGCCTTATAATAATTATTAAATAATTATTATCATTTATCAAAATTTTTGAAATATCAGAATCATTATGAAATGATTTAATTATCAATCAATTCTATTATAATTAATATTTAATTAATATTAAACTATTAATGAAACCATTGCCAAAATATTAAAGTTATGTATAATAACTCAATATATTTTTTTTAAAACATTTATATTACCTTTAATTGATTTTTAAACATCTAAAATCATTATTAAATATTTACCATTAATATTCAAATATTAATGAACTAATTATCCAAATATTAAAAGTCATTAATTATAACTTGAAATATTTTTAAATCATTAACATCCTTTTTAAATGATTTTTAAATAAATAAAATCATTTTTAAACTATTTATTTAATATAATTATTAAATAAATTTAATATCATTAATCATTAACTAAATATCATTAATATTAAATTATTAATGAAATTATCCTTTAAATATTAAAAATTATATTTTATAACTTCAAATATCTTTAAACACTTTATTTTCATTTAAAATGATTATTATAATATTAAAATCATTTCTAAACTAAATTATTTAATATAAATATTAAATAACTTTAATATCATTAATAATCATTAATTAATGAAATTTACCTTTAAATATTAAAATTTATATTTTATAACTTAAAATATTTTTAAATACCTTATTATTATTTAAAATGATTTTTAATATAATAAAATCATTTTTAATTCATTTATTTAATTCATTTAATAAATAACTTATTTATCATTAATATTAATTTATTAATGAAAATTATCAAATAATATTAAAAGTTATTAAAAATAACTTAAAATATTTTCTTATATCATAATATAATTTTAAATGATTTTTCATGAATTAAAAATCATTTTTAAATAATTTATTTAATATTATAATTAAATAAATTAAATACTTTTAATATTCCAAAATATTAATATTTATGAAATATATTTAAAATAATTAAAAACTAATTTTCAGAATTTAAAATAATTTTTAATAATTTATTTTGTATTTTTAATAATTAAAAACTATTTTTTCTATTTTTTTATAATTTTCAGAAAATAATAATGCTATCTGTCGCTAAAGACCACCTATAGCGACAGAACCGTCGCTATAGGTGTTCTTCATGTTCTTGAAGAAAAACCCAGAAATCAAGTCAGTAACCGAGGGTACATGTTTGACCAAGATTATAATAATGTGCATGATGTTTCTGGACAAAATTTGATTCAGATCTTGTAGTAATAGTGCACGTCCACATGACCCAACAACAAAAATAATCATAACACCTAAAACAAGAGAGATCTGAGCCTCTAAAAATGCTGTCAGGACTGTTCTTCATTTTCTGGGTTGCCCAGAAATGAAGAACAGTTCGACCTGTCCCCTTTTGACTCCCACAACTTGCTAGCCTGATAATATTTAAGTGATATAAAACATCCAGTATATACCTAACATGATAAGGAAGAGACCTAACCCAAACAATCATTAAATCATCAAAACAATCATAAAATCTAGCCTGGTCAAAGTATGTCAGAAGTAACACTCATATGTTTTTCTGGGTTACCCAAAAAACATATCTTGTGAACATCCTGCCTAGTTTGACCATACACCAAATACAACCTGCTTGATATTTTTGTGAACTAAGGGTCCAAAAATAAAGTCCATCTAACATACTATAACCTAGAATCAAGAATAATAACAAAACATCAAAACATCTGTCAGATATAGCTGCTTAAACATGTTGTCAGACGCTGGAATAATTTTCTGGGTTACCCAAATTTCTGTGCAGTCAACGTCGGTCAATGGTGTTTGACCTTAAATAACTTTAAGTCTAGATATCAAATAGCTATTCTACCACTTCCAGCTTAAAGACAACATATCAGGCTATATATTAACACTTTAAAACAACAAAAATACTAAACACACAACGATCTACAGCCTCTGACATTCACTGTCAGAGAACAAAAAAAAATAATTTCCAGATTTTTGAAAACATCAAATCCGAGCCTCTAGATGTTATGGATCTAACATCTAGCAACCCAGATCATCTATTTACACTATATCTAACATGTATAACACAAAAAAACTAACATCTAACATCAGATTTTTTGACAGAACTTGAATTGGGGTTTTATACCTTTTATAATCAATTGATAATTCTAGGCTTCTGATTTGTGGTTGGATTTCGTGGGGCTGTTTTTAGGGACTGAAATACTAGATAAATTCGTGGCTTAAGAGAGAAAATGAGAGTTGGTTATGGGTGGTGCAAAATAAAGCCTCCAAAGTGATTTTCTCTCTCTCCCAATCTATTTATAGACCACTAGATTCATGAATTGGCTGAGCTGTGCTTGTTGCTGTCATTTGAAGAGCATGTGGAGTTGTTGGTTTGGTGACCAACTTCACCAATTTTGTCAAAACCTATAACTAGCTTCTTAAATGCTAAAATGGACATAATGGTCATTTGTTTTCTAATTTAATGGCTAAAATTGTAATCATGCAAACCCTTAGGGTTTAACCCTTAGGGTTTAGCACAAATTGTAGGATTTTTCAACTAAGGTTTGCACAATAAATTAAATTAAATAAAATAAAATAACTAAATTTTAGTTTCTAAAATTTTTAAAATAATAACTTTGTTAATTAAAATAAGTTTGTAATTATCTAACAAATGGACATTAGGGTTTAGATCATATAATTATTGTTGACTTTGCTAATTTAGCAATTAGGGTTTACTCTTTCGGTAATTAGGGTTACCAAATTACTATTAGGGTTTTCAATTACTTAATTAGGGTTCTAGTATAGCAATTAGGGTTTCACGATTTAGGGTTTCTAAATTTAATAATTATAATCATAATACTTGCTAATTAATCACATTATCAATACTTACCAACAATCTCAAATTCTAATTTCAAATTAGGGTTACTAATTATAGCAATTAGGGTTTCCAGAATTGTAATTAGGGTTTACCTAATTAATACATTTAATACGTGACATAATTAATATTATACACTTATAAAACAATCTCACACTCTAATATGGATCTCAAATTAGGGTTTAACATGATTACTAGGATTTGGTCAAAATACACCGTAATTGACTAACCATTATCAATACAGTCATACCGTACATATTCATAGCACTGAAAAATCAAAATATAAGTAATATTATATTATTATTCTCATACATTGACAATAATCCAAAATTAGGGTTTGGATTCCATACCTGATTTATCCTTTCTATTTAACCTTAATAATTAAGGTAAAATAATTAACTTAATAATCTGTACAAAATTTCATATAATAAAATAATTATTATATTTATTCTAAAAATCACTTCATATATTATTTAAATAATATATGATTATATATTCATGGAAAATAATTAATAAAAACATTTCTATCTTAAAATTAATTATTATAAAAATACACTTTATAATAATCAATAATTCTACAATAAATTTACTTGTAAATATTTATGTAATAAATCTATTTTTATTTACCACATAAATACATATACACATAATCTTGTACAAATCCTCATCGTTAAAATAAAAAATAAAAATTATACGAAAAATTTAAGATTTATTTATATAGAAAATATCGGGTTGTCACACATACTTGGCGGTAAAACGAATCTATAAGCCACAGTTCCTACTCGGTCGAGGATTTCAAATGAGCCATTGAATCGAGGATTGAGCTTTCCTCTATTTCCAAATCTCGTAACTCCTTTCCATGGAGCAACACGTAACAACACATGATCTCCAACATTGAATTCCACATTCCTTCGATGAAGATCAGCATAACTCTTTTGTCAATTTTGTGAGGTTTTTATACATTACTAGATCATTTGAATCTTTTCTGTTGTCATGCGTACCAATTTTGGTCCCAACAACATTGTTTCACCCACCTCGTTCCAGCATACTGGAGAACGACACATGCGTCCATGCCGAAACTTGCTTGATAACTGTTCTTGTAGGAGAAATCCAGTAATGACAAGAACTTGTCCCAACTTCCTTTGAAGTCAAGGACACAGAGTGTCTTAATAGATCTTCAAGAGTTTAAATAGTCCTCTCCGACTGCCCGTCCGCCTGAGGATGATATGCCAAACTAAATCATAAATCCGTGCCCATAGCTTTCTACAAACTAACCCAAAATTATGAAGTGAATCTTGGGTCTCGATCAGAAACTATGGATACTGGCATACCATATAGTCTTATAATCTCATTTATGTATATACAAGCAAGACGTTCAAGTGAATAAGTTTCTCATATAGGTAAGAAATGAGCAAACTTAGTTAATCTATTGACAATTACCAAAACTGCATCTATGCCTTGAGAAACCTTGGGAAGACCATTTTGGTGGAGCAATATGAAGAGAGAGATAGCATAATTTATCTCAAGGTGTCTAACTTTTCAATGTGTCAAGGTGGATCATCAAGTGCCAAAAGGACCATTGCACCCACTTAAAATTCCAGAATGGAAGTCGGAGCACATTACCATGGATTTCATTACTGGTCTTCCCAAGGTTTCTCAAGGCATAGATGCAGTTTGGGTAATTGTCGATAGATTAACTAAGTTTGCTCATTTCTTACCTATATGAGAAACTTATTCACTTGAACGTCTTGCTTGTATATACATAAATGAGATTGTAAGACTGTATAGTATGCCAGTATCCATAGTTTCTGATTGAGACCCAAGATTCACTTCATAATTTTGGGTTAGTTTGTAAAAAGCTATGGGCACGGATTATGATTTAGTTCGGCATATCATCCTCAGGCAGACGGGCAGTCGGAGAGGACTATTTAAACTCTTGAAAATCTATTAAGACACTCTATGTCCTTGACTTCAAAGGAAGTTGGTACAAGTTCTTTTCATTACTGGATTTCTCCTACAAGAACAGTTATCAAGCAAGTTTCGGCATGGACGCATGTGTCATTCTCCAGTATGCTGGAACGAGGTGGGTGAAACAATGTTGTTGGGACCAAAATTGGTACGCATGACAACGAAAAAGATTTAAATGATCTTGTAACGTATAAAAACCTCACAAAATTGACAAAAGAGTTATGCTGATTTTCATAGAAGGAACGTGGAATTCAATGTTGGAGATCATGTGTTGTTACGTGTTGCTCCATGGAAGGGAGTTACGAGATTTGGAAAGAGAGGAAAGCTCAATCCTCGATTCATTGGCTCATTTGAAATCCTCGACCGAGTAGGAACTGTGGCTTATAGATTCGCTTTACCGCCAAGTATGTTTTGTGTTCATAATATTTTTCACATATCTATGTTACGTTAATATGTGAAAGACCCGAACCACATTAATGAATAAGAACTAGACGAGATAGTGGAAGATTTAATGTATGAAGAGGTACCTGTTAAAATCTTGGATAAGAAGGAACATATTCTATGCTCCAAGGTTATAACTCAAGTCAAAGTTTTGTGGAGAAACCACGATGTTGAGGAAATGACATGGGAGTTAGAATCTGAAATGAAATCAAGGTATCCTCACCTCTTCGACATACCAGGTAATTACCCTAATTTTGAGGACGTAGATCTACAACTTTCATGCTTTATGTGTTTCGAAATAAGGAATGGAGAAATGTTGAAATGTCTAAATGTCTAGTGCAAAGATGAATGATTAAACTGATGAATCTCTTTGGCCCGTAGTGCAAAGATGAACAGGTGTTGAGATGAACATGACCAACTGGTGATACAAATGAATATCTTTGGCCTGTAGTGCAAAGATGATTAAAGATGTATATTGTTTGTTGTTATAGGGATAAAATATTGATGATGGACTTTTAAATCTTAGAAGACAGTAGAATTCATTCTTTACGTGACTCTTCTAATGGATTGTTGTTTTCGTTGCATTTGTTGATCTAAAACTTGTTGTCTATTATATTTTATCAGATTTTTCCCTGTTGAAGACTAACGATAATTTGTTGTATATTATCTTAGTCATAATATTCTTTACTGGGCTAGTTGAGCTCACCCTTTCCTTTTTGTTCCATTTTTCTTCTCAGGAGGCGAGAATGTAGCGAGTACGATTCGGGAGATGTAATGATGGTTCTAGTGAGAGTTTTTTAGTAGTCCTCATCATTTTTGTAAAATAATATATTAATAATTGTGATGAGGATTTAGTTGGGTATGTATATTGTCTAGGTGACAATATTTGTAGTTAAACTCACAGTTTATGTGTTGTCGTATTTTGCATGACAATTGTATTAATGAAGTTGTAGTTGTTTCTGTACCATGTATTTGACGACTCAGAATAGGTTGGGTGTTGTATACCTGTTTTGGGGGCGTCAAGGTATTCGATCCATTCTATGTGTGTGTATGGAGACCAACCGTCATAACTAATCATAGCTCAAATAAGTTTGCACAGTCGATTGTTAATACTAATAAGCAAACTCTGCAACTTAAACATTCAACAAGCATTAAAAATAAGACGTACGTGCAAGAAAAGATCAAAAGACTCTAGCATGAAGACAGTAAAATATGACTCAGATAGCCCTTAATTACCTTAGGCTAATCAGAACTACCCATTAACGAGCTTTTGATCAGTGACTCCCAAGCCAGATGACTTTAGGGCAGTAGGTGTAGAACACCCCTATGAATCTAATAACTCGAGCAGTAAAGGCCACATAATCAACATAAGCCAACTGAGACTTTACGAAAAATAAAGATTATTTGGCGAGTGCATGTTATGCTCCATCTCAACATTGGTCATGCGTTTATGGGCGAGTGCATTTTACGCTCCATCACGACCCCCCCCCCCCCCCCCCGCAAAAGTTTCGATATTCAATCTTCTTTTCTTTTTATTCTCATTTCATTTATTTTTTATATGTCAACATGCCAGAATCCAAGATCCAAAAATGTGTAAACGTCTAAGTCTTTTATTACCTTGTAAAAATGAAAGTTTATAAGAGTGAACAAACTCTCAAAGCAATAAACACGCGAACTAAATTCGAAAAATAAGTATTTAACATAGTTGGTCGGTGCTTGATAAGAAGGACATATCAATAACAGTCTCAGCTTATCAATTGAACAACCCCTAGCTCATACATGCTTGACACGACTCTAAGAGATATACATAATTAATTGGCGCTTATTGTTGGGTAAAATCTAATTACGCACATCACGCAAGTATACGTGGTCAACAAGTAATAAAGAGTAAGTAAAGTATCGTTTCCACGGAGAATTAACTAATAAATTTCACCAAGCACTAACCCGTAATCGTTTCAGTCTTATTTAAACGAATGATTTGATCTTTTATAAGTAAACTATGAAATTAAATAAACCTAACTATTCCTAGAGTGAGACTAGATAATGAAGACCTGAGATCACAATTTCATCTATTGACTCATTTAAATCAACACACTCCTTGTTAAGCCAAACTAATTTTACTGGATTGTTAGTCAAGAACATGAACGTAAAGTATAGCCATCTCTTAATGTACCATACCCATAATCACATATAATCAACAGTTGATAGAGTACAGATGAACACCCACATTACCTAAACCACTATATGTCTATGTGATTTACAAATAATTACGGTCTGAGCCTTGTTGCCTCTTTTTTTAGTTCTAACAAAAGAGTTCTAACTCATGCAAGCATACATGTGTCAACAAGCAATACAGATTAAGTCGAGTATCGATCCACAGAGAAAGTTGCTAAATTAAATTATTATGCATCAACTAAATCACTATTTTTATATGCTTAAACTAATGCTTATAATTGTGAATTATTCTAAAATCAAATAACAACTAAAAGATGAATAAAAATGAACTAAATCAAATCTGGAAATAATGGGATCCTAACTTCATTTAATAGTTCATCTAACTACCACCATCATGCACAACTATTCACGTATCACAGAAACGTAGCCAAGAGCACTAATGTAGACATAACCATTTTTTAACGTATCATGACCTACTTACATAACATCCACATGCAATAGACATCATGTAATCTTCAACAAAACCAACCCCACTATATTTCTATGTGAAACCATATTGAATTTAAGCACAAGCTCTTATTTAACTCATACGGTGAAACAATATATGTTTATCTGACTCACGAAATACAAAGCTAAGTAAAACAGCCCCATAGACGCATGTTATCATGATTAAAATCCATACTCGAATGTTATCTTTCAATTCCATACAAGCACCTAAACGAGTGGTGATCAATCATTCATGCATGCAAATCAACCATGATAGAAATTCCTTATGATACATAAAATAGTCCAACAATCAGGCCATAAATTAGACTACGTATTAAAATCCGTTAGAATCCCATAATGGAGTTTAGTTCATGACTGAACCGAAAACCATTATGGGATCAAAGAAATAAATGGATAATAAACAATTGAAAAAGAGAAGACAGAATCGATCAAACCCAATTGATGATTACAATCCAAACGTAACGTTTAAATCCTCAATAAAATCCAGCAAATTAACAGTAGTTTTTCAACAGTGATTGAAAATCCAAAGAAAAAGTAAAGAATAAGGAGTTTATGCTTGGTTCTCCAATGGAACTCTCTCAAAGTGTAAACCCTAGTTGCCAATATGAAAAACACATAAAAATTAATGAATAATACGTCTGGTACCAACCAGAATTGTTTTAACCCAGTACAACTAATCCAATTAAAAAATTAAAATAAAACAGATCAGCAGCCTCAGATGTCGCGCGCGGGCACGCGTCTTTAAAATCTGGTCAAGCCAGGTAATCGCGCGGGCGCGCGTGTTTAAGCCTATTTAGCCTCGCGGTCGCGCGTCTTCTGTAGTTTAGATTTTTTGTTCTACTGTTGCCACTACTTTGTCCTGCTGCTATTGATTCTTTATCATGTCACTCTTCCTTCATCCATCCTCAGTTGCATTTCTCCAATTGTTCCTCGTGTCATGCTTCCGTTAGCCTCATGCCATCTACCATTGCCAAGATATGTCATTTCCTACACTTTTACACCGAAGGAGTTCTCAGTACATGCAATACAAAATATTACGAAATGCAACTAAAAACACACTAAAATGTACTTGAGATGGGCATAGTTCGCGTGAATTGATATCCAATAAGTAGGTACAAAACCCACTTATCAAGACCCCCAAACTTGAACTATTGCTTGCCCTCAAGAAATGCATACAACATAAAACACTGAAAATGCAACTACATGCTATGCTACTAAATCATGATGCAAACGAGTCTAAAATTGTTCCAGCTATAACAGAATTTTAGTCCAAAATGCCTCAACGAATTATCCAGATTCAAGAATACAAATTCAAACCAAACTATAGGCATAATGCCATACACTCAGATAATTCATATATGCTATAGAGATGTTGTGTGTGTGTGTTTTGTTCACCAAAACTTGATTTGATCAAAGAATGCACATGCTAAACTGCTCAAAACAGAAAATTGCAGTCTAAATCAAGACTCATGTATACTTATGCAACAAAGATTGTTCTAACATATCAAAACAAACTAAGGTTCAACAATGGGCTTAACTACTTTATTGCTACTCACAAGGGTGATTTTTCGCTCTTTTCTACGGTGTTTATTGCTATTTTTCTTTTTCTTTTTTCATTTTTTTTCCACATGACTGTGCAATGCCTCATTCCATTAGGCAAACACTGCTACCCCTTAGCGAGTTTTTAACCAACAACTCCCAGACCATGAAAGACCTTAGGGCACTAGGTGTTAAGACACCCCTACGGGCGTACTTACTCAAGTATCCAGGGCCCCGAAATAAGACTAGCCACGTTATTGCTATTCATTTTTTTTATACATAGCATACCCATGTTTTCCCAAAGTTTGAATATCAATGTTTTTACACAGTCTAAGTCCATGTTTCACATATTTCTCTTTTTAAAACCATATTTTCTATTAAACAATGCAACACATCATTCTTATGCCTACAAGCAATTGTGAACACGTCCGTGCAAACCAAAAGCATCTAAAAAGAAACATAAATTTCATCGTGTAAAACATTATAACTAGGTTCATGTTATCCAAAATACTCCACAATCCTTCATAATTCGCTTTCATCATCGACTAGGCAAAATTTCCATAAAGCTAGAATTTGTGAGACATGCACGACACATAAAATACAACTAAACATATACTAACACAAGTAATAATGACTAAAAACAAAAAAATCTGCAAACTAAACATGCACATATACTAACACATAAACATGCCAATTCTAAACTAATCATGCAAAAACTATATGCAACTAACTACCCCAATACCCCCAAACTTATAATATTCATTATCCCAACGAATGAAGGTATACGGTTAAAGAAAACTCCCCTAGTGCTCAGCTGCACCACCCTCTCCGGGTGGTGAATCCGGTGGTGGATATGACATGACAGTCCACAACTGTGGCCACTGAACCATGGTTCCATGTTCTGCAAATGCCTCCACCAATGACCTCGTGAGACCTGTAGCAAACGCTGCGAAGTTGTCATACATGGCATCAACCTTACGCTCCAACCTTCGAAGCTGGCGATCCCCAGGGGCAGCAGCTGCTTGAGTTGATTGGGCTGCCTCATCTGTCTGCGAGGGCTGCGGTGGTGGCTCTGGGAATGTGGGCTAGATAATAAAGCCTTTTCCTCACGGGTGCAGTGCACCTCCTGCCCAATCCTCAAATTTTGCAATGGTTGCGTGCGTGATATCTTGGCTCGGGTTTTGCATCTGTTCATTGTCCCAATGGTAGCCTTGATGGGCACACAACATAGCCACAACTGACACGTGTGGAATACTCCTTGTAGTACTTCCCCATAGATAACGTAGTATATTTTGGTGAATCAGGTGTCCCACATCAATGTATTTTCCAGTGATTATTCCCCACAGGATTATTGCCCTCTCCGCTGTTATTTCATGCTAATGCAAAGATGGAACTAACTTGGCACATATAAACAAATTACACGCCTTCACATGTCGATTTAAGGTTGCGGTTGGGAATATGCGAGGTTGATTCGTGCCGGCTTTATAAGTACCCACTTCGTGCCTGGCACGCACAACTTAGCAATAACCATTTCCAACTCTGTTTCCAAATGTGCACCTGCTACCCAATTAGCCGACCCAGTCGGTTGTGTGTCAGTAATCCTGAAAATTGCTCTAATGGCGGGAGGTCTGTAATCTATTTCAAAGCCGCGAACCATAGATAGACCGCTCATGGTGGTTTTAGCATTAGCATAGAATTTCCGGACTATACTCATCGGAATAGGAATAGGGGTGGCAGTCAATCCAAACCATCCCCTTTCTTGAATCATGTTCCATAGTTGACCATCATGTTTCTCATGCTTGAATCCTCTTTCCATCACAAATGTTTTGGCCACGATTCTATAATACTCCAGCTGGGCGTCAAGACTGAGAAATTTGGTATGATCCAAAACATTCTCCCCATGACTGCTAAAGGAAGATGATGATGAAGAAGATAAAATGGAGCGAGCTCGCTTAGGAACCATCTGAAATTGATAGAGAATACGAAGATTTGCTTGATACTAAGCGATAGTCGAAGAGTTGATTACCCCCAAACTGATTCTCTCACAACCCACTCTGAAACCCTAGGTTTTATAGTGTAGCAGTCAATCGTGGATCGGAGGATTGAACGTGGAGATGGGAATAGAAACTAGGCAACAATCATGTACTGGAGAGTTATATGGCCTCAAGTTGTAACTAATGAGAGATGAGGAGACATGTGCTTGTGCGAGAACAAGTGATTGCGCCTTCTGTTAGTTCAAGTGAGAGTCCAAATAAGCCACAACACGTTTTACTTTAAAAAAAAATTCTCAACCCAGTGTCGCGCGCGGCTGCATGTTCTTTCAATGCGTATCAGGCGCGGGCGCGCGAGTGACATTTTTGTCTGCCAGGTCTACCGCGCGGGCGCACAGTCTTGTGTTATTATCATTACGCGGCCGCGCGACCCTGCATCCTGCACTTCCAGTTTTTATATCCTTACTGCAAGACAGTAATGCATGCAATCCAATACAGTTGCAATACCACCAATAGACACTGTCAAAGCATGATTTACTAAATAAACATGAGTGTCTATTTTGTCACCCTCATTTCAATGCAATGCACAAACATACTCCTATTCAATATCAGCTACAATGATAATTATGCAATGATAATCACACTATCCTAATTAAGAATGAAAATGCGCTAACAAAAATAACTTAAACTAAATAAATAAAAAGAAAATAGAGATAGAAATAATGGGTTGCCTCCCATTAAGCGCTAAGTTATAGTCAATTAGCTTGACTGTCTCTGAATCTCATGTCGAAGAAAGAATTGAGGTGAATTTCTGTCTGTTCAACTCGCCACCAAAGTAACACTTCAATTGCTGTCCATTCACCTTAAATGGTTGATCATGGAATTTATCGAACACTTCTAACGCACCATGTGGGAAGACAGACTTCACCGTAAATGGCCATGACGATCTTGATTTCAGCTTCCCGAGAAAAAGTTTGTGTCTGGAGTTAAAAAGAAAAACTCTTTGGCCCAGTTCGAATGTTCTCTCAATGATCTTTCTGTCGTGCCATTTCTTCACCTTCTCGTTGTACATCTTTGAATTCTCATATGCCTGTAATCTGAATTCATCCAACTCATTGAGTTGGAGTAGGCGTTTCTCCTCTGCAGCTTTCAAATCAAAATTGAGCATCCGAATCGTCTAATATGCCTTATGCTCTAGCTCCATAGGAAGGTGACAGGCTTTTCTATACACGAGCTAAAAAGGTGACATGCGCAACGGAGTTTTGTATGCAGTCCTATATGCCCATACTGCATCATCCAACTTTAACGACCAGTCCTTCCTCGTAGGATTCACAAATTTTTCAAGGATTCTTTTGACTTCTCGATTCGACACTTCAGCTTGGCCATTCATTTGTGGGTGATAAGTTGTAGCAATTCGATGGTTCACCCCATACTTAGCCAACAAAGCTGTAAACTGCCTATTGCAGAAATGACTACCTTCGTCACTGATGATGGCCCTTGGAGTCCCAAATCATGTGTAGATACTTTTGTGTAAAAACATGAGGACTACATTGGCATCATTTGTCGGAAGAGCTGCCACTTCTACCCATTTCGACACATAATCCACTGCGAGCAAGATGTAGAGATTTCCGCAGGAAGAAACAAAAGTTCCCACAAAATAAATCCCCCACACATCAAAAATTTCTACTTCGAGGATCGTATTCAACAGCATTTCATTTCTTTTTGAGATGTTCCCCACTCTCTTACATCTATCGCACCGCTAGACGAAACTGTAGGCATCCTTGAAAATTGTCAGCCAGTAGAATCCTGCTTCCAGTACTCTAGCCGATGTTCGCTCTCCACAATAGTGACCCCCATACACCGAAAAATGACAATCCTGTAGAATCCCCTCGGTCTCGCTATACGGGATACACCTTCTTATCATTTGACCAGCACACTGTTTAAACAAATAAGGCTCATCCCATATATACCATTTGACATCATGTAGAAACTTCTTCTTTTGATGACCCGCCAAGTTAGAAGGTACCATCTTACTCACCAAATAGTTCGCGTAGTCTGCAAACCATGGCACTTCCCCTTTCACCACAAACAACTGCTCATCTGGAAAGGATTCATTGATTACAACTTTGTTGTCTGCCTCCCTTTCCGGATTCTCAAGTCGAGATAAGTGGTCCGCCACTTGGTTTTCAGTGCCCTTTCTGTCCTTGATCTCCAAATCAAATTCCTGCAGTAATAAAATCCATCTGATCAACCGAGGCTTTGTATCCTTCTTTGCCACTAAATGTCAAATTGTCGCGTGATTCGTATACACTATCACCTTTTTACCAATCAGATATGCTCAAAATTTATCAAAGGCATACACCACTGCCAATAACTCTTTCTCTATGGTGGTGTAGTTCAACTGTGCATCTGTAAGGGTCTTGCTGGCATAATAAATCACATGAAACATCTTCTCTTTCCTCTGCCCCAAAATAGCCCCTACGGTGTAATCACTGGCATCACACATCAGCTCAAATGTTAAATCCCAATCTGGTGCAGTAATCACTGGTGCTGAAGTTAGTTTCCCCTTTAAGTGCTCAAATGTTGACACGAAAGCCTCATCAAAATTAAATTGTGCATCCTTCTCCAATAAACTGTATAGTGGTTTAGTTATCTTGGAGAAGTCCTTGATGAATCTACGGTAGAAACCTGCATGTCCTAGAAAATTGCGAACACCTTTTACTGAAGTAGTTGGTGGCAAGTTCTCAATAGTTTCCAGCTTCACCCTATCCACCTCAAGTCCCTTCTTCGAAACCTTATGTCCCAGTATGATTCCTTCTTGTACCATGAAATGGCACTTTTCCCAATTCAGCACTAAGTTTGTCTCAACACACCTCTTCAAAACCATCACCGAATTCTCAAGGCATAAGTCAAATAAGTCCTCGAAGACTTAAAAATAATCCATAAATACCTCCATATTCTGTTCCACCATGTCTAAAAATATAGCCATCATGCATCTCTGAAAGGTGGCTGGAGCGTTGCACAACCCAAAAGGCATCCTTCTGAAAGCAAAAGTGCCATATGGACATATAAAGGTAGTCTTTTCCTGGTCTTCTAGAGCTATCATAATCTGATTGTCGCCTGAATAACCATCCAGAAGGTAATAATACTCATGAATTGTTTATCTGTCCAACATTTGATCAATGAATGGTAGTGGAAAATGATCTTTCCTCGTAGCTTTATTGAGCATTCGGTAGTCCATGCAGATTTTCCACCCCGTCATTGTTTGTGTTGGAATTAACTCATTATTCTCATTAGTCACTACGATCATGCCACCCTTTCTCGGTACACACTGCACTGGGATAACCTATGAGCTATCTGAAATCGGATAGATTATGTCTGCATCCAACCATTTTAGTAACTCTTTCTTGACCAATTCTTTCATTATCGGATTAAGTCTTCTTTGTTGCTCAACCGACGGCTTACTAGCATCTTCCAGCAAGATCTTATGCATGCAAAATGAAGGGCTGATCCCTTTGATATCTGTTATAGTCCATCCAATAGCTGATTTGAACCCTCTAAGCACTCGTAGCAATTTTTCTTCCTGAAAAGATGTTAGTGCAAAAGAAATAATAAGAGGTAGCTTTGAATCTTTATTTAAAAATGTGTGCCTGAGATGATCCGGAAGTGGTTTCAATTCAAGTTCTGGAGGTGTCTCAAGAGATGGCTTTAATTTTACTGATGTATCTATGACGCCCCCGAATCCAGGTACTTGAAACCCGAACTCGGTGCTTCACGATACCATTTCTATGAGCGGAATAATACTAATAATAATAACAATAATATAGATTTTCAAACTTAATTTACATATTATCAGAGTTTAGTTCCCAAGTATGAAACCTTTAACATTCGTTACATGATCATAATAATAATATTTATTATCCTTATCATAAAGTCAGACTATTATATAAAAAAGCTTAAACATTTAATCAGCAACTTTCCCTTTCCCCTTGTTCTTGGCAGATCCTTCGGTTTGTTCACACTTAGCTGAAAACATTTAAAATTAAGCAAGAATGAACATTCGAGTGCCCAGCAAGTAATAACAACAATAATAGTTAACTGAAAGGATTAAATGTTTTCTTTGAAAGATACTTCTACAACGAATCAACAGTTGTGAAGTAAGCTGAACCAATAATCAACAACATGTCATTTTGATTTCAAATTTTTGAAACTACGTATTGACTATAAATGAGAATCAATTGACAGACTATGAACATTATTTTCTATTTTCGAAAAGGTTTAAACATAAATTCATCTGTAAACCGTCATTGCTTACGGGCACGGGGGTGATCAGCCCGTTATGCCCTGTATTGATCAATACTACATTGCTAGAACGATATTATCGTTCATCCTGTGTCCGCCTTAGCGCATAAAAATTTCTCATAATTGGAATGTTCATAATAGTCTTGAATCCAAACCAAAACAATTCGGTTGGATAAGTTTTATCTTGTTCAACAACAACTTTAAATATATGTCCAGCTGGATCAAATAGCTTAGACGACTTTTATTTCAAGGTATACATACTAAGCAACTATAAGTATGTATCAACATGTGATAAAATATAATGATTATCCAAGTGGGGACACTTGTATAACCATGTTATAGAAATTAACGAACAGAATAAATAACTTATTCAATATTAACATAATAAAGGAAATTGTACAACAAATATTGTTTAATAGCTTGCTTATACAGAATCATTGCATAAGTATATACAAAGGTTGAAATATTTGAGCAGTTCAGATATTATCTTACGCATGTCCTTAGCATAAAATAAATGCAAAGGGTTAGATACTTGCCTTGTCTGCTGCTTACACAACTTAGATATATCTTTTCTATAAAGTCCTATCATTAAATAGATCATTGTCTGATTAGAATAATATATCATATCATATAATACTGCTTATTGCAGTCAGCACATTCCTAATCACATTGTCACATAACTTTAACACCATTGAATCACAAATAAACAGTTATACAGTTAATCTAGCTAAGTCCAGATCAATTTCTGAAATATGTTGGTCTACCGACAACTTTATCGGGTAATTATCGAGTCTATGACTCTATACAGTAATACAATATCCGCTTAGATATCTTAAACAACCGTTACAACATTTTTCATGACCTTATAATAATTATAAAATAATTATTACCATTTACCATAATTTTTGAAATATCAGAATCATTGTTAAATGATTTAAATATCAAACAATTCTATTATCATTAATATTTAATTAATATTAAACTATTAATGAAATCATTGCCAAAATATTAAAGTCATTAATAATAACTTAAAATAATTTTAAAACATTTATATTACCCTTAAATGATTTTTAAAATATTTAAAATCATCATTAAATAATTACCATTAATATTTAAATATTAATTTATCATTATCCAAATATTACAAGTTATTAATTACAACTTAAAATATTTTTAATTCATTTATATCCTTTTTAAATGATTTTTAAATAAATAAAACTATTTTTAAACTATTTATTTAATATAATTATTAAATAAATTTAATATCATTAATCATTAAATAAATATCATTAATATTAAATTATTAATGAAATTATCCTTTAAATATTAAAAGTTATAGTTTATAACTTAAAATATCTTTAAATACTTTATTTTCATTTAAAATGATTATTATAATATTAAAATCATTTTTAAACTAAATTATTTAATATAATTATTAAATAACTTTAATATCATTAATAATAATTAATTAATGAAACTTTCCTTTAAATATTAAAATTTATATTTTATAACTTAAAATATTTTTAAATACCTTATTCTTATTTAAAATAATTTTTAATTTAATAAAATCATTTTTAATTCATTTATTTAATTCATTTAATAAATAACTTAATTATCATTAATATTAATTTATTAATGAAAATTTATCACATAATATTAAAAGTTATCAAAAATAACTTTAATTATTTTCTTTTACCATAATATAATTTTAAATGATTTTTCAAATATTAAAATCATTTTTAAATAATTTATTTAATATTATAATTAAATAAATTAAATACTTTTTATATTCCAAAAATATTAAATATTTATAAAATATATTTAAAATAATTAAAAACTAATTTTTAGAATTTAAAATAATTTTTAATAATTTATTTTGTATTTTTAATAATTAAAAACTATTTTTTTTTTTTTATTTAATAATTTCCGAAAATTTAAATAATATCTGTCGCTAAAGACCACCTATGGCGATAGAACCGTCGCTATAGGTGTTCTTGGTGTTCTTCATGCCAACCCAGAAAACGTGACAGTGGCTAGGCTTGTTAGTTTGACCGACTGTAATTTCGTGTGTGATGTGTTTCTGGGCTCGGTTTTGGTCATATCATGTAGAGAAATTGCAAGACTACAAGATCCAGCAACAAATATGCTTATAACATGCATAACCAACGAGATCTGAGCCTTTAAAGTGGCGGTCAGACCTGTTCTTCATTTTCTGGGTTACCCAGAAATGAAGAACAGTTCATCCATCCTCTTTTGGACTTCCACAACTTGCAAGATATGATCTGTTTTAGTGATTTAAAAGTTGCAGTATATAAAACACATGTAACACTATAGATCCATCACAAAACATCACTAAAATAACAATAGAACAGCCAGATCCGACACGGTCAAACCATGTCAGACGACATGTTCAAGTATTTTCTGGGTTACCCAGAAAATAGCTTTTCATGTTCGTCCGGACTGGTTTGACCATAGATTACTAATTTCCTGCTTGATTAAACGGAGATTTTAAGGCATAAAAATGTAGTCCATATACAATACTACAACATAGATCCAACAAATCAACAAAACAATTAACAACAAGCAAGATCTGAGCCGTTGTACTTCCTGTCAGACGAATCTGGGCAAGTTCTTGACTGCCCAGAAAGTTCCGGTCAATGCCGGTCAACGTGGTTTGACCACTAATAACTTTCTACTGGCTTAAGGTTTGACTTTGATTCCAATTTCAGATCCAAGATCTTACAACATACTACCAGATCAAAGCTTAAAAACACAAAAACACATAACAGGACGAGATCTATGGGACCTGACATTTGGTTGTCAGACCATATTTATCACTTTTCCAGATTTTACAAATCTTCAAATCCGAGACTCTAGATGTTATGGATCTAACATCTAGCAACCCAGATCATCATTAGACACTATAACAAACATGTTTAACAAAAAAAATCTAACATCTAACAACAGAATTTTGGGCAGAAATTTAAGTTAGGGTTTATACCTTTTTAAGAGAGATTTCTGATATTTGGCTTCTGATTTGTTAGGGATGGTAGTGGGGCTCGGTTCTTGACTGATTTTAACAAAGTATTTCGAAGGTTGGAGAGAGAGAGAGCTTAGGTTGAGAGTTTGGAGATAAATGATTTAAATGATGACTTTTTCTCTCTCTTGATCTATATATACTAATGTATGATGCATGTATGTCTGATGTATTAGCTGATTTGCTGTCATTTTGTGTCTCAATTGTCAAATAAGTTCGTCACCCACCCATCCTATTGTCAAAACCTAGTTTGTAGCTTCTTTAATGCATAGAGGGGCAATTTGGTCATTTGTATTTCCCATTTAATGGCAAAAATGGAAATTGACAAACCCTTAGGGTTTGGCCCTTAGGGTTTAACCCTAAGGTTTAGTACATAACATTTGTAGGATTTAGCAATTAGGGTTTGTGCCAAAAAAAATAAATAAATAACTAAAATTATTTTAGTTTCTAAAATTAAAAATTAAGATTGTTAATTAGATTAGGTTAATACTTATATTATACATGAACATTAGGGTTTAGTACCCCTAATCATAATTACCCTTACCAATTTGGCAATTAGTGATTACAATTGTTAATAATTAGGCTACTAAAATATATAATTAGAGTTTCTATTAATTAAATTAGGGTTCTTGATATAAATTAACTGGACATTAGAGTATTATAACGTAATTAACTTTACCACTTGAATAATTAGTGCTTAAAATTAACAATTAGGGTTCAAAGAAATATCGATTAGGGTTTCGATTTCACAATTAGGGTTTCGCGACAAAATTAGGGTTTCGACAAAATTAGGGTTTTTCCTAATTAGCGTTCCATGAAGTAATACGTAAACATATATCATATAACATCGATATTTAATAATCGTAAATTTCCCATTTAAATTGATAAATAGGGTTAAATCAATTAATGCTAGGGTTTGGTCAATATACCATAATTGACCATCCATCAACAGCATAATCTTTACAGTACATATTAATAGCAATGCAAAATCAAAATATCATAATATTATATTATTATTATCATGCCTTGATCAAAATCCAAAATTAGGATTTGGATTCCATATCTGATTTTATCCGCCATAATTAACCTTATAATTAAGTAAAAATAATTTACTTAATAACTTAAACAAAATTCTTATAATAAAATAATTACTATAATTATTCAAAATCATTTCATGTATTATTTGAATAATATAAACATATAATTTCATGAAAAAAATAATTAATAATACATTTCTAATATAGAATTAATTACTATAAAAATATCATTTATAATAACCAATATTTCTAAAATAAATTTACTTACAATTAATAATGTAATAAATAAATTTTATTTATCACATATATAATTATAATTACACATTACCTTGGCACATATCATTCATATTTATTTTTAAATAGATAAAAAAAATTATACGCAAAATTTAAGATTTATTTTATATAGAAAATATCGGGTTGTCACAGTATCTCTGGCTTTCGTCAATAGCTCGATAGGTGTTTTGAATTTTCTGAATTGTGGAGTGGTATCCAGATATTGCACAAGTTCATCGAATTCCTCATTCTCCAATTCTGAATTTTCAGCAATGACATTCCTTAATGGTTCATAATCCACTAGACTCTGTACTTCATCATTTAGAATCCGATCCACCAAATCAACCCGAAAGCATTCTTCTTCATCAGTTGGGAACTTCATTGCCTTGAAGACGTTAAAGGTAACCTCCTGATCATGTACACGCATAGTGAGTTCCCCTTTCTGCACATCTATCAAAGTCCTTCCTGTGGCTAAGAATGGTCTCCCCAGTATGATTGGTATACTCTTGTCTTTCTCATAATCTAATATGATGAAGTCAGCCGAAAAGATAAACTTGTCCACTTTCACCAATACATCTTCAACAATTCCCCGTAGATACGTGATGGATCTGTCAGCTAGCTACAAAAAAATATTTATCAGCCTTGGAGCCGATAATCCCAACTGATTAAACACTGACAAGGGCATCAGATTGATACTTGCCCCAAGATCACACAAACATTTATTAAAGTTCATCTTTCCGATCGTGCATGGAATTGTGAAACTTCCCGGATCTTTCAGCTTTGGAGGTAGTTTACGCTGAAGCACTACACTGCATTCCTCTGTCAAGGCCATTGTCTTAAACTCATCTAATCTCCTCTTCCTTGACAATATACCCTTCATGAACTTTGCATAACTTAGCATCTATTCCAATGCCTCAGCAAAAGGTATGTTGATTTGCAGCTTCTTAAAGACCTCCAAAAATTTGTTGAACTGCTTATCTTCCTTCTGCTTATTCAATCTCTACGAATACGGAACCGGAGGGTGAACTAGTGGTACTGTATTCACAGGCTTTTCCACTGAACCTGCTTTATCCTTCTTTTCCTACTGTAACTCAGAATTTTCTGGATTTTCTTTCTTAGCAGTCACAGTTTTCTCCTCGCGCGGCCACGCGTCCTCCTCAGTATTACATGGTGCGGGCGCGCGATGTTCAGTTCCTACAATATTTTCCTGGACCTTAATGTAATCGCTTGACACTGTTCCTTCCCATCTCTTCATGGATTTGCTTCCGTATTACTTGGCAATGAACCCCGGGGCATGTTGTTAAGCATGCTCGACATTTGCCCCATCTGAGTTTCTAGATTTTTAATAGTCACTGCTTGGATATTTATCATGACCTCCGTGTTTGCCATGTACTTCAACATCATCTCCTCCATTTCTAATTTCTTTTCTTGCTAAGGTGAGGATGGAGTATGATGTTGTTGTTGTTGAGAAAATCCCAGTGGAAACGGTGGTTTTGGTGTAAATTGTGGTTGAGATGGCTGTGACTGAAATTGTTGATTCGGCTGAAACTGATTCTGTTGATGCCCTTGGTTATTTGACCAACTGAAGTTTGGATGATTTCGGTTGTTGGGGTTGTATGTGTTCTAAAATTGTCCTTGGTATTTCTTGTAATTTCTCACAATACTGTACCGACTCTGAGCTGATAGCACATTGATCCATGGAGTGTGATCCTGCACAAATCTAACATACAAAGGCAACTATTTTCGCTTTACTCTCGGCTATTGAATCTATTTTCTTCGCCATAGCTGCCATCTGTGCCGATAACTGAGTAATAGCTTCCACTTCCAATAAACCTGAAACTTTGGACTATGGCATTCGAGATGTAGGATTTTGAAAATCATTTGTTGCCATCATCTCGATAAGGTTATAGGCTTCCTCATAACTCTTTTCCCATAATGCTCCTCCTGCAGCTGTGTCTACAATCGGCCTAGACTGCCATCCTAATCCATTGTAAAATGTGTTGATCACCATCAAATCTGGAATACTGTGGTGCGGACACTTCCTTAGCATCTCTTTATATCACTCCCATGCTTCGTACAAGGATTCACCCTATTGTTGCTCAAACTGAGAGATTGTTGTCCTCATTTTTGAAGTCTTAGTCATTGGGAAAAACTTGGCTAAGAACTTCTGTGCTAGGTCCTCCCATGTAGTTATAGATCCTGCAGGCAAAGAATGAAGCAAACTTCTCGCTTTATCCCTCAATGAGAACGGAAATAGCCTAAGTCTGATAGCATCCTCCGTCACTCCGTTATATCTGACAGTATCACATATCTCAATAAAGCTCAACAGGTGTTCATTCGGATCATCCGTAGTAGCACCCCCAAACTGTACCGAATTTTGCACCGCCAATTGTTGGTACGGATTCAAGGTAAGCCTGAATATGAATAAACAAATGTATTTTCATCGAGTATTCGATTGGCACGTGAGGTTTCCACAACTTAAATGTACACACGTTTAATGGATGTAGTGTTGATCAACATAGAGTACTATAGGCTGATCACCTAGAAGTGCTCGTAAGCTATGCCGAACTTACAAACTTCGTGTCGGGTTGTCCCTTTTAAAGAAATTATGAAAGGCTCAAGGTCTTGGACCAGAATCGATGTTTTACTGAATATTGTTATTGTAAAACGTTTTGAAGGAAAAGAAATGCTATTTTGAATTATTGATAGTACTTCATAACTATTATCCAGTTATTGAAGATATACGATTCCTATGTTTCAAGCATGCTTTTTAAATAAAATTATTGTACTTGTTGAGCTTGTTATCCTCAGTCTTTCTTGGACCATATGAATGCAGCTTAGACCTAATGGACTGAAGGATTCGACAAGGATAAAGTGAAGGCTAAAGCGAACTTATAGATTACCTATGTAATAGTATAGGTTTGTAATGATAATATTTGATATTATGACAAGAACAATTGTAATGGTTATAAAGAACCTGGGGAATGGTAGTATTATTTTGGATTATATATATGACATATTCGTTCTTTTAATACATTTCAATTGAATGTTTGTGTGAACTGTAGCACCATGTAGCATAATATGTCGGGTTAGAAGAGGCCCGGATTTGGGGGCGTCACAGGTTGGTATCAAAGCATTAGGTTATAAAACTTAAGGGCGGAAGAACCTTAGGCTAATAACCTCGTTAAGGAAGAGAAGTCCGAAGAAAATTTACTTGAGTTGAATGAGTCAATAAGGTATTGAGGAAACTCAGTACCAAAAGATTTAAAAGATGGAAAGTAACCCTAAATAAATTAAATGTGATTTGTGCTTATACTATTGTGTATTATGTACTAATCAACATGTTATGTGTTATTCTAGGATTTCGATCGATAGCTTGATGTATAGAGATATACACGCGGTAAGCGAAGAAACTGTGAACAGATTAGAGACTATACATATGCTAGTGGTGGAGGTACCATTAATGATTTTAGAGGAGTCAGAGATAGAGGAGTACTTTTCTGAAGAAGACTACTCCGAGGGAGATGTAGCTTGGACATCATACCTGAGTATGATGACCGATGTGGAGGAAGGAATGGAGGTAACATCAGTTACTATGGTGGTACCTACACTAGAGTCATCACCTCTAGATGCAATGAGATCATTGTATCTGGCAGAGCTTGACAAAAATGTGCAACTAAGTATAGTTTTGCAGAAACAGAATGAAATGGAGTCTACAGAAGTAGATTTTGAGTCAGAAAATGATGAGAAGGAGCTCATGATAAAAAAAGGCTAGGGATTTCAAGAAGGAGGTCGATGAGCTTCGTTGTGAACTGGGGGAGAAGAATTGGAAGATAGCACGGATGTCTTACATCCATGAGAGTGCTCATAAGGATTTCAAGCTGAAAGTTGCTTGTTATTCCGTTGAGTCAGGACAAACCCGTCATACTATTAGTCGGGATACCGTAGCAATGATTGCGAATGAGAAATACGAGGACACTATTATGCATTATACGAAGTCTAGAGTTATTAATATGTGTGTAGTGATGTAAAACCCTCTTTTGTATAAAAGGGTAGTCTTTTTGTAAATCCCAACTTTTGGGAAGTTCAATTGCGGGATAGAAAATGTAATAGCTTTTGGCTATAAAAATAAATTATAAATAGTTTCGAACTATGAAGAAGCCTATGAATATAATGAAGTTTTCATTTAACATGCTTGGTTGTGGTACGAGTTGTTGTTTGAAAAGCGATAACTAAGTAAGTAATTAGATAATAATGAAATTTTTATTTTATCAAAAAATGCCGCCAAGGAAAAGACAACGTAATCAAGAAGCAAAATCACATAAAGAAAACCAAGGGCATTAAAACAACCCTATGCAAGAGTTCATTAATTTATTTACGACTTCATTTAACCAAACCGGGGGTAGAGTACCAGCGGGACCTAGGGTAGCCAGAATGACTATCTTTAAAAAGTTTAAAAGCGTAGGTCCGCCGGGGTTCAAAGGAATGACGGACCCAATAGAGGCCCAAGCATGGGTAAAAGGAAATATAGAAGGCGTTTGTTGTTACAAGCATAGGTGAGCTGCAAAAGATTTCTTTTGCGACTTACATGATGAAAGGGGAAGCTAACTTTTGGTGGGAGGTTCACTAGGGTGGGGAAAGAACAGATGCGGTAACGTGGGAATAGTTCAAGAAGGTTTTCTTCGAGAATTATTTCCATACAAGCATGCAAGTGAGGATGGAGATTAAGTTCTTAGAACTTAAACTAGGGGACATGACGGTTCCCCAATACGCGACCAAATTCAATGAATTGGCAAAGTTTGCTTCACACTAAGTGGACACAAAGGAGATGAAGGCTCGTAGGTTTGAGCAAGGCCTGAAACCCTGGCTCTATAGTAGGATTGCAGTGTTCCCGAGGGTTTCCTATGAGACCATTCTGGAGAAGATGATTATAGAAGAAGGTGGTAGTGAGGCATTGACTCAATACCACAAAGAGAGAAAGAATGAGAGAAAAGCAGAGGGAGGAACCAAGGCAGCGAATGCCAGTGGCAGTATGTCAAAAAGAAAAAATTTTGAGAATACTGGAGTGGGACAAGGGGATCCTAAGTGTAAACATGTAAGACCTATGGAAAGACTCATCTAAGAGTCTATCTAAAAGGGATTATATGTACCTTTAAACATTAAGGTAAAGGAGGAGGAAATAACTTTCGATAATTATATTCGTGAAAATTGTTTCATGGATAATAAAGGTAAGTAAGTGTGGGTAAATAAGTACTGTTAACGTTGAGAGAATTTTAAGAAATTCTCGGTATGAATGGGTTGATTAACCATAGATCTATCATAAATAGTTATAAAAAAAGTGTGAATCTTCAGTTTTTCAGAAAATCCAAGGTAGTAATTTACGGTAATAAATCACCGGAACATTTCTTATTGTCTAATTTTAATGCAAGTTAGGAGGATGTTAAGGAAGAGGATGAGTCATTACGGTTGTGTATCGACTATCTTAATAGGAGTAAGTTAGCAGTTAAGAATAAATACCCATGGCCCAGGATCGATGATCTATTTGATCAGTTGAAAGGGGCAAAGAATTTTTCTAAGATAGATATGCGTAGGGGGTATCGTTAGTGGAAAGTAAAGTACGAGGCGGTACCTAAGATGACATTTAGAACTCGTTATGGTTATGATAAGTTCTGGTTATGTCGTTTGGGTTGACTAATGTGCGAAAGTTAGACTTTTCGTAAGGGCCGCCGAGCAAGTTGGTGGTAAACAGATAATTTCTCTTGTGAGGTATTATGTTTGAAGGTACCATTAGCGTCACAGAGTGTTCAAATAATATTTGGACAAAGATATCGTAATGATCATTGGTGATATTCTAGTCTACTTTAAGACGTCAGAAGATCACGTTGAACATTTGAAAATAATGTGAGAAACACTACGGAGGGAGAGGTTAGATACGAAATTCACTATGTGTGAATTGTAGCTTAAGAGATAGACAGATTTGTTATTGATAAGTGTGTTTGGAATAAGAAATGAGGTTAAGTGAGGCACATATGTTATCTTTATCAGATGATCCGAGGAATTTTGTAGTGTATCTCGATGCTTTGCATGGATGACGAGGTTGCATGCTCAGGTAGCATGGCAATGTCATTGTGTATACATCACGCCAGTTAAAGGATTATGAGGAGGTATATCCTACTTATGATCTAGAATTGACAATTGTAGTTTTTGAATTAAAAATCTAAAGATAGTAATTATATGGGAGAAAGGTGAGATATACACGGACTCTAAGAGTCTGAAATATATTTGTACACAGAAGGAGTTGAATAAGAAGTAGAGAAGGTGATTAAAATTAATAAAAGATTACGACTGTGATATCTTATATCATACAGGGAAGGTAGACGTAGAAGCCGACACATTAAGTAGGAAGGGTAAGGAAAAGCTATCGATGTTAACAACTCAGAATCAGTTAATAACGGAGATGGCAAGAACAGAGTAAGAAGTTAAATTACGGAATGAAGCAGTTGAAATGTTACTCACAATATAGACTCAATCCATAAAAATGGAACGAGTTAAGTAAGTACAACTAAGTAACGAGGAGTACAAGTGAATGAAGAAGAGGATACAGTATGAAGAGAAGATCAAGTATAATCTGGTTTTGAAGGAGAAATTTGAGTTCTAAATAATTACGTGTTAAAAGAAGGACTAATAAACGGAAAATAGTGTAATATGTTAGTAAGTATTTAACTTCCAACTCAAATTATTAATAGGAAGTGATAAGCCATGTGAAATAAGATAATACCTTCGGGGAAGGTGAATGTAAGAAACCACAATGTCGAAGAAGCATTGTGGGAACTCGAGATTAAAATAAAGGAAAAATTTTCCTCAATGGTGTAAGTATTATTAGCGAGATTTTGGGGACAGAATCCTTATAAGGGGGGAAGAGTGTAACGGCCCAGAAAATCGTATTTTTGAGAATTTAATTTTTATTTGATTAAATGAATTTAATTAATTATTTATGAGAGCAAGCTAATTGAAGGTCGTTATATGACCTAAACATATCAGAACGTCATAGTATTTTTGCTACGTGGTAGAATTTAAGTGTTTGAATTTCTAAGACGAAAATAAAAGTTTTTCAAAAAAATTCTGAAAAACACTATTCACGTATTTCTGCTCAGAAATTATTTTTGAACTTCTGAGAAATATTTAACGATAGAATATCAAGGTGAGATGGAATATCCAATAATATTTCAGTTATAGAAAACCTAATATTTCGCATGTGGACTTAATTTGAGAACGTTAGGAAAATCAAATGTTAAGAAGTTAGGGTAATGATTGTATGATACAAAGGTATTGTGCGAGGTAGAGTATATGAATATGATACGAAGTATTATACGAGTATGTATGAACGATGGTATATCGTATATGATGAATAAGCATACGAGTTAGAATATGAGAATTATACGTAAATTATATGTTATGAGGCTTTAAGCCAAAAGAAATGGATTTGTAGGATTGTGTAGGAAATATTAAAGTTCAATGGGATTTGATAAGGCCCAAATGTAGGAATGATTAAGTCCAATGTAAATTAAATGTGCAAGCCCAAGTGTTTGTAATGTAAAGCCCAAAGATTTGTTAATACAAGCCCAAAGTATAAGATGATATTAATTGAATTTAAAGTCCAAAGCAAGGTTGATCCATGGGGCAACCCATGAGCACATGGATGACCCAAAGTGGTGGGCAAGTAATATAACTTAATGGCTAAGTGTTGTGATGGCCAAGTAACTTAATGATTAAGTAAAAGAAGTAAGGAGCAAGTAATCTTAAGGGCTAAGCAATGGATAACTTAAGTGGTGAACAAGCAAAAAGTGTGTTGGCCAAGTTAACTTAAGAGCTAGGTAATGAATAGTAAGGAGGTGGATGGCTTAATGACCCTTATGACCTAAGCTAGCAACTCCTATAAATAGCAAGATTACATTTCATTTGTTGGTTGTTTATTTCATCCAACACTTTATACATTATAAGTTGAGAGTTTATTTGTTTGAGAGAAAAAGCTAGAAAAGCTAGAAGTTAGCCTTTGTTAATTCAAAGAAGCAAGAAGAAGATTAAGGTTTAGAAAGTGATCATAAAAGGGTAAGCAATCTTAAAACATGATTCTCATTCTCTTCCTTTATTAAAGAAGTGGGTAGTGATAGAACATGTATGCTAAGAAGGAGTTTGAATGATGAATCAAAGGGCTTAAGTCTTAATAAGCCGTATAAGTCATGAATAAGTAATTCAAACATAAATAAGTTATGAACTTATAATGAATGTATATGAACTTGTATCATGTTTATACAAATGAAGTTAGTATGTTAACAAGAAGAAAGAATAATGGTTAGAATTAATAAACTATCCTAAGTCATGAGAAATGGAAACATAAGTAGTTTGTACTTTTATAAGTTATAAACTCATAAAGAACAAGTAATAACTTATCAAGATTATAAGTTAATAAAGTAAGTATGTTAAGATGTCAGTATGATGGAATGAATCCATTTTAAACGATGAACAAATCTTAAGTAACGAAGTTTTTCCGGAATTCACACGATTGGACGATAATCGTCGAAATTGTGAAATTCTCGGAATGGAAGTCAAATTTTGATATTGAGCTCAGAAACGTTGGTTTTCAATGGAGACAAGTCTTATTTGGCATTATAGAGTTGCGGACTCAAAAATGGCCGGATTCCGACTTAGAACGCAGAAACGAGTGTTGAACGTTCACGAACGTTTATCGTTTTCGCTAAAAATGGACTAATAGGTGAATTTTTAGTTAACGAAATCAAATAGATAAATTTCTTTCATGAACACGTAGAGTATGTAATTTGTGAACCGTAGGCTCTTGAACAAGCCAATTCGGACTTATAACAAAGAAGTTACGAGCCCAAGAATCTCATAAAGTGAAAAATCTATCAAAATTGTCTGATGCACAGAGTCTGCGCCGCAGCGCGACTCAAGGCATAAAAGTTTGACGCCGCAATGCGAAACCGGACCATGGTCCCTGTTAACTGGCACCGCAGCACGGACGGTTACACTAGGTATGGCGTCGCAGTGCTGTGACCGAATTCTAGGAACCAAAAGCCCGCGCCACAGCGCGAGCCCAAAAGGAGAAGCTGGCGCAACAGCGCCAGCACTAGAACATGCACAGTAATAAAAGCTTACAAGTAACGAAATAAAGATAATTGATTAGTAATGAACCAATACAAAATTAAACTTAATGTAGCATCATTAAGATAATTGTAAACCTTAAGTAATATACTAAAGGTTGAAGATAAGTCGAATGTGAACATGAATGGTATGCAATAAACGTATTTAACCTATGACGATCGAGTTTTGAATAATAACATAAGAACTTTAATAAGCCAGGAGGAAGGATGTCTAACTCAAACCGAGTTGTATTAATGAAACAATTTCAATTAAGTTATAGAAAGGAAATAAGTTGGTAAGAACGATGTAAAAGAACGAAGGAAAGCAGGAACCAATAAATAACAAATCTAATATATGATTAGATTGAGAAGAAGGGTAAGATTCGTTAGGAACCATGTATGTTCATTCATGACCTAATGTGGTATGTTATGTGGTTATGTGTTTTAGAAATCGTAAAGATCAAAAGAAACGTAATTTTACTATAGCATACGCTAAAGGCAAGTTTTTCTTAAATGTTTATCTAACCTTCGTGTTAGTCAAGTTTTCAAATGATTCAAGTTATGAGATGCATGAATGGTTTTATGAAAGAGTTGATTGATTTCTTTACAAGTTTTTAATATAGAATCGCTAACGCTATCCTTTGCCAATTGTTGGTACGGATTCAAGGTAAGCCTGAATATGAATAAACAAATGTTTTTTCATCGAGTATTCGATGGGCACGTGAGGTTGCCAAAACTTAAACGTATACACGTTTAATGGATGTAGTGTTGATCAACATAGAGTACTATAGGTTGATAACCTAGAAGTGCTCGTAAGCTATGCCGGACTTACGAACTTCGTGTCGGGTTGTCCTTTTTAAAGAAATTGTGAAACGCTCATGGTCTTAGACCAGAATCGATGTTTTACTGAATATTGTAATTGTAAAACATTTTGAAGGAAAAGAAATGCTATTTTGAATTAGTAATAGTACTTCATAACTATTATCCAGTTATCGAAGATATACGATTCCTATGTTTCAAGCAATCTTTTTAAATAAAATTGTTGTATTTGATGAGCTTGTTATGCTCACTCTTGCTTGAACCATATGAATGCAACTTAGACCGAATGGACCGAAGGATTCGACAAGGATAAAGTGAAGGCTAAAGCGAACTTGTAGATTACCTATGCAATAGTATAGGTTTGTAATGATAATATTTGATATTATGATAAGAATAAATATAACGGTTATAAAGAACCTGGGGAATGGTAGTATTGTTTTGGATTATATATATGACATATTCGTTCTTTTGAGGCATTTCAATTGAATATTTGTGTGAACTGTAGCACCGTGTAGCACCATATATCGGGTTGGAAGAGACCTGGATTTGGCGGCGTCACAGAGCATCATTGGAACAGATAGCGGTAGTTCAAGATTTTGCGGATGTATTTTTGGAGGAGTTACCCGGTATTCCGCCAGATAGGGATGTAGAATTTGTAATTGATTTGTTGTCGGGTACGGCACCAGTTTCAAAGGCAGCATATAGGATGGTGCCAGTGCAGATGAAGGAGTTAATTGTTCAATCACATGAACTATTAGATAGAAAGTACATTCAATCGCGTGTGTCTCTGTGGGGAACGCCCATATTGTTTCTAAAGAAGAAGGATGGGTCGTTATGACTTTGTATCGACTATCGAGAGTTGAACAAGTTAACGATTAAGAATAAATACCCGTTGCCCAGGATCGATGATCTATTTGATCAGTTGAAAGGGGCAAAGTATTTTTCTAAAATAGATTTGGTTACGGGGTATCATCAACTTAAAGTAAGGAAGGAGGATGTACCTAAGACGGCGTTCAGAACTCGTTATGGGCATTAAAAGTTTCTAGTTATATCGTTTGGGTTGACAAATGCGCCAGCCGCATTTATGAATATGATGAACAGAGTGTTCAAACAGTATTTGGATAAGTTCGTTGTAGTGTTCATTGATGATATTCTAGTCTATTCTAAGATGCCAGAAGATCATGCTGAACATTTAAGGATGGTGTTGAAAACACTACGGAGGGAGAAATTATATGTGAAGTTCACTGAGAGTGAATTTTGGCTTGAACGAGTGCAGTTTCTAGGACATGTTATAGATAAAGATGGCATATCCGTAGATCTAGCGAAGGTGGAAGCTATAAATGAGTGGGAGCAACCGAAAATGCCAACCGAGGTTCGGAGTTTTCTGGGGTTAGCGATATACTATAGAAGGTTCATTCAGGTCTTTTCTAAATTAGCTACTCCGTTGACGAATCTGACAAGAAAGTCGGTGAAGTATGAGTGGACAGAAAAGTGTGAAAATAGTTTTCAAGAACAAAAAAGGAGGTTGAGTGTGACGAACGAGATTTTTGTAATTTAATTCTTAATATTTATTGAAGTAAATAAATATTTTCGATGATTTAATTATTAGATTAAATAATTAATTGATGCAATTGTGGTAGATTAATTTAATTATATGTGTTACATTTATAAAATTAATGTGGAGAATTTGATTATTCGATTTATGTAATTATGTGAGCTTATGGTATTAAAAGAAATATTTAATAAGCCTATTGGTATTTTAATTAATTTAATTATTAATTAAAGAGTTAATAATTTGACATTATTTATTAATGAGAAATTTAATTATGTGACTAAGTGAATTTATGAGAAATTATTATATTTTATTTAAATTAAATTAAATAAAATATTTGATTTATTGTGTAAGGGTGTGGCATGATTTAAAACTATAGTATAAAGATTAATTAAAATAATTAGAAGAATTATTCATGTTGCTACCCAAACAATGCCTTAAAGGGAGTTATAGCAGTTAACCCATGATGGGTAACTAACCTCCACTCACGTACGCATTCTTCTTTATTATTCAGTCTTATTGAGAAGGCGTATTATTTTATTAGTTAACATAGAGAGAATTCAGAGAGAATTTTAGTGAAATAGAGAGAAGAAGTGTGAATTATTGTGGTATTTTAGAAGTACGTGAAAGTCAGAGAAATTATTTTAAGGGTAATCTTCTCCTCCCCAAAGTTTCAATTTACGTTGTTAAGTTTTCATGAAAATGGCTTTCAAAACTTATGTAAAGTCTCTGTAAATTCGAAGGAGTATGGGTTATGTACATATATGTGTTAAGATATTGTTTTAATGTGTTTCTCTATTGTATATAATTCCATATCATAAGTTTCATAATACTATGACTTGCTATTTCAAAATTTACAGAGTATTTTATATGGCCATATGGCCCTTATACGTAACTTTAATGTGTCAAACATAAATGATTTTGTAAAATTTACACTCGTATATTATTATGCTTTTTAATACGAAGAAACCAAACTTTAAATGAACGGATTCGGTGTTATAACGAATCCGTAATATTAATTTTCATGATTTATGTTCAAAACCTTCAAGAACAGTAAAATTTACATATTTTAATTCTGTAATTATGTGTTTTAAATGGTTAAAGTCACTCTATAAATGTTGGGTAATGATTATATACGAATTCTAAAATGTGGGTATGATTAAAATCGTGTAGCAATAATTTAATTGGAGTTTTTGGCTGTGTTCTGCAATTTTCGCGAATTGCAGAACAGTTTCTGGTTCTCCGCGCCGCAGTGCAAGCCTCGTGCCTTAACATCTGCGCCGCAGAGCCAAAAGTCCGGCCGTGGGGCCATCGCACTGCGGTGCCATCACATATTACAATAGTGGCGCCGCAGCGCCACTCTCCAGAATGTTCAGAAATGAACTATTTTTTTAAATGTTCAAGTCTTGCAATGTGATAACAACTTAAAGTAATGAACATAAAAATATGTTAGAAGTATAATGAGATGTTAAAATAGATTCTTAGTATGTAAATAACATAATTACGTGTGGACGGAATTATTAAATGAATTGTTAGCTTATTATTCATGAAGTGTTCATTATATGACAATGAATGTGATAAATTGACTAAGTATAGTCATATTTCGAGTTAGATAAAAAGAATGAACGTTTGATGATTAGTTAAGTTATAATTAACTTGTATTGTGAATGTAAATTGATATATAGGATTTAAATCAAAGAACGAGTTTAGTTAAAGTGTAATCAATGCACGAGGCAAGTTTCCTACCCCTACTTGTTATCATTGTTCAAGTTTATTATTTAACCTGAGTATATTCTCATTACTATTATTCAAGTTCGAATTGTTATATTAAAGATTAATTATCCTTTCAAAATACGAATTTGTTATACAATATTTGTTCTAATGTATACTTCTTGAGATTATTATTCAATTTGAGTATCATTATTGTTGAACCTTGTTAGACTAGTGAACCTTATTGATTCGACTAGTCCATAGTTGATGAACGTTCTAAATTTCAGAACCCTTATTGAATTATCCAAACCAAACTTCCTTTGGTGCGGACTCGAATGTCAAACTGAGATGAACAACCCTGCAAAGGGATTGTTCACAGTATGGTACTAAGGGCTGATCCCCCTAAGTACAAGAAGAAGAGTCCATAATCTTATGACTATTAAAGGTTTCAAGTATAACCCTTGATAACCTAGGACATAGTTCAAGGTCTTATGACCCTCAGAAATCTTTTGATTTTTGTTATTCATTCTTGACTCAAAAGTTGAGCTTTTATTTCAGAAGTCTTTGATTTATTAGCATGTTATTATTTCATTATTATATTATTATACTTGAGGGAAATCGTGCTCACTCTTGCGTAATAATAACATTGTAGTTAAGAACGAAAGAGCAGACGAACCTTCCACTAGTAAAGGCAAGGGCAAGCTTAGCAAGTAATGAAGATTGATTATTTATGTGGTTATGTAATGATGATTAGAATTGATGTTACTTAAGACTTATTTGTTTATGTTTTCACACAGATGATTTAAGGTTAGAGTAACCTGGGATTTATTTATTATGTAGTTGATGTAACCCCATAAGGTGAGATTTATTATTATTTCTATCTATTGCATGGTTTGCATTTATTTATGGGTAGATAGTTGGATGATGTTTGTACAGTGAACACCAAATCCTATGGAAATGGAAGTACTGGATTTGGGGGTGTCACATGTTGGTATCAAAGCTGTAGGTTATGAACCTTAGGTGGGGGAACAACCTTAGGTAGTAGCCTTATAGAAAGAGCATAGTGATGGAAAACTCTTATCGAGTTCTAGGAAATGAATTTTTGTAATTCATTGAAAATAATAAAAGACTATGTGCTTATGTGTTAAATTATGTGCTCACTAGTACGACTTAGTAACTAAAACTTGAAATTTTGTTGTCAGGATGTTTGACGTTGGAGGGACTAGTCGAGCTGGGGAGGAGGAACCCCGAGTACCTATAGTACCTACAGAAGAGGAGCCTAGAGATATTCATGTCGTTAGGGAATAGTTGGTACAGAGGTAGTCATCTCCATTGATCATCGTTGTTGGTCAAGAGCATGAACCTGAGACTGATACTAGGGAGGATCTTGAGGAGGAATTTGACAAGGAAGAGGAGGAAGAGGAGTTTCCACAGCACTCCATTGATGCTGAGATGTACGACACATTATACGACCGTAACGTGGAGTTACGAGATGAGGTGCAGGATCTGACTGAGCGGGCTATTATTTAGCAGATTACTCTAGAGCAGAAGGAGAGGGAGATTTCGACTCTTCACTCACGACTGGGAAATGTAGAATGGGATTTGGTCCATGAGAAGGGTCAAACCGAAGATAAGACTGCTGAGATAGAAATGTTGAAGAAGGAACTGAAGGAAATCTCTGAAAGGTTGATCATAGCAGAGGAAGGCTGGGTGAGAGAATCACGTCGTGCTGATCTTGCAGAAGAGGATGGTCATGCAAAGAAGGCGAAGCTTAGGGAGACATACTCCACACTTAATCATGCAATGGATGAGGCCCATGATCGAGTTTTGAGGTACCCCATCCAGTTTGAAGGACTTCCATCGTACATACTGTTGGGCTTCGGCACAGAAACGCACAGCAGAAATTAAAATTTTAAAGCAATTTCCGAAACCCTAAAACAGGATCCATGCGAAAATCAATTAATTCAGAGGTTTAGAGATTATACCAGATATAAACAAAAATGAGAATCTGAAACCGACTGCGCCTCGAATCTCCAACGCAATACAAACCGATTGCGCCTCTACGGTATCCACACGAACGTCGCACGAACCGTCGAACGATTCTGCAATAAGAAGGACTTGCGGTACTAGCCACCGAAAGGAATGGATTTTTGAAACTGTTTTTCTCTAGTCTCTCTCTAAGAGCGGCTAGGGTTTTTCTATTCTGATATCTAACCCTAAGTAGCTGCTATATATCATATATATAGTAGTTAAAAGGAATTAATCAAAATCAAAACTTAATTATATAAAATCCGAATATATATATATATATATCTCTTAATTAAGTCTTACTTAATTAATATACATATATACAAATTCTCCTTTTAATTTAAATTCGTGATTTAAATACTATTAATCATATTAATAAATTTAAATCCTTAAAATTTAAATTAATTCCCTTTTAAATAACGTTCTATGTGTGTGACCCTATAGGTTATTATTACGTTGGCAATAATTTTAAAATCATATTATAAAATTATAAACAGTGAGCGGCATCTAGTAATGCATCACTGCTACCCAAGTAATAATAAGATCGATGATTCGATGCAACCTTTTTGTGACCAATGTTTCAATGCAATTTAATCCTTTTAACCTTAATATCCTAGATTAAACTCGAGTCATGGAATGTGTCATACTTTTCATAATTTAATCTGAGTTTTCTTGATCAATGAGTAGACTATATGAAACAAATCACTATTTGAGCATGGCCATGCATTTCATAGTCCTACTCAATCAAGAGGCCTATGGATATCACCCATAATATATAGGATGGTTAAATTCCATCTAGATCACTCATATTTCTCACATGATTAATGATGAACCCAATAATCACCTTTATAGTCCACCCGATTAAAGGTGACATTTGATGATATCAAAGTACATAAATTCTCGTGTAGTAATATAGCGATTTCAGGTCAGAGGACCATTACATCATTGTCACTATGAGAATTGCTAATGACACTTCGCATAATGCTCCATATAGAATTCTCATGGTGGGTCTGTCCAGTACATCGTTCTCTAACATGTACCTATGCATTGACTTAATATCTCATATATTAATGACCAATGAGATTTGGTCATCAGTCAATCCACATACTAGTCTCAATGCATCATTGTTGTCCCATCAACAATGATACTCGACTAGGGACATTTAAGAACACTGATACTAATGGTAATATATAATCTCATGTTCAAGTCAAATACTTGAAACTATATAATTTGTATCACTATTCTAAGGAATTTTATTATGTTAACAATTATATTACGCAGTAAATAAAACCATAATAAAATCATATATTTATTCAATCAAATATAATATCAAAACGTTAAGCAATTATATCAAATAATTGGCCTCTAGGGCATAAACTCTAACACATGCTGGATCGCAGGACGATGTCTCGCATCATGAAAGAGGAGCGTAGCAAGTCTATTCAGCAACTTGACAAACAGTGATAGAATTTGTTTAATTATGTGATAAACTTATCTATTATTTAGATGTAAATTCCGATGTGTTTATGAACAAATGAATATTTTAATATTTAAATCCTGTGGATTCTTTACCTCAGGATAGTTGATGTAAATAGCAGTGATGCTATCGTCTGATGTTAAAACTTTTGATTTGAATGAATATATATCAAGTTGTTTGAGATGATGTCTTATATAAGTATGTTAAATTGTTGAGTAATGTCTTAACTATTTAGAGAAATAAACAAAGATCTAATAAGCGAATATTCTTAACAGAATTATGCCGCCAAGAAGAAGACAACAACGTCAACCAGCTCAGGAAGAGTCTACGAATAACAACAATAACGCCAATGCTAATCCTGTTCAGCAATTGGTTAACTTGCTAGCTGGAGCAATGAATAATCAACCTCAAGCTCCACCAAATACTACGTTTAAAGATTTCAAGGCGGTGGGACCGCCAGGGTTTAAAGGTTCCACGAACCCGATCGAGGCTCAAACGTGGGTTATGGAAATGGAGAAGGTTTTCGATGTCACTAGGGTTAGAGAAGACCAAAAGACCTCTTTGCAACGTTTATGCTGAAGTCTAAAGCTAGCTATTGGTGGCAAGCAAACAAAGTTCGTGGAGGTGAAGGTGTAATTACTTGGGAGAGATTTAAGGAGATGTTCTTCGAGATGTATTTCCTGACCAGCTCGCAAAAGCAGATGGAGGTTCAATTTCTGGAATTGAAGCAAGGAAATATAAGTGTACCTGATTATGCGGCTAGATTCAACGAGTTGGCGAGGTTTGCCCCGTATCAAGTACACACAGACGAAAGAAAAGCCAGAAGATTCGAACAAGGACTAAAGCCTTGGGTATATAGTAAGGTATCAATGTTTCAGATAAACACTTTTGATGAAGTACTGGAAAAGGCCATACTCGCTGAAGGTGGAAGCGATGCGGTGACCAAATGCAATCAAGATCAGAAGAAGAAGAAGAAGAAGAAGAAGAGTGAAGGTGAAGTAAATAACAAGTCTAGTGGAAATGGCACAGGAGGTGGTAATTTTAATCAGAAGAAAAGGTGGAATGAAAACTCATCATCGGGGAATCAACAAGGAAGTCAGAAAAAAAGATTCGAAGCATGCCCGACCTGCGGGAAAGCTCATCTGGGAGTTTGTATGAAGGGAAAAAGAGTGTGCTACAATTGTGGTCAGGAAGGCCACATAGCACCTAATTGTCCTAACCCAAAGAAGGGTGCCTGCTTCACCTGTGGTTCAAAGGATCATTTGGCAAGAGGCTGTCCAAAGAAGGGATCGGGAGGGTCAGGATCAGGAGGAAACCGGGAAAACAACAGTGGAAATTTCTTAACTATCACCGGACCAACCGTAACAAACCGACCGACCGCCAAGACTTTCAACATGACGGTGCAGGATGCAATTCAATCTCGTGATGTGGTGTCAGGTATCATTCTGATTAATAAAATTAATGCTTATGTTTTATTTGATTCGGGTGCTACTTGTTCCTTTATATCCGATGACTTTGCTAAGAATTTAGATTTGCCTAAGGATGAATTGGATTACCCCATGAACATAGAAATTGCGAATAGAGAAATAATCCTTGTTAAGTATGTGTATAAGAACTGTAGTGTGACAACCCGAGAAATTAGACAATTTATGAAAATCTTAAATGATTGATTTAAGGTTAAATAATAGACCTAGACAGAAAATAAGTGTATGTGTTTGATGTTATTGGGATTGAATTTTGAGGATTTCAAAATTCGGTAAAGGATATAGGTGAATTATTCAGGATTAAGAATTTATGTAAATATGCTCTGTGTATATTGTTAATGATGTGTTCAGAATGTGGTTAAGGGTCATGGGTTTATCATAAAAATTATATCTATGACAAACCCTAAGTTTATATTAAGAACGACAACGTTCAGTTAGAAAACCCTAACGTCTAATAAGAAACCCTAAGAATCGGTTCTGGAAACCCTAGTTTCAGTTCCGGGAAATCCGAAATCTGATATTGAAAACCCTAGATTGGGAATGCAATGTATGTTCAAGGTTAAACGTCATTAATATTAAATTAATTAGAGAAAACCCTAATGAATTATCTAAAATCTTAATTGATTATTTGAAAACCCTAATACAAGATCTAAAAACCCTAATTTCATATTCTGATAAAATGAAAGCCTAATCTGGGAATATAACGGAGAATTTTAATGCTTTAGTGCTATTAATTAAGTACTAATTAGGGTAAAGGTTAATTAATTAGCAAAACCTAATTTCCAATTTTTGAAACCCTAAATGTTCCGTCAGAAACCCTAATGCTCAATTGTGAATTTAATTGCTAAAATTAGCAATGCTAATTAGGAAACCCTAATCCTAATTATTTTAATTTATGAGTAATTAGAAAACTCTAATCTAATTACGAGATTTAATTTTTAAATTAGAAAATCAATTTTTCTATTAGAAACCCTAATTTAAGGGTTTTGAACCCTAATGACCATTTTGACCCTAATTGCTTTATTAGCAATTGTAATTAGGAAATGCTAATCTTTATTAGCAAGAATGAATTTATGATTAAGAAATTTATATATAATTAGAAAATTCTAATTATAAGTTAGAAATATTAATTTTCTACTTTTATAACCGAAATTGGAAATTTTAGAAATTTAAATCAGAAGTTAAGGGTTAAACCCTAAACCCTAAATGCTCCAAATCCTAAACCCTAACTAAACCTTAAACCCTAAGGGTTTGATCAAATGACCAAATTGGAATTAAAATGGTTGGGAAATGTCCAAAGTACCCTTATGTCACATTATGTAATTGGTGGAGTGCAAATCTTGCCAAAATAAATGGTTGGTGACTAACCCTAGCCATGTGTCCAGAAATCAGCAGCAACTCAGCCACCTAGCACCAATTAGATTCATGCATCAAGAAATATAAGAGATTAAAGTTCACTTTAATTCTCATTTTCTCCCAAGCCTCTCTCTCTCTCTAGAAATCCGGGAGTTAGAGTGAAAAAGTGTGAGAAACCTAACCATGATCAAGCTTTAGCAATCCAATAACAGAACCAAGATTCAGAAATCAAAAATCAAGGCTCAAAGTGGTTTGAACCCTAAAATTCGAAATCCTTGGATCTTATGTTGGATTTTGTAATTCGTTGTTTATAACAGTGTTAGAAGATGTCATTTAGTGATTTGGGTTGTTAAAACCCAGATCCATAACATCAAAGTGCACAAAATAGCATTTTTCAAAAATCTGGAAAAATAAAAACTTGGGGCCTGACAGTCGAATGTCAGAGTCCATAGATTCATATCTGTTAATTGTTTTTGTGTTTTGATTGTTTATATTGATAGAATGTTATCTGGTCTTTACTCTGAAACTCGAAGCAAGTCCAGATCTTGTCTAGATCAAAATTTATGAACGGTCAAACCTAGTTGACCGATCACAAAATATGATTTCTGGGCAGCCCAGAAATTTCTATGTTGTCTGACAAGGTTTTTCAGGCGCTAGATCTTGTATCCTGTTAGTGTTTATGCCATGTTTTAGGTTGGATATTATAGCCTGACAGGTAATATACATACTCAAACCATTAGATCACCTGGATCTTGCTTATAACAAAAGTAATTAGTGGTCAAACATGTTTTGACCAACTGCCCGGTTGAATTTATGGAAAACCCAGAATTCACCAAGAATAGTTTTTGACCCCTTGTTTGACCGACCTAGATTGTAATGTTTTGATGTTTTTAAGTTGATCTGGTACTTGTTTATTGTACCTTAACATAATGACTATAGAATGAAATCTTAATATCGCATGAAACGTGACATGAACATGTATAACATTAAGCTACAAGGTGATCGCTCGAACCCGTCTGGAATCTGGAAAACCCAGAATTCCCAGCAGGCCTCTGACACGGATTTTGATGGTCTAAAACTTGCTGATATGATGCAGGATGGCCATGAAACTTGATATGTAGTTGTAGTATTACATAAATACTACAACATGAAATCAATTGCAAGCCTAGAAACATAAGGAACACAGAATTAAACCCGGTCAAACCTACCCACCCGAACACTGACATGAAAGCTCAAGAACACTCAAGAACACCTATAACGACGGTTTTGTCGCTATAGGAACCTTTAGCGACAGTTTATTTTCTATTTTTCAGAAAATGAATTAAAAATTAAAAAAAAATGGTTTTTAATTATTAAAAATACAAAATAAATTCTAAAAAATTATTTTAAATTCTGAAAAATAGTTTTTAAATATTTTCAGTATATTTCAAAAATATTTAGTATTTTTGGAATATAACAATTTGTTTATTTATTTAATTATTATATTAAATAAATTATTTAAAAATAATTTTAATTCATGAAAAATCATGAAAAAATATTTTATGGTATAAGAAAATATTTTAAGTTATTTTTGATGACTTTTAATATTTTGGGATGAACTTCATTAATTAATCAATATTAATGATAATTAGTTAATTTAATAACTATATTAAATAAATTAAGGAAAAATGGAATTAATGCTTTATAAATTATATAAAAAATAATTTAAGTGATCTAAAAATATTTTAAGTTATAAATTATAACTTTTGAAATTTAGTCATAAAAATATTAATATTTTAATATTAATAGCAATTATCGGATAAGGGATTTAAGTGTTTAAAAATCATATAATTATGATTTTAAGGTATTAAAAATATTTTCAAATATTATAATTATATTATAATATTATGTAATGATTTTCATTAATATTTTATAATAAATAAATATTAATGATTAAGTAATTATGTGGTATTTAATTTATTTAAATACGGTTTTAATGATTGAAAATGGTGAATTATGATAATAATTATTTGAAAATTATTATGAGCCTATGAAAATTATTTTTGCTGTTAAGAAAATTATATGAGTTAATTGTTAACTGTTAAGTCAGAGTTTAATTGAACTTAAACTCGATAAAAGTCTGACTAGACCGTCGGGATGTTAGAATTGTGTCGGGTTCAACTCAGACTGCAATAGTTTGACTTGATACCTAGTCTTATGTGTATTATAGATTGATCGGATTATGTGCTATGTGTTTATGTTATTTTGTGGATATAAATATAACAGTATTATATTGTGATGATATTATTCTAATATTGGAGATCTATATTACTAATATTAGGTCTTCGGGGTAAAGCGTTATAAATTGCGTTGCGGTAATCAACGGTGCAAGCAAGTTTTCTTTTACTTAACTCTAATAAGAGTAGTTTCTTCAAGCTTATGGTTAATCATTGTTGATTGCCATGAAATTTGTACTCTGTACATCTTGCATGTATAAGTCAGGTATGAAAGGCTGATCACCTTCATTACCAGTTGGTTCAGAAATGTTTGTTCATGTATAATACTTGTTCAGTCAAAAATTTGTTCGTGCTAGTTCTCAATTATATTGATGAATTATAGCAAGCTCATTATTCATACTCTTCAATCATGATATATCGTTATATTGTTGTATATAAACTTGCTGGGCAACTTTCATGCTCACCCTTGCTATATCATGATAAAACATTGCAGATAAGGCGAATGCGTTCGGATACATAAAAAAGATAATGCTAAGTCCAGCTTGGGATAAAATGTGCGGCTAGTTTGTAATAGTATACTTTGATAAATACTGTTGTGTGATAAATAATTTATGAATTGTGTATAAGTTAAGGTTACTCGACCTTGGGGAATAGTGTGTAATGTATTTTATAAATAATTTATGTTTATATCTTCCGTAAATAGTGATAGAAATAGTATACCGGATCCGGGGTGATTGAGACCTGGATTCGGGGCTACTACAGTTGGTATCAAAGCTGTTGGTTATGAAGCTTAGGTAGTAATACCTGAGACCAATAACCATAGTAATTAGGATAAGTGCTAACTCAAATAGTGAGTTAGTTGGTTTGTAAGATTCAAAGATGAATCTCGGCGAGTGTAAAGCACAGAGTTCCCTTAACTCTGATAATAAATTTGAACAGTAATGGTGAATAGATCGAGTCTAAAAGACTGAAAGTGCAGGGATAGGAGATCATAAAACAAAACGATCATAGTGTATGGAATTGAATCGTAATATATACGATAAGATCACCCTGTGATCTGATAAGGTTATGACAGACAGAAAGAATCAATCTTATGATTGAAAAGTTTACAGCAAGATGTTGTGTGTAAGTTGTACTATGAAATTGTACTATGAAAACTCATGAAAGAGTTATGGATTATGAATACGAATTGAATTCGTATTGAAAAAGGGGGTTAAGATTAGGTGGGAATTTCAATGAGGACTTGTGTCAGTAACTGAGTTGTATGATTCCTTGTATGGGCAGGGAATTGTGCTTGGTGTAAAAACTACTTAGTTGGTGGCATTGGTAATAATTGAAATGTTGTGTCACGCTAGTTGTTATATACAGATAAATAGGTCATATGTAGAGAATATAGGATTAAGTATGAGTTCTTAGAACTCATACTTATGTGACATTATTGACTTATAGTTATATGAAATGTTTATGGACCCCTCAGCGAATGGACGCCAAAGGTCAGACTAGGATAAGTTCTTAAACTCATATAATTGTGGTCAGGTTATGAACTCATAAGTGTGGTTTTATGAACTGGGTATAGTTGTGACAACCCAATATTTTCTAAATAAATATAACTAAAATTTTGCGTATAATTTTTTTTATTTAAAAGATGAGGATTTGTACAAGATATTGTGTTTATATATTTATGTGGTAAATAAAAAAAATATATTACATGAATATTTACAAGTAAATTTATTTTAGAATTATTGATTATTATAAAGTATATTCTTATAATAATTAATTTTAAGATAGAAATATTTTTATTAATTATTTTCTATGAAAATATAATCTTATATTATTTAAATAATATATGAAATGAATTTAGAGTAATTATAATGATTATTTCATTTTATGAATTTGTTCAGGATGTTAAATTAAATATTTTAACTTAATTAAGAATGTTATTTATGCAAGATAAATCAGATATGGAATCCAAACCTTAATTCTGGGTTTTGATCAAGGAATGAGAATAATAATATAATATTATTATTTGTCAGTATTATAGATATGTATGGTTTGGTGTGCAATGCTAATGTGTGGAACAATTTTATTATATTACGATCAAACCTTAATAATATTTTACAAACCCTATTTCTGGTTTTGGAATAAGGAATGGTGATAAAAATATAATATTATTTATATTTTGATTTTTCAGTGCTATAGATATGTACTGTATGTATGTGAGTTAGTAACGATTGAGTAATTGTGGTGCAGTATTTGAAAACCCTAGTTTTATTGTGGGAAAACCCTAATTTTGAAACTCAATTGTGAGTTTAAGGCTATTATATAACTGTTTTATGTGATATATGTTATGTGCTACTTCATGATATGCTAATTAGGAAACCCTAATTATAAATATTTAAACCCTAGTTTATATTTATATTTTCTAGATATTAGAAAACCCTAACTATGGATGAAAACCCTAATCCGAAAACCAAAACCTGAGGTTTGATCAGTCAGAAATAGTGTTACTATGATTAATATCAAGTAATATAGACTTTAATTACTAATTAAGGTGAATCTAATTAGTAAATTAAAACCCTAAAATCTAGAACCCTAAATTAATTTCTTGAAACCCTAATTGATTTGAAACCTTAATGCAAAAGTCATTCACGACTTTGAGAATTGGTTAAGTCGTTATGTAATCACGATAATGTGATTTATGATCGGTGATATATGTATTAACCCTAAATAGGGAGAACTTTAATTATTCAAAACCCTAGTTATTTTTTTTTTGAATAAACCCTTATTATTTTTCTTCTAAACCCTAAATTGCTTATGCTAAACCCTAATTGCTAATTTGGGAAATGAAGTGCTAATTAGTGTTGCTTAAATCTAATTAGAAAAGTGTTAAGTAATTAAAGACCTAAATTATTATAAAACCCTAATTATATAATTTTGAAAACTAAAATTTACATTTATTTATTTTGTGCAAACCTTAATTGCTAAACCTTGAAATTGCTATGTGTTGAACCTTAGGGTTAAACCCTAAGGGTTTATCAAGATTTCAAGATTGCCATTAAAATGATTTTTCAAATGACCATTTTGCCCTTATTAGTTATTTTAGTAGGTTACTTGTGAAATTTGTCCAAACTTTAATTGCTCAACAACTCTAACAACTCCCTTGACCTAGAATTGACACCACATGCCTTGTAAATCAGCCAATACATGCACCTTGTTGTCTATTTAAAGAGTGAAGGAGAGAGAAAATGCATTTTTGTTCACTTATTTTGTACAAACACTCCACTAATTCTCTCAAGCCCAAACCTCTGAAAACATCAAGCTATATTAGTCCCTTTATCAAGCCCCACGTCCACCATAAGCAAATCACAAACAACTTGGAGAGCTAAGATCAAAAATCAAAGCATAAAGGTATAAAAACCCTAATCCTAGAAATCCTTCAATTTGTTGTTAAATGTTGTAATTGATTGTTTATAGATGTGTTATATGGTGTCAATTGATGTTCTGGGTTGTTAAATCCATGACCCATAACATCAAAGTGCACGATTTTGAGATTTTAGAAAATCTGGAAATGGGAAAATTTTCGTTTTACAGCCAAATGTCAGACCCCATAGATTCTTGTGTGTTTACTGTTTTTGATGTTTAAAGCTTGTAACATGTAGTCTGTAATGTGATCTTTAAGATGAAAAAAGAATCAAGGCTAGATCAATTGTAGATCGGAAGTTATAGCCGGTCAAAACTCGTTGACCAAATCTGTCAAATTACCGAACCCAGAGAATTAAGAACAGTTTCCATGTTGCACTTTGACCTGCCATTTCCAGTTAGATTTGTTGTTATTATGATAGTGTTAAGTGCTAGAGTTGTAGTGCTACATGTGTTCTACACACTGAAATTGATAGATCACATAAACGTTACACGATCATCAAGTTAGAAGGACTCAAAGTAGGTACCTCGAAATCTGTTAAACCCAGAATGTTAGGGAACAGCGTTGTCAGGTTTTTGGAGAGCTTAAATCTCTCTGATCTGATGTTGTTTAGCCACGCAACTTGTTATGAAGTTGTAGTATTACATAAATAATACAACATGAAATTAATTGCAAGGCCAGAAACACATTATCCTAAGAGATACAACCGGTCAAACCACCCCCCTAGCACATTGTCATGCATATCTGGAAATCCTCAAGAACACCTATAGCGACAGAAAGTGTCGCTATAGACCTTTAGCGACAGTTTTATTTATAATTTCTGGAAATTAATAAAAAAAATTGATAAAAATGGTTTTTAATTATTAAAAATACATAATAAATTCTTTAAAATTATTTTAATGTTCAAAAATTATATTTTAATTATTTCGGGTATATTTCGAAAATATTTAATATTTTTGAAATGCAAATGGTATTTATTTATTTAATTAAAATATTAGATAAATTATTTAAAAATAGTTTTAATTCATGAAAAATCATAAAAAATTATATTATTGTGTTAGAAAATAATTTTGAGTTATTTTTGATAACTTTTAATATTTTGTGATAATTTTCATTAATAAATTAATATTAATGATAGTTAAGTTATTTATTAAATGAATTAAATAAATGAATTAAAAAATGATTTTATTATATTAAAAATCATTTCAAATAATAATAAGGTATTTAAGAATATTTTAAGTTATAAAATATAACTTTTAATATTTAATGGTTAATTTCATTAATTAATTATTATTAATGATATTAAAGTTATTTAATAATTATATTAAATAAATTAGTTTAAAAATGATTTTAATATTATAATAATCTTTTTAAATAAAAATAAAGTGTTTAAAGATATTTTAAGTTATAAACTATAACTTTTAATATTTAAAGATAATTTCATTAATAATTTAATATTAATGATATTAAGTTTATTTAATAATTATATTAAATAAATAGTTTTAAAATGATTTTATTTATTTAAAAATCATTTAAAAGGGATATAAATGAATTAAAAATATTTTAAGTTATAATTAATGACTTTTAATATTTAGATAATAGTTCATTAATATTTAAATATTAATGATAATTATTTAATAATGATTTTAGATGTTTTAAAAATCATTTAAGGGTAATATAAGTACTTTAAAAAAATATTTTGAGTTATTATAAATAACTTTAATATTTTGGCAATGGTTTCATTAATAGTTTAATATTAATTAAATATTAATGATAATAGAATTGTTTGATATTTAAATCATTTAATAATGATTCTGATATTTAAAAAATTATGGTAAATGGTAATAATTATTTTATAATTATTATAATGTCATGAAAAATAATACGATTGTTGTTTAAGTTATCTATTTGGATATTGAGATACAGAATAGGGTATCAGACTTGATAATTATCTGATATGGCTGTCGATACGCCAACATGTTTCAGAAATTGATCTGGACTTAGATAATTTAATTAGTTAACTGTTTATTTGTGATTCAATGGTTGTTAAGGTTATGTGACTATGTGATTAGGAATGAGTTGATGTTAGTTTGTGATGCCATGATTGTTGAACATGTGTGATAAGATGATTAGGTTATGTGCTGACTGCGAAATGCAGTACTATGTGTTATGGTATATTGTTCTAATCGAACGAATGATTTGATTAATGATAGGTCGTGATAGAAAGATAGAACTAAGTTGAGAATTGTAAGCAGTGCATCAGGCAAGTATCCTAACTTTGCATTTTCTTTATGCAATGGACAAAAGTGAGAAGTTCAGAATTATTATTATTAATGTACAGATTGTTAAACCTATATTATATACACCCTTTGATTATCAACATGTTAGTATATGATAATTCGGATATATATTCTGTTCGTTAATTTCTAGAAATGATTATACAAGTGTCCCCACTTGAATAATCATTGTATTTAATCACATATTGATACACCTTTGTTATACATATATGTTGAATTATAGATTATTGTTGGATAAAATAAAACCTTCTGTCTGGAACCCTGACAAATATGAACATCCCGTTCACGGGAAAACTTTTATGTGCCCAAGGCGGACCAAGTAAATGATAACATCGTTCTTGTAATGTAGTATTGATCAATACAGGGCACAACGGGCTGATCACCCCCGTGTCCGTAAGTTATGACGGTTTGCAGATAAAGTTCTGCTAAACCTTTTCGAAAATAAAAATAATGTTCATAGAATGTCACTTAAACCCTATCTATAGCCAGTACGTAGTTTCAAAAATTTGAAAGAGGGTTGTTATGTTATTAATATCGGTTCAGAATACTTCACAACTATTGACTTGTTGTAGATGGATATTATAAAGAAAACATTTAAATTTTTTTCAGCTTATATATATATAATACTTGTTGGGCACTCAAATGCTCATCCTTGCTTAATTTAAATGTTTTCAGATAAGTGTGAACAATCAGAAGGATCGGTCAAGAACAAGTGAAAAGGAAAACAAACAGATTAGGTTTACGGTGTCATGTAGTAAAGGTTGCGTACTTGGGATTAAACTCTGATCAAGGTAAGATATATTTATAATTTATTTTAGTGTTATTATTAGTAGTAGTTATTCCGCTCATAGAAATGGTATCGTGAAGTACCGAGTTCGGGTTTCAAGTATCCGGGTTCGGGGACCTCACAACTTGGTATCAGAGCTATAGGGTTAGAAACCTTAAGTGGGTTAGACCTTAGGCTATAACCTTAGAACTTAGGGAAACGTTGAAAATACAAATAACTCATATAGAGTTAGTTGGTTGGTATGATTCAAAGATGAATCTCGGCGAGTTGTTAAGTCACAGAGTTTCCTAACTCTGATAATAAAGTTAAACAGTAATGGTGAATAGATCGAGTCTAAAAGAGTGAAAGTTCATGGAAAGGAGATCGTAAAACAAAACAAATAAGACATAGAATTGAATCATTATATATTCGATGGGATCACCCCGTGATCTGATAAAATTACGACAGCCAGAAAGAATCAATCTTATGATTGGAAAGTTTAAAGCAAGATTGCTGTGTGAATGATATAGATTTAAGAAAGGATTAGGAATACGGATTAAATGAAATTCGAATGGAAAAAGGGGGTTAAGATTAGGTGGGGATTTCAATGAGGACTCATGTCGGCAGCTGAGTTGTATGATTCCTTGTATGGGCGAGGAATTGTACTTGGTGTATAAACTACTTAGTATCTGACACTGATAATCATTGAAATGTTTGTGTCGCGCTATTTGCTATATGCATGTTAAGAGGGTGATTCCTTTCTCATGTGTATAAAAAATAGATAGGTCATAGGTAGATAATATAGGGTTAAGTACGAGTTCTTAAAACTCATACTTATGTGACATTCTTGACTCATAGTTATATGAAATATTTATGAATCCCTCAGCGAATGGACGCAAAAGGTCTGACTAGGGAAAGTTCGTAAACTCATATAACTGTGACAAGTTTATGGACTCATAAGTGTGGTTTGACGAACTGGGTATAGTTAATTGTGAATGGATTATTGTGGAAGATGGGAATAGATAAGATACTAAATAGTTAATCTTTAGTGAAGGAAAAAGAAATAGGTAGTATTGGTATTAGCTAAATATGTATGTTTCTGTGTGGTATATGTGATAAGTATATTTGTGTAATGAAATATTTTTTAACTTTTGTGTTGGACAAAGTTGTAAATCCCGACTTTTGAAGTCACAAAGGGATAGCGAATGTTTAAAATAGAATGCGCTATGGCATATCAAGTGTTATGAATATGAGTCTATGTTGGATTAATGGGATAAGTTGGTATAAAGATAGTATATATTTATTTGGTCACTGGTTATTATAGTAGACCGAGTTTTTAAAAATCTAATATTTTGAATACATGATTATTTGAGTAGAAAATTTTGTGTTATATGTTAAGCATTTACGATAAGGCTTAGTATGTAAGAATAATTTATAATAATGTCGTCAAGACGAAAGCGAAACCAAAGGATAGAAGAATCTGTCAACAAAGCTGGAGGACATCCAGACTCGATACAGAAACTTGCGAATATGGACGATAAAGCTGTGCAGAACGGAATACCAGCCGCGAAAGATCAACCAGATAATCGAACGTTGAACGTTAAAGACTTCAAGGCGGTCCTATCGGCAGAATTTAAAGGTACGACTGACCCTGTAAAAGCCCAAACTTGGGTTAAGGAAATAAAAAAAGGTGTTCGTGATAGTTAGGATAGCTTAGGGGCAAAAGATCTCTTTTGCCACCTACATGATGAAGGGTGAGGTAAAATTTTTGGTGGAAAGCAAATTAGATGAGGGCAGGAGCAGGTGTGATAGCATGGGATAGGTTTAAGACTTTATTTTTTTTTAAATTTTTTTTTCTGCTAGTATACAGGCTAGAATGGAGGTAAAATTTTTGGAATTGAAGCAAGGAGATATGTCAGTTGCGGAATATGCCGCCAAATTTAATGAATTGGCTAGGTTTGCTCCGCATCAAGTTGATACGGAGGCTAGAAAAACATGAAGGTTTGAGCTAGGATTACAACCCTAGCTCTACAACAAGGTGGCAGTGTTGCAGATCCCTACATTTGCAGCACTCATGGGGAAAGCGATTATTGCTGAGGAGGGGAGCGAGGCCATGAGCCTCTATAACAAGGTATGAAGGAACAAGGATAAGATTGAGGGAGCTGAAAAGGTAGGAATTAATAGAGGAAGTAAAGGAATAGGAGTGAAAAGAGGAAGGTGAACAGCTTTGGAAGTGTGCAGGTGAAGCAAGAAGGTGTGAAAAAGAAAAAGCAGGAGGTGTAATGACTTGTGGAAAGAACCACTCGGGGAAATGTTTGCAAGAAAAGTTTGTATGCTGTAAGTACGGGCAGAAGGGACATATCTCTCCCGATTGTCTCAATCCAAGAATGTATAGTAGGTGTTTCAAGTGCGGATCAATGGAAAATAAGGTGGGAGATTGTTCATGAAGGAGAATGGAAGTAAGGAATGCGAATACGGGGAAAAGGCAGCAGGACATTGGCGGCAACGGGACCAACAACAACGAACGAATCAACAGAACCAACTGCAAGCGTCTTCAACATGACGTTCAAGATATCGTGGCAGCCGGGGATGCAACTCCAGGTATTACTCGAACCAATTTTATTTTCTCATATATTATTTTTACATAAATAATAAATTATTTTATATATTAATTTTGAAGGAGGAATTTGAGTTCTTTTAGAAATCAAATTTCCGTTTAATCAGAAAGACAAGCTTTATGTGATAGTTAAAGATCGATTCGATCAATCATGATCGAGATCTATTTGCAATGATTGTGTATGCTATATACCCTGGTATGTATAGGTTTTAAAGTGGTGATTCCGGGGACGGAATCTTTATAAGGGAGGGTGAATGTGACAACCCGATATTTTCTAAATAAATAAAACTAAAATTTTGCGTATAATTTTTTTTTATTTAAAAGATGAGGATTTGTACAAGATATTGTGTATATGTATTTATGTGGTAAATAAAAAAAATATATTACATGAATATTTACAAGTAAATTTATTTTAGAATTATTGATTATTATAAAGTATATTCTTATAATAATTAATTTTAAGATAGAAATGTTTTTATTAATTATTTTCTATGAAAATATAATCTTATATTATTTAAATAATATATGAAATGAATTTAGAATAATTATAATGATTATTTCAGTATATGAATTTGTTCAGGATGTTAAATTAAATATTTTAACTTAATTAAGAATGTTATTTATGCAAGATAAATCAGATATGGAATCCAAACCTTAATTCTGGGTTTTGATCAAGGAATGAGAATAATAATATAATATTATTATTTGTCAGTGTTATAGATATGTATGGTTTGGTGTGCAATGCTAATGTGTGGAACAAATTTATTATATTATGATCAAACCTTAATAATATTTTACAAACCCTATTTCTGGTTTTGGAATAAGGAATGGTGATAAAAATATAATATTATTTATATTTTGATTTTTCAGTGCTATAGATATGTACTGTATGTATGTGAGTTAGTAACGATTGAGTAATTGTGGTGCAGTATTTGAAAATCCTAGTTTTATTGTGGGAAAACCCTAATTTTGAAACTCAATTGTGAGTTTAAGGCTATTATATAACTGTGTTATGTGATATATGTTATGTGCTACTTCATGATATGCTAATTAGGAAACCTTAATTATAAATATTAAAACCCTAGTTTATATTTATATTTTCTAGATATTAGAAAACCCTAACTATGGATGAAAACCCTAATCCTGAAACCAAAACCGGAGGTTTGATCAGTCAGAAATAGTGTTACTATGATTAATATCAAGTATGATAGACTTTAATTACTAATTAAGGTGAATCTAATTAGTAAATTAAAACCCTAAAATCTAGAACCCTAAATTAATTTCTTGAAACCCTAATTGATTTGAAACCTTAATGCGAAAGTCATTCACGACTTTGAGAATTGGTTAAGTCGTTATGTAATCACGATAATGTGATTTATGATCGGTGATATATGTATTAACCCTAAATAGGGAGAACTTTAATTATTCAAAACCCTAGTTATTATTTTTTTTTGAATAAACCCTTATTATTTTTCTTCTAAACCCTAAATTGCTTATGCTAAACCCTAATTGCTAATTTAGGAAATGAAGTGCTAATTAGTGTTGCTTAAACCTAATTAGAAAAGTGTTAAGTAATTAAAGACTTAAATTATTATAAAACCCTAATTATATAATTTTGAAAACTAAAATTTAAATTTATTTATTTTGTGCAAACCTTAATTGCTAAACCTTGAAATTGCTATGTGTTGAACCTTAGGGTTAAACCCTAAGGGTTTATCAAGATTTTAAGATTGCCATTAAAATGATTTTTCAAATGACCATTTTGCCCTTATTAGTTATTTTAGTAGGTTACTTGTGAAATTTGTCCAAACTTTAGTTGCTCAACAACTCTAACAACTCCCTTGACCTAGAATTGACACCACATGCCTTGTAAATCAGCCAATACATGCACCTTGTTGTCTATTTAAAGAGTGAAGGAGAGAGAAAATGCATTTTTGTTCACTTATTTTGTACAAACACTCCACTAATTCTCTCAAGCCCAAACCTCTGAAAACATCAAGCTATATTAGTCCCTTTATCAAGCCCCACGTCCACCATAAGCAAATCACAAACAACTTGGAGAGCTAAGATCAAAAATCAAAGCATAAAGGTATAAAAACCCTAATCCTAGAAATCCTTCGATTTGTTGTTAAATGTTATAATTGATTGTTTATAGATGTGTTATATGATGTCAATTGATGTTCTGGGTTGTTAAATCCATGACCCATAACATCAAAGTGCACGATTTTGAGATTTTAGAAAATCTGGAAATGGGAAAATTTTCGTTTTACAGCTAAATGTCAGACCCCATAGATTCTTGTGTGTTTACTGTTTTTGATGTTTAAAGCTTGTAACATGTAGTCTGTAATGTGATCTTTAAGATGCAAAAAGAATCAAGGTCAGATCAATTGTAGATCGGAAGTTATAGCCGGTCAAAACTCGTTGACCAAATCTGTCAAATTACCGAACCCAGAGAATTAAGAACAGTTTCCGTGTTGCACTTTGACAGGCCATTTCCAGTTAGATTTGTTGTTATTATGATAGTGTTAAGTTCTAGAGTTGTAGTGCTACATGTGTTCTACACACTGAAATTGATAGATCACATAAACGTTACACGATCATCAAGTTAGAAGGACTCAAAGTAGTACCTCGAAATCTGTTAAACTCAGAATGATAGAAAACAGCGTTGTCAGGTTTTTGGAGAGCTTAAATCTCTTTGATCTGATGTTGTTTAGCCACGCAACTTGTTATGAAGTTGTAGTATTACATAAATAATACAACATGAAATTAATTGCAAGGTCAGAAACACATTATCCTAAGAGATACAACCGGTTAAACCACCCCCTAGCACACTGTCATGCATATCTGGAAATTCTCAAGAACACCTATAGCGACAGAAGTGTCGCTATAGCCCTTTAGCGACAGTTTTATTTATAATTTCCGAAAATTAATAAAAAAATTTAACAAAAATGGTTTTTAATTATTAAAAATACATAATAAATTCTTAAAAATTATTTTAATGTCCGAAAATTATATTTTAATTATTTTGGGTATATTTCGAAAATATTTAATATTTTTGAAATGCAAATGGTATTTATTTATTTAATTACAATATTAGATAAATTATTTAAAAATAGTTTTAATTCATGAAAAATTATATTATTGTGTTAGAAAATAATTTTGAGTTATTTTTGATAACTTTTAATATTTTGTGATAATTTTTATTAATAAATTAATATTAATGATAGTTAAGTTATTTATTAAATGAATTAAATAAATGAATTAAAAAATGATTTTATTATATTAAAAATTATTTTAAATAATAATAAGGTATTTAAGAATATTTTAAGTTATAAAATATAACTTTTAATATTTAACGGTTAATTTTATTAATTAATGATTATTAATGATATTAAAGTTATTTAATAATTATATAAAATAAATTAGTTTAAAAATAATTTTAATATTATAATAATCATTTTAAATGAAAATAAAGTGTTTAAAGATATTTTAAGTTATAAACTATAACTTTTAATATTTAAAGGATAATTTCATTAATAATTTAATATTAATGATATTAAGTTTATTTAATAATTATATTAAATAAATAGTTTAAAAATAATTTTATTTATTTAAAAATCATTTAAAATGGATATAAGTGAATTAAAAATATTTTAAGTTAAAATTAATGACTTTTAATATTTAGATAATAGTTCATTAATATTTAAATATAAATGGTAATTATTTAATAATAATTTTAGATGTTTTAAAAATCATTTAAGGGTAATATAAGTACTTTAAAAAAATATTTTGAGTTATTATAAATAACTTTAATATTTTGGCAATGGTTTCATTAATAGTTTAATATTAATTAAATATTAATGATAATAGAATTGTTTGATATTTAAATCATTTAATAATGATTCTGATATTTAAAAAATTATGGTAAATGGTAATAATTATTTTATAATTATTATAAGGTCGTGAAAAATAATACGATTGTTGTTTAAGTTATCTATTTGGATATTGAGATACAGAATAGGGTCTCAGACTGGATAATTATCTGATATGTCTGTCGATGCGCCAACATGTTTCAGAAATTGATACGGACTTAGATAATTTAATTAGTTAACTATTTATTTGTGATTCAATGGTTGTTAAGGTTATGTGACTATGTGATTAGGAATGAGTTGATGTTAGTTTGTGATGTCATGATTGTTGAACATGTGTGATAAGATGATTAGGTTATGTGCTGACTGCGAAATGCAGTACTATGTGTTATGGTATATTGTTCCAATCGAACGAATGATTTGATTAATGATAGGTCGTGATAGAAAGATAGAACTAAGTTGAGAATTGTAAGCAGCGCATCAGGCAAGTATCCTAACTTTGCATTTTCTTTATGCAATGGACAGAAGTGAGAAGTTCAGAATTATTATTATTAATGTACAGATTGTTAAACCTATATTATATACACCCTTTGATTATCAACATGTTAGTATATGATAATTCGGATATATATTATGTTCGTTAATTTTTAGAAATGATTATACAAGTGTCCCCACTTGAATAATCATTGTATTTAATCACATATTGATACACCTTTGTAATACATATATGTTGAATTATATATTATTGTTGGATAAAATAAAACCTTCTGTCTGGAACCCTGACAAATATGAACATCTTGTTCACGGGAAAACTTTTATGCGCCCAAGGCGGACCAAGTAAATGATAACATCGTTCTTGTAATGTAGTATTGATCAATACATGGCACAACGGGCTGATCACCCCCGTGTCCGTAAGTTATAACGGTTTGCAGATGAAGTTCTGTTAAACCTTTTCGAAAATAAAAACAATGTTCATAGAATGTCACTTAAACCCTATTTATAGCCAGTACGTAGTTTCAAAAATTTGAAAGAGGGTTGTTATGTTATTAATATCGGTTCAGAATACTTCACAACTATTGACTTGTTATAGATGGATATTATAAAGAAAACATTTAAAAAAAATTCAGCTTATATATATATAATACTTGCTGGGCACTCAAATGCTCATCCTTGCCTAATTTAAATGTTTTCAGATAAGTGTGAACAATCAGAAGGATCGATCAAGAACAAGTGAAAAGGAAAACAAACAGATTAGGTTTACGGTGTCATGTAGTAAAGTTTGCGTACTTGGGATTAAACTCTGATCAAGGTAAGATATGTTTATAATTTATTTTAGTGTTATTATTATTAGTAGTTATTCCGCTTATAGAAATGGTATCGTGAAGTACCGAGTTCGGGTTTCAAGTATCCGGGTTCGGGGACCTCACAATAGTTGTGTATGAATGGACTGTTAAGGATTATAGGAACAGATAGATTGTTAAGCATATGATCATTAGTGTAGATTTAGGTTTTCCTAAACCCCTAGCTTTGCTAAACTTCAATTTTTGACATCAAGCTAAATACGCACTATGTGCCTTTTAAAAAAAATTGTTTTTATTTATCACTTATGTACCATGTAACCTAGTGCAGAGATGATAAAAATGATGGAGTTATCAATGCAGAATTACTTGGTTCTGGATGTGATCTAAGGATCGTCAGCCCACTACAGTATGATGTAGTATAACAAAGTCACAAAATGACGAAATCCTCAACGGACTGTAAATACAGTGCGGCATCATGACGTCATTCTCAAAAATGTTTGATTGAAAGAAATTTCCCAAACCAAATTGTTTTGCTGTGGAAAAAAATAAGACTGAGGTAAAATTTTTGTGCCTTTGGCAGTGATGGGAAAATAGATAAAATCAGTACTTGGCCAGTACAGGGCATATCGGGCTAATCACCCTTTGTGTCCGTAAGTAATGACGGTTTGCGGATGAATATCCATAAAACCTTTGCGAAAATGAAAAACAAACAGTCTATACGATTACTCAGCACAGTTTTAAAATTTGTACCCTTGTGAGTGGTGTATTGGGTAGCATGTGAAATATGTGTGAATGGTGTAAAATGCACGGTGTAAGGTGTAAGGTGAATTTCGGGGACGAAATTCTTAGAAGGAGAGGTGAATGTGACAACCCGAGAAATTAGACAATTTATGAAAATCTTAAATGATTGATTTAAGGTTAAATAATAGTCCTAGACAGAAAATAAGTGTATGCGTTTGATGTTATTGGGATTGAATTTTGAGGATTTCAAAATTCGGTAAAGGATATAGGTGAATTATTCAGGATTAAAGATTTATGTAAATATGCTCTGTGTATATGGTTAATGATGTGTTCAGAATGTGGTTAAGGGTCATGGGTTGATCAGATAAATTATATCTGTGACAAACCCTAAGTTTATATTAAGAACGACAACGTTCAGTTAGAAAACCCTAACGTCTAATAAGAAACCCTAAGAATCGGTTCTGAAAACCCTAGTTTCAGTTCCAGGAAATTCGAAATCCTAAATCGGATATTAAAAACCCTAGATTGGGAATGCAATGTATGTTCAAGGTTAAACGTCATTAATATTAAATTAATTAGGGAAAACCCTAATGAATTATCTAAAATCTTAATTGATTATTTGAAAACCCTAATACCAGATCTGAAAACCCTAATTTTAGATTCTGATAAAATGAAAGCCTAATCTGGGAATATAACGGAGAATTTTAATGCTTTAGTGCTATTAATTAAGTACTAATTAGGGTAAAGGTTAATTAATTAGCAAAACCTAATTTCTAATTTTTGAAACCCTAATCGTTCTGTCAGAAACCCTAATGCTCAATTGTGAATTTAATTGCTAAAATTAGCAATGCTAATTAGGAAACCTTAATCCCAATTATTTCAATTTATGAGTAATTAGAAAACTCTAATCTAATTACGAGATTTAATTTCTAAATTAGAAAATTAATTTTTCTATTAGAAACCCTAATTTAAGGGTTTTGAACCCTAATGACCATTTTGACCCTAATTGCTTTATTAGCAATTGTAATTAGGAAATGATAAACTTTATTAGCAAGAATGAATTTATGATTAAAAAATTTATATATAATTAGAAAATTCTAATTATAAGTTAGAAATATTAATTTTCTACTTTTATAACCGAAATTGGAAATTTTATAAATTTAAATCGGAAGTTAAGGGTTAAACCCTAAACCCTAAATGCTCTAAACCCTAACCAAACCTTAAACCCTAAGGGTTTGATCAAATCAATAAATTGGAATTAAAATGGTAGAGAAATGTCCAAAGTACCCTTATGTCACATTCTTTAATTGGTGGAGTGCAAATCTTGCCAAAATAAATGGTTGGTGACTAACCCTAGCCCTAGCCCTAGCCATGTGTCCAGAAATAAGCAGCAACTCATCCACCTAGCACCAATTAGATTCATGCATCAAGAAATATAAGAGATTAAAGGTCACTTTAATTCTCATTTGCTCCCAAGCCTCTCTTTCTCTAGAAATCCGGGAGTTAGAGTGAGAAAGTGTGAGAAACCAAAACATGATCAAGCTTTAGCAATCCAATAACAGAACCAAGATTCAGAAATCAAAAATCAAGGCTCAAAGCGGTATGAACCCTAAAATTCGAAATCCTTGGATCTTATGTTGGATTTTGTAATTCGTTGTTTAAAACAGTGTTAGAAGATGTCATTTAGTGATCTGGGTTGTTAAAACCCAGATCCATAACATCAAAGTGCACGAAATAGCATTTTTCAAAAATCTGGAAAAATAGAAACTTGGGGCCTAACAGTCGAATGTCAGAGCCCATAGATTCATATCTATTAATTGTTTTTGTGTTTTGATTGTTTATATTGATAGAATGTTATCTTGTCTTTACTCTGAAACTCGAAGCAAGTCCAGATCTTGTCTAGATCAAAAGTTATGAACGGTCAAACCTAGTTGACCGATCATAAAATATGATTTCTGGGCAGCCCAGAAATTTCTATGTTGTCTGACAAGGTTTTTCAGGCGCTAGATCTTGTATCCTGTTAGTGTTTATGTCATGTTTTAGGTTGGATATTGTAGCCTGACAGGTAATATACATACTCAAACCATTAGATCACCTGGATCTTGCTTATAACAAAAGTAATCAGTGGTCAAACATGCTTTGACCAACTATCCGGTTGAATTTCTGGAAAACCCAGAATTCACCAAGAACAGTTTTTGACCCCTTGTTTGACCGACCTAGATTGTACTGTTTTGATGTTTTTAAGTTGATCTGGTACTTGTTTATTGTACCTTGACATAATGACTATAGAATGAAATCTTAATATCGCATGAAACGTGACATGAACATGTATAACATTAAGCTACAAGGTGATCGCTCTAACCTGTCTGGGAATCTGGAAAACCCAGAATTCCCAGCAGGCCTCTGACACGGATTTTGATGGTCTAAAACTTGCTGATATGGTGCAGGATGGCCATGAAACTTGATATGTAGTTGTAGTATTACATAAATACTACAACATGCAATCAATTGCAAGCCTAGAAACATAAGGAACACTGAATTAAACCCGGTCAAACCTACCCACCCGAACACTGACATGAAAGCTCAAGAACACTCAAGAACACCTATAGAGACGGTTCTGTCGCTATAGGGACCTTTAGCGACAGTTTATTTTCTATTTTCCGGAAAATGAATTAAAAATTAGAAAAAAAATGGTTTTTAATTATTAAAAATACAAAATAAATTCTGAAAAATTATTTTAAATTCTGAAAAATAGTTTATAATTATTTTCAGTATATTTCAAAAATATTTAGTATTTTTGGAATATAAAAATTTATTTATTTATTTAATTATTTTATTAAATAAATTATTTAAAAATAATTTTAATTCATGAAAAATCATGAAAATTTATTTTATGGTATAAGAAAATATTTTAAGCTATTTTTGATGACTTTTAATATTTTGGGATGAACTTCATTAATTAATCAATATTAACGATAATTAGTTAATTTAATAACTATATTAAATAAATTAAGGAAAAATAGAATTAATGCTTTATAAATTATATAAAAAATAATTTAAGTGATCTAAAAATATTTTAAGTTATAAATTATAACTTTTGATATTTATTCATGAAAATATTAATATTTTAATATTAATAGCAATTATCGGATAAGGGATTTAAGTGTTTAAAATCATATAATTATGATTTTAAGGTATTAAAAATATTTTCAAATATTATAATTATATTATAATATTATGTAATGATTTTCATTAATATTTTATAATAAATAAATATTTATGATTAAGTAATTATGTGGTATTTAATTTATTTAAATACGGTTTTAATGATTGAAAATGGTGATAAATGATAATAATTATTTGAAAATTATTATGAGCCTATGAAAATTATTTTTGTTGTTAAGAAAATTATCTGAGTTAATTGTTAACTGTTAAGTCAGAGTTTAATTGAACTTAAACTCGATAAAAGTCCGACTAGACCGTCGGGATGTTAGAATTGTGTCGGGTTCAACTCAGACTGATATTGTTTGACTTGATACCTAGTCTTATGTGTATTATAGATTGATCGGATTATGTGCTATATGTTTATGTTATTTTGTGGATATAAATATAACAGTATTATATTGTGATGATATTATTCTAATATTGGAGATCTATATTAGTAATATTAGGTCTTCGGGGTAAAGCGTTATAAATTGCGTTGCGGTAATCAACGGTGCAAGCAAGTTTTCTTTTACTTAACTCTAATAAGAGTAGTTTCTTCAAGCTTATGGTTAATCATTGTTGATTGCCATGAAATTTGTACTCTGTACATCTTGCATGTATAAGTCAGGTATGAAAGGCTGATCACCTTCATTACCAGTTGGTTCAGAAATGTTTGTTCATGTATAATACTTGTTCAGTCAAAAATTTGTTCGTGCTAGTTCTCAATTATATTGATGAATTATAGCAAGCTCATTATTCATACTCTTCAATCATGATATATCGTTATATTGTTGTATATAAACTTGCTGGGCAACTTTCATGCTCACCCTTGCTATATCATGATAAAACATTGCAGATAAGGCGAATGCGTTCGGATACAGGAAAAAGATAATGCCAAGTCCGGCTTGGGATAAAATGTGCGCCTAGTTTGTAATAGTATACTTTGATAAATACTATTGTGTGATAAATAATTTATGAATTGTGTTTAAGTTAAGGTTACTCGACCTTGGGGAATAGTGTGTAATATATTGTATAAACAATTTATGTTTATATCTTCAGCAAATAGTGATAGAAATAGTATACCGGATCCGAGGTGATTGGGACCTGGATTCGGGGCTACTACATGTAGAGTGGATATTAAGGGTAATATCATGAACGTAGATCTTATCCCTATTCGACTTGGGGAATTTGAGGTTATTTTGGGAATGGACTGGTTATTCAATTACGGGGCTGTAATTGATTGCCAAAAGAAGCGTATTAACCTTATGACCCCGTCAAAGATTGTGTTTTATGGTAGCAAGTCGCCTAGACAAGCGAGTTGTCTGACGATGATGCAGGCCAGGAAGTTATTAAGGCAAGATTGTGTAGGATACTTAGCTTACATAGTCGACAGTCGAAAAGAGAATCCGTAGGTAGAAGAAATACCGATTGTGATGGACTTCATCGACGTATTTCTAGACGATTTGCCAGGACTTCCACCAGATAGAGAGGTAAATTTTGTAATCGATTTGGCGCCCGGAACCGCTCCAATATCGAAGGCACTATACTGAATGGCAGTAGTAGAGATGAAAGAACTAATGGTACAACTATAAGAATTGTTGGATAAGAAGTACATTCAACCAAGTGTATTGCCATGGGGAGCGTCGGTGTTGTTTGTGAAAAAGAAGGATGGATCGATGCGGCTCTGCATTGACTACAGAGAACTGAATAAGGTCACGATTAAGAACAGATATTGTAGTGCCCCTAAATTCGGGTATCTTCCAACCCGACAGATGGTGCTATAGTGTACAACATTCATACATTCATTCAATTGAAAAGTCTCAAAGAACAAACATAACTTCTATATATTTAAAGTAATATTTACATTTCCCAAGTTCTATACCCGTTACAAAGGTTCTTTGTCATAATATCAGTTAAATTACAAGACAGCTTAGTAATCTGCCTAAGCTTTTCCCTTATCCTTTTTCGATACTTCGGGACATTCAGTCTTAGCTGCATTCATATGGTTCAAGCAAGAGTGAGCATAACTAGCTCAGCAAGTATAACAATTTAATAACAACATTCTTGACACATACAAATCGTATATCTTCAATAACTGAACAATAGTTATGAAGTACTATTGATAATTCAAAATAGCACTTCATCTTTTAATTCAAAATATTTTACAATAACAACAGTATTTAGTAAAACATCCACTCCGGTCAGAGAACTCGAGTATTCATTCTTTATTGGAAAACGACAACCCGGAAACAAGTCCGTAAGCCCGATATCACTTAAGAGCACTTCTAGGTGATCAGCCTATTGTACTCTATGTTGATCAACACTATATCCATTAAACATATGTATGTTTAAGCATTTGGCAACCTCGTGTGCATGTCGTCTTACCGAGAAAACATTTGTTTAACATTTCAGTCTTCTTTTGAAAACCATATCAAGTAGTTGACAAAAGATAACAACATTTGATAATACATGAATAGATTATCAATACATCAAGTCTAGCCAAAGGAATTGGCTTCAACTTCATCATAACTCAATTCATGTGAAAGAATACATGAACCTCAAAAACTTGTTCAGATTGAACTGAGACAAGAGCTAGAATACTTTCCTTTAGCGTCTGCTACGGAATTTTAACTTTATGTTCAAGTTGTTTAAGTCTCTACAATACATGATCACATATTGCCTTACATTAGGTCACATATAATCAAGTATTATGTATATGACTATATCATACCCTTCATTTCAATCTAATTGTGTATTAGATTCAGTTACTATTCATTCTGGTTTGTCATTATGCTTGCATTATATTTGACTAGGTTATCTCAACCTTTATACAATATCCTTAAGGTTTAACAAAGATTAAACAATGTTACACTACCTTCCTTAAGTTATGTTTACTTCCATTTCTTTCTTTCTTGTATTTAGAAACCTCCATTACTATCTTTGTTCTGAGACTGGCGTTGCGGGCGCCAGTTTTATACCTACATCTCGTGTTGTGGTGCGAGCTTAATGTATAACTATTCCGGTCTTGGTGCAACGGCGCGAGTCCTTACTTAATGGGCCGCGCTGCGGCGCCACACTCCATAAGATTGTGTCATTGCTCATGGCGCTGCGGCGCCACTTATTGAACTAAGGTTCGCGCTACGGAAAACTCTTGCAGTAGGCTCGGTTACTGTTCTGCATCGCGGCGCGGGTCTTTTTGCCTAGGGTTGGCGCCGTGGCGCCAACTCTATGCACCAGATACTAAATTCAGCATGTGAATTTTGTGAACTTCCCGGATGCATAACTTCTTCGTTATAAGTCTGAATTGGCTCATTCAAAAGCCTATAGTTCACAAATTACGTAATCTACATGACCATTCAAGAATTTTATCTATTTGACTTCGTTTGCTAAAAATTCACCTATTGGTTCATTTTTAACGAAAACAATAAACGTTCGTGAACGTTCAACGCTCGTTTCTTCATTCTAAGTCAGAATCTGGTCATTTTCGAGTCCACAACTCTTAAATGCCAATTATGACTTGTCTTTATTGGAAAACAATGGTTCCGAGTTAAAACACAAAATTTGACTTCCATTCCGAGAATTTTACGTATTCGACGTTTATCGTCCAATCGTGTAAATTCCGGCAATTCTTCATTTTTATGATTTGTTCAATATTACAAATTAACTTCATTCATCATGTGAACATCTTATCATACTTAATACAACAACTTATATTCATTGTTGGATTTTATACTTATTCTTCATGAGTTTATAACTTGTTAACTATAACTACTTAAGATTTCATTATTAATGACTTATGACAAGTTAAAGTTTCTTAAACATCATTTCTTATATGTTCTTAACATTTAACTTAACTTAGGTATACATGATACATATGATCATATAAATTCTTTTACATTCATCTCATTTCTCTTAATAAACTTCTTACAAGTATATATTATTTTCATACTTAACATTCAAGGTTAACTTATAATAAGTTTATAACTTTTATAAGTTCAAATGACTTATTGCCAACTTATGTGGCTTAAGTTCATGACGTATACATTCTTCTTGTTTCTTAATCCAACTTTTCTTATCATCTTATCATGGTAGAGATAGAAGATAATTGAGAAGAAGTCTTACTCTTTTGTAGTCTTGGTAAGTAGCTTGCTTCTTCTTCTTACTTAGGAAATGACTTATGTGTAGCTTATTCTCTCTAAAAATTAAGCACTTTAGAAGTGTTGGATTATTTGATCAACCAACAAATGGCTAGAAAAGCTCTTCTATTTATAGACTTTCCAAGGTTAGGGTAGTTTGGTCTTTAAAACATCCCACCTCCTTAAGCCACCTCCTTACTATTCATTACTTGTCTTACACAACACTTATCCTACACTTGGTCATTACTTCAAAGTCTTGGTCAATACTCCTACTTGATCATCATACTTACTTGATCACCACATCACTTGGTCACCACACATTCAACCATATTAATATGGTTTGCCCCATGGGTCAACCAATTTATTGGACTTTAGTTTGGGCTTGGATTAATAAATCTTTGGGTCTTATATGAACAAACACTAGTTGGTTCATTAATTAATAGTTGGGCTTCTCTCTTTAATTCACTTGGACTTGTATATAATTGTTAACCAATCATCCAAGTCCATTAATATTTCTTAATACATATTGTTAATGTATTTTTATATTCTAATTCTTATAGAATTTATATACGATATTTCATCTTTTATACAAACTCATATAATACTTTGTATTATACTTGTTTTCATTACTTTGTACAATACCAAGTATCATACAATTATTTCTTATTCTTTAACACTTCGTTTTACTTAATGTTTATAAATTGAGTCCACAAGCGATTTATTACTTTTTCCATAACTAGATTTTTATTACATAATCCATCTTACCTTGTTATTCCATCATTGCGTATTTCTCAGAAACTCAAAATTATATCCCGAGCAAATACCGATGAATAGTGTTTTTCAGAAAATTTCTCGGAAAACTTTTATTTTCGTCTTGAAAATTCAAACACTTTAATTCATCCACGTAGCCCAAATACTACGATATTCTAACATCAATAGGTTATACATTGACAACCATCTTGATAACACATGGAATTTGATTTTATTATTATTTAATTTAATAAAATCATTTTACAATAAGATCCGAATTTCTCAGTTGTTAAAGATATCCATTACCGAGGATCGATGACCTGTTCGATCAATTGAAGGGAGTGAGATACTTTTCCAAGATAGACATGAGAAGCGGTTATCATCAACTGAAGGTGAGGCCAAATGATGTACCGAAGACAGCGTTCAGAACGCGATATCGTCACTATGAATTTTTAGTAATGTCGTTTGGTCTTACGAATGCTCCTGCAGCATTTATGGGACTAATGAATGGTGTGTTTAAGCCGTTTTTGGACAAGTTCATAGTGGTATTTATAGATGACATTTTGGTTTATTCGAAAACCAAGGAAGAACACGAAGAGCATTTAAGATTAAATTTGGAGGTATTGAGAAGGGAGAAGTTGTATGCTAAGTTTTCGAAATGTGAATTTTGGATCGAGCGAGTACAATTTCTTGGTCATGTAATCGATAAAAACAGAATTTCGGTAGATCCATCAAAAGTCGAAGCCGTGATTAACTGGGATCAGCCGAGAACGCCGTCGGAGGTAAGAAGTTTTCTTGGATTGGCAGGATATTATAGAAGATATATTCAAGATTTTTCCAAGATCGCGACTCCGTTAACAAATTTAACTCGAAAAGCAGTAAAATTTGTTTGGACGGATAAGTGTGAGGAAAGTTTTCTAGAATTTAAGAAGAGGTTTAGTACGGCACCTATGTTATCACTCCCGGATGATACAGGAAACTTTGTTGTTTTTAGTGATGCATCGCATAAAGGACTTTGATGTGTGCTTATGCAAAACGGCAAAGTCATTGCGTATGCATTGCGACAATTGAAGGATTACGAGAAGAGATATCCGACCCATGACTTGGAGTTAGCTGCAGTTGTTTTTTGCTTTGAAAATTTGGATGCACTATCTCTACGGGGAGAAGTGTGAAATATATACAGACCACAAGAGTCTGAAATATATTTTCACACAGAAGGACTTGAATATGCGCCAAAGAAGATGGTTGGAATTAATAAAGGATTACGACTATGAGATTTTATACCATCCGGGTAAAGCAAATGTGGTTGTTGACGCCTTAAGTAGAAAGGGTCGTGAGAAATTGATGATATTGACTGCTCAGGAGGAGCTAATTGCAGAAATGGAGAAACTGGAGTTGGAAGTGAAGTATCCTATGGAGATTAATGAATGTAAAAAGGTGACAAAGAAGATATTTGAAGGAACTGACCAAGATTCAAGCTAGATAATAAGGGAATACTAAGATTCGAGAGTAGAATTTGGGTACCACCAGTCACAGAGATTAAGGAAGATATTTTGAGTGAGGCTCATAGTTCACGATATTCGATTCACCCTGGTAGTACCAAGATGTATCAAGATCTTCGACAACATTTCTGGTGGCCGAATTTGAAACGTGATGTTACAGAATGTGTTGCCAAGTGTCTGACCTGTCAGAAAGTGAAAGCAGAACATCAGAGACCGAGTGGATTGCTACAACCATTGGAGATCCAGGAATGGAAATGGGAACATATTACAATGGACTTCGTGGTTGGCCTTCCGACGACTCAGAAAGGATACGACGTAGTATGGGTTATCGTTGACCGACTGACGAAATCCGCACACTTCCTTCCTATCAAAATCAGTTTCAACTTAGATCAGTTGGCAAGGTTATATGTGAAAGAGATTGTTTCGAGGCACGGAGTGCCGGTGTCAATTGTTTTTGATAGAGATCCGTGCTTTACATCGAATTTCTCGAAACATCTACAAGAATGCATGGGTATATAGTTGCGAATGAGTATGGCATATCACCCTCAAACTGATGGACAGAGTGAAAGAACAATTTAGACATTGGAAGATATGTTAAGAGCTTGTATAATGGACTTTAAAGGAAATTGGGATGATCACCTACCGCTCGTAGAGTTCGATTACAACAACAGTTACCACGCTAGTATTGGAATGCCACCTTATGAAGCGTTATACGACAGAAAGTGCTGAACTCCACTTTATTGGGATGAAGTTGGCGAAAGACAATTGCTACGGCCAGAATTGGTACAGCAGACCCAAGAAATAGTCAAAGTGGTCTGAGCACGACTGGTAGCAGCTCAAGATCGACAAAAGAAATATGCTGATCCACATTATAAAAATATCAAATTTGAATCAGGTAGTTATGTTTTCTTGAAGGTCTCTCCCTGGAATGGGAAGATCAGGTTCGGAAAGAAAGGGAAATTAAGCCCAAGATTCATTGGACCCTTTGAAGTACTGCGAAGAATCAGAGAAGTTGCGTATGAGGTAGCCTTACCTCCATCACTCGAGAACGTCCACAACGTCTTCTATGTTTCTGTGTTACGACCCTAAAAAGCCAATTACAAGCATGTAATTGAATACGAAACCCTACATTTTTGACAAAGACTTATCTTACGAAGAAATTCATGTTCAAATTATCGACCGAAAAGAACATGTTCTCAGAAATAAAGTAATACCTTCTGTTAAGGTAATTTGGAGGAACCACAACGCTGAAGAAGCTACGTGGGAACTTGAAGAGAATATGATGAAGAATTACCCTCATTTATTTAATTAAATTATGTGTAAGCGATTCTGGGGACAGAATCTTTGTAAGGGGGAGAATGTAACGGATCAAAATTATTGAGTCGTGATTCTAGGGACAGAATCCTTTTAAGGGGGGAAAGATGTGACGAACGAGATTTTTGTAATTTAATTCTTAATATTTATTGAAGTAAATAAATATTTTCGATGATGTAATTGTGACACCCCCAAATCCGGGTTACCTGACCCCCGAGTTTGGTGTTCACGATCCACAATATAAATAACATTTAACTACCCATAATATATATATATAGATAGTATCTTACATAATTTTTTATCAGAGTTTGATAATACATCACCCAGGTTCTCTAACCTTAACTTTACAAACATACCCTTTAAGTATACAAAAAGGGTTTACAATACAATATAATAAATATATTCAACATAACTAATTTATAACTACGCCATTTCCCTTGTTCTGCTTCACAGCACCTCCTGCAACTTCGTCCCTAGCTGAAATGTTTTATTTATAGCAAGGGTGAGCAACAAAGTTGCCCCGCAAGTTAAGATTATACAATAAATGTATATGAATCAACAATAATATCCTATCTATTTTGATAGAATGAAACCAAAGTTCGGGGAACTTTGAAATAGTTGAACAATTTGTTATTCAATAACAAGTCTTCTCCTTTTCTATGCAACACCATAATTTGATAATGAAAGAGTACAACGCTTTCAAAATTCTACAAGAATCAAATTCTACACAATAACAAAGTGGATTAATTTCCAGATTTATACTGAGCGATCACACAAGATCTTTGAACTTATTTTCTCGGGCATCTATCAAAGATTTACTTTGATATATACCAGGAGTATCAGATAACCATAAAGATTAAATCATACCCCTCTGCAAGTACTTGGAGCCGGCCAACTCCTTGTACCCTATATTATGCATAATACTCAAAACGCGCGCAAAGGTCGAATTCACGACCCAAAATGTTCCCTTTATATAAAAGGTTGTTCTTCTCAGTTTTATAATCAAGATTTTGATTTTACAACGAAATACTATGATTTCAAATTCTACTTACTTATCGATCTTGCCGAAATAATTGGCATCGATTCTCCAATAACAATTTGATTATTTTCTTGAATTTATCAAGTTCTAACAAATGTTTGTCTAGCCAGAATAATTAGCTAAGACATTTCTCAACACAATTTGACAATGAACAGGAATTATCTGTACTGTCAATTCTAACTTCTACAGATTTGAATATTCAACAACAGTAATTCTACGAATATATATTTCTAAATCAGTAATTCAATTTGAATTATTAAGCATGCACTAACTGCGAATAAACAACAATAAATCCCTGGACGTGGCTTAATCAACAATAATTAACCACCATAACAATTGAATGAATATAACGCAAGGTTGAGTTAGGGAACTTGCCTTCCACGATGATTACAGCTACACAATATAATTAACTGCGTTCGTAAGACCTATATTCAACAATGTCGGTCTCACAATTAGTACAAACATTTATAACACATAACACTGTATTTTACAGTCAAACTTCTCCTAGGCACATTACCACATAGCCACATTAGTGTTTATAACCTATATAAACACTTATCACGTCTAACTATTTCGGTCTGGTTGGATTTCGGTCCATTCTCGATGTTCTGGTCACCCTATTCGACAATTAACACATTGATTGTCAATTAAACTTGGTCTCTAAGCTTCAATATTATTATAGATAAGTCAAATATCGTTTATAATATTTTTCGGAAGCTTTTAATAATTTATAAACTCTTATTATAATTTATAATAATTTTTCAAACACTTAAATCATTTTTAAATGATTTAATTATCAAATAATCTTATCATTATTAATATTTAATAATATAAAAGTATTAATAACACACATTCCAAAATATTAAAGTTATTATTAATAACTTAAAATATTTTTAAATCATCAATATTCTACTTAAATGATTTTTAAAATAATTAAAATCATTTTTAAATCATCACCTTTAATATATAAATATTAATGAAATTATTATCTAAATATCAAAAGTCATAATTTATAACTTAAAATATTTTTAAACTATTTTTCTCATTTTAAATGATTTTTAAATCAATAAAATCATTTTTAATTCCTTTATTTAATATAATAATTAAATAAATCCAACATCATTAATATTAATTTATTAATGAAAATTCTCCAAATATTGAAAATTATATTTTATAATTTAAAATATTTTCTAACACTTTATTCTTAATTAAAATTATTTTTAAATCATTAAAATTATTTTTATCTTATTTATTTAATTTAATAATCAAATAAATCTAATATCATTAATATTAAATTATTAATGAAAATTCTCCAAAAATATTAAAAGTTACATTTCATAACTCAAAATATTTTTAAATACATTTTTCTTATTTAAAATGATTTTTCATAATATTAAATCATTTTTCTCTAATTTATTTAATAAACTAATTAAATAAATTAAATACCTTTAATATTATAAATAATTATAAATATTAAAGAAAAATATTCCAATTGGTCAAAAATTATTTTTCATAATTTAAAATAATTTTTAAAACTATTTTTGGTAATTTTTAGAATTTATTTCTATTTTTTTATTAATTTCCGGGAAAAAATCAGAAAATAATTTAATTAATCCGTCGCTAAAAGCCTATAGCGACACTTTCTGTCGCTATAGGTGTTCTTGAGCCAAACCCAGATTTTCTGGCAGTTGCGAGGGTGGGTGCTTTGACCGGGTTTAATTCATTGTTCTTGTGCTTTCTGGGTTGGTTAAAACTTTCATATTTTAGTACTTATGTAATACTACAACAAGAAACCAAGTTCATGTTCAAACAACATCAATTAAGAGAGATCTAAGCTCTCAAAGTACCTGCCAGACGCCTGTTCTTGAATTCTGGGTTTACCAGAATCGAAGGTACCCAATTTGGGTCCTTATAACTTTCATACTAAGTCCGATTTATGTGATCTATCAACTCCAGTTTGTAGACAATATGTAGTACTACAACTATAAAGCATAATAACACTAAAACATCAAAACAGGAGCTAGATATATCCGGTCAAACTTGAACACGGAAGTTAGGCTTAAAATTTATGGGTTCGTGTTCTTGACAGATTTCGATCAACGGGTTTTGACTGTTTATATCTTGTGATCTGTAATAGATCTGGGTCTGATTCTTTTAGCAACTTAAAGAACACATATCAGGCTACATGTTACAAGTTTTAAACATCAAAAACACTTAATACACACGGATTTATAAGATCTGACATTTGACTGAAAAACATAATTTTCCAAATTTCCAGATGTTGAAAAACTTTAAATTCGTGAACTTTGATGTTATGGGTCATGAATTTATCAACCCAGATCATCAATTGACACCTTATAACACATCTTTGACCAATCAATTACAACATCTAACAAAGAATCGAAGGATTTCAAGATTAGGGTTTTTATACCTTTCTTACTCAAATTTTGATCTTGATCCTTCAATCTGCTTATGGATGATCTATGGACTGAATTTAGGACTGATCTACTAGAGATTTTCAGAGCTTTTAGATAGAGAGAGTTGGTGAGAGCAAAATGCAAAAATAGCAATTTCTATGTATTTTCTCTCTCTTTAATACTTATATATTATACAAGTGCAATGTATTGGATGATTTGGCTGGCTATATAGACTGATGTGTTGTGTTAGTAGGCTAAACAAAGTCAAGAGAGTTGTCCACCAACTCTTGATTTGGCAAGATTTACAAGAAATCTAATAAAATCTCCACATAAGGGCATTATGGTCATTTCCAATTTTTTCTAGAATTTGGATTTGATGAAACCCTTAGGGTTTATGGTTTGGACATTAAGGTTTAGGGCTTGAACCCTTTTAGGTTTTAAAAATTTCTAGTTCCCATAATTTTCAATTTAGGGTTTAATTAGAAAAATAGATTTTCTAAAATAAAATTAGGGTTTCAAAAATAGAAATTTAACATACAAAAATATAATTAGAGTTTTCTAATCATATTTAGGTTTAATGAACCCATAGGCTCGTCAATTAGGATTAGGGTTTCCTAATTTAGGGTTTATATTTCCCAATTTTGAAATTAGGGTTTTTAGGCTTTTGATTAGGGTTTCTAACGGTACGTTAGGGTTTCTAATCCTGAAATTAGGGTTTTTAATCTCTTATTAGGGTTTATTAATATTAAACCTTATCCGATCAATCATTGATCAAAAATTCTATACCGTTCAAACACATACATAGTAATACAATTATTTTAATTACATTTTCTATCGAATCCCGTTCCAAAAATTAGGGTTAGGGTTTCTATTCTCCGTTAAGCACAACTCTACACTAATTTTATTAGTCAATACATAAATTGACCTTCTCGATATACGTATCACAGAAACTTGTCACAAAATTGATAATTAATATTAATATTAATTAAAAAAAAATTATTCGCAAAATTTTAGATTATTCGAAATCCTGGGTTATCACATTCACCCCTCCTTAAAAGGATTCCGCCCTCGGAATCACCGCTTTCTTATATTCTACAATCTTTTAAAGTTGTATCATCAATTTATTTTGATCAACACAATATTAATTTGGTTTCAAATTCTAACCTGTGACCTGAGTCTATAAAAGAAAATAGTTCACAGAATTGTCTAACTCCTATTATTCGCTTAATGAAATCCTTACCAGTTGCCACGTCCTGAGTTGCCACCACATCTTACGCCGTCATGTTGAATGTACGGGCCGTTGGTCTTCCTGGCTGTGCAGGTCCTCGAATCGTCAAGCTTCCGCCACCGGGTCCCTTGTTGGCGCTTTCCTTCTCAGCATTTCTTTTCGGACAGTTTCGTACAATATGGTCGGTCGATCCGCATCCAAAGCAACCTTGAATTTTCTTCGGACTGGGACAATTAGGTGACATATGCCCCTCTTGCCCGCAATTATAGCAAACTCCCTTCTTCTTCAAATAAACTCCAGCATGGTGCTTCCCACAATTCGAACATGGCTCCCTTGCCTTCCTATTATCTTCTGTCTTATTACCCGACTGGGTATTCTCATTCCATTTTCTCTTATTTGGATTACTTCCTCCACTGCTTCCTCCTTCATTTGTCTTCTTCTTCTTTTCCTGATGAAATCGAGACGCTGCTTCGCTCCCTCCCTCAGCAATTAGCGCTTTCTCCAATAGAGTCGCAAAAGTGTTGATCTGCAGCACAGCTACTTTGTTGAATATCCCCGGTTTCAACCCATTCTCGAATCTTCGTGCCTTTCTTACTTCTGTGTCCACCTGATGAGGTGCAAATCTTGCCAGCTCGTTGAATTTGGCAGCATATTCAGATACCGACATGTTCTCCTGCTTTAGTTCTAAGAATTTGACTTCTATTCTGGATTGCATACTTGGTGAGAAGTAGTTCTCAAAGAACAACTCCTTGAATCTTGTCCACAACACCACCTCTGTACCAGCTCTTGCTTGGTTCGTCTCCCACCAGTAATTGGCTTCTCCCTTCATCAGATAAGTTGCAAAAGCCGTCTTTTGCTCTTCTGCCACACGTGCAATGATGAATGCTTTCTCCATCTCCTTTACCCAAGTTTGGGCTTCAATCGGATCGGTGGTTCCTTTGAATTCCGGCGGTCCTACCGCTTTAAAATCCTTGAAATTGGCTAATCTATCAGCTGGCTGTTCTCTCGCTCTTCCTCTTCCTGCGGGAGCTCTATTCTCCATAGCTTCTGCTATCATATTTGCAAAATTTTGCATTGGGTCAACTTGACCTCCTTCGTTATTCACTGATTGTTTTTCTCGTTGGTTTCGATTCTGTCGTCTAGGCGGCATGATCTGATTTAAATACAAATCTTATATTAATACTCTTTCTCTATACAAATTCTTAACGCAATAAGAATTCAACACATAATTCTCAAGTAATTGCATATTTATTCAAATAGAATATAGTACATTTAGTACTTCACATATTACTAACCCTTTTTAAATCATATCAGGATTAACAACACAACTTTACACAAAAAGTTGTTATTCTCCATTTTCACCTTACTATATCAAGTTCATCAAATTTACCACACTTAGGAGTTCAGTAACTTGCCATAATTATACGAGTGTATGAACTTATCCTAGTCAGACCTTTGGCGTCCATTCGCTGAGGGGTTCAAAACATTTCATATAATTATGAGTCATGAACATACCATAAGTATGAGTTCTAAGAACACACAAATTTATTTTAATCTTATATTTATATAGAAAATAAAGATTTCATTCATACAAACATATCATTGCATTTATATTCATGCAAATATTACATAGTACTTTTTAGTACACAACCCATACAACTACAAATAGGTACTATCCCTTTTTGACAAAAGTCGGGATTCATTACTACCACTTTACACAAAAAGTGGAGGCATACAAAAGTTATCCCCTATCAAAGAAAATATTATTCTCCACACACTTAATTCTTCTTCTTTTTAGGACAATTCTTAACCTTATGACTCATTCCACCAAATGCAAAACATCCTCCTTTCTTTGGTTTAGGACAATTTGGTGACAGATGTCCTTCTTGACCACAATTATAACATACATTCTGATCCCACATACATTCTCCCAAATGGCTCTTTCCACACTTGCCACATATTTGCTTCTTCTTCGAGCTTGACTTTTCTAAATTAGGGCTATCGTTGTCCCTCTTCCTTTTCTTCTTATCCTTTTGGCTGGTCCCTTCAGACAATCCCCCACCTTCCGCCTTCATTCTGTCTACCTGCGCCTTGAGTTCGTTCCTTTCTTAAGTCATTTCGCATAACGCTCGTTCTGTCTTCCATAGCTTCTCCAAGAGAAACGCCTTACTTCGGAGTTCTTGAACTTCTACAACTAGTTGATCTTGTTCTTCAACTGTAGTCTTATTCTTTATCTCTACCATAGCTGGCTCAGACTCTACCTCCTCATCTCCACTCAGGTACATCTCGGGATAATCGTCATGATTGATCCCCAGATTAACCATAGGTTCATCTTCTTCCACCTTATCAACCGATTCACTTTGCGATGGCACCTCGGCTTGTGGCATTGGTGCAACAGCCGCTAGCCTCTCCGTACTCATTTGATCTTCTCCAGACATCCTACAATCAATTTAAATAACTTGATTAGTACTTCATTAGTACAAACTCCTCACACTATATGTCCCCATTTCTCACTATCGTTGCACTTCGACAATCTCTCACTTAGTACTCTAAATGAGTATTCTCCATTTCACTTATGGTTATAATCCTAGGTATTTTTCCACCCCACTTAAGGTTTATAACCTACAGCTCTGATACCAACCTGTGACACCCCCAAATCCGGGTTACCTGACCCCCGAGTTTGGTGTTCACGATCCACAATATAAATAACATTTAACTACCCATAATATATATATAGATAGTATCTTACATAAGTTTTTATCAGAGTTTCATAATACATCACCCAGGTTCTCTAACCTTAACTTTACAAACATACCCTTTAAGTATACAAAAAGGGTTTACAATACAATATAATAAATATATTCAACATAACTAATTTATAACTACGCCATTTCCCTTGTTCTGCTTCACAGCACCTCCTGCAACTTCGTCCCTAGCTGAAATGTTTTATTTATAACAAGGGTGAGCAACAAAGTTGCCCCGCAAGTTAAGATTATACAATAAATGTATATGAATCAACAATAATATCCTATCTATTTTGATAGAATGAAACCAAAGTTCGGGGAACTTTGAAATAGTTGAACAATTTGTTATTCAATAACAAGTCTTCTCCTTTTCTATGCAACACCATAATTTGATAATGAAAGAGTACAACGCTTTCAAAATTCTACAAGAATCAAATTCTACACAATAACAAAGTGGATTAATTTCCAGATTTATACTGAGCGATCACACAAGATCTTTGAACTTATTTTCTCGGGCATCTATCAAATATTTACTTTGATATATACCAGGAGTATCAGATAACCATAAAGATTAAATCATACCCCTCTGCAAGTACTTAGAGCCGGCCAACTCTTTGTACCCTATATTATGCATAATACTCAAAACGCGCGCAAAGGTCGAATTCACGACCCAAAATGTTCCCTTTATATAAAAGGTTGTTCTTCTCAGTTTTATAATCAAGATTTTGATTTTACAACGAAATACTGTGATTTCAAATTCTACTTACTTATCGATCTTGCCGAAATAATTGGCATCGATTCTCCAATAAATATTTAATTATTTTCTTGAATTTATCAAGTTCTAACAAATGTTTGTCTAGCCAGAATAATTAGCTAAGACATTTCTCAACACAATTTGACAATGAACAGGAATTATCTGTACTGTCAATTCTAACTTCTACAGATTTGAATATTCAACAACAGTAATTCTACGAATATATATTTCTAAATCAGTAATTCAATTTGAATTATTAAGCATGCACTAACTGCGAATAAACAACAATAAATCTCTGGACGTGGCTTAATCAACAATAATTAACCACCATAACAATTGAATGAATATAACGCAAGGTTGAGTTAGGGAACTTGCCTTCCACGATGATTACAGCTACACAATATAATTAACTGCGTTCGTAAGACCTATATTCAACAATGTCGGTCTCACAATTAGTACAAACATTTATAATACATAACACTGTATTTTACAGTCAAACTTCTCCTAGGCACATTACCACATAGCCACATTAGTGTTTATAACCTATATAAACACTTATCACGTCTAACTATTTCGGTCTGGTTGGATTTCGGTCCATTCTCGATGTTCTGGTCACCCTATTCGACAATTAACACATTGATTGTCAATTAAACTTGGTCTCTAAGCTTCAATATTATTATAGATAAGTCAAATATCGTTTATAATATTTTTCGGAAGCTTTTAATAATTTATAAACTCTTATTATAATTTATAATAATTTTTCAAACACTTAAATCATTTTTAAATGATTTAATTATCAAATAATCTTATCATTATTAATATTTAATAATATAAAAGTATTAATAACACACATTCCAAAATATTAAAGTTATTATTAATAACTTAAAATATTTTTAAATCATCAATATTCTACTTAAATGATTTTTAAAATAATTAAAATCATTTTTAAATCATCACCTTTAATATATAAATATTAATGAAATTATTATCTAAATATCAAAAGTCATAATTTATAACTTAAAATATTTTTAAACTATTTTTCTCATTTTAAATGATTTTTAAATCAATAAAATCATTTTTAATTCCTTTATTTAATATAATAATTAAATAAATCCAACATCATTAATATTAATTTATTAATGAAAATTCTCCAAATATTGAAAATTATATTTTATAATTTAAAATATTTTCTAACACTTTATTCTTAATTAAAATTATTTTTAAATCATTAAAATTATTTTTATCTTATTTATTTAATTTAATAATCAAATAAATCTAATATCATTAATATTAAATTATTAATGAAAATTCTCCAAAAATATTAAAAGTTACATTTCATAACTCAAAATATTTTTAAATACATTTTTCTTATTTAAAATGATTTTTCATAATATTAAATCATTTTTCTCTAATTTATTTAATAAACTAATTAAATAAATTAAATACCTTTAATATTATAAATAATTATAAATATTAAAGAAAAATATTCCAATTGGTCAAAAATTATTTTTCATAATTTAAAATAATTTTTAAAACTATTTTTTGTAATTTTTAGAATTTATTTCTATTTTTTTATTAATTTCCGGGAAAAAATCAGAAAATAATTTAATTAATCCGTCGCTAAAAGCCTATAGCGACACTTTCTGTCGCTATAGGTGTTCTTGAGCCAAACCCAGATTTTCTGGCAGTTGCGAGGGTGGGTGCTTTGACCGGGTTTAATTCATTGTTCTTGTGCTTTCTGGGTTGGTTAAAACTTTCATATTTTAGTACTTATGTAATACTACAACAAGAAACCAAGTTCATGTTCAAACAACATCAATTAAGAGAGATCTAAGCTCTCAAAGTACCTGCCAGACGCCTGTTCTTGAATTCTGGGTTTACCAGAATCGAAGGTACCCAATTTGGGTCCGTATAACTTTCATACTAAGTCCGATTTATGTGATCTATCAACTCCAGTTTGTAGACAATATGTAGTACTACAACTATAAAGCATAATAACACTAAAACATCAAAACAGGAGCTAGATATATCCGGTCAAACTTGAACACGGAAGTTAGGCTTAAAATTTATGGGTTCGTGTTCTTGACAGATTTCGATCAACGGGTTTTGACTGTTTATATCTTGTGATCTGTAATAGATCTGGGTCTGATTCTTTTAGCAACTTAAAGAACACATATCAGGCTACATGTTACAAGTTTTAAACATCAAAAACACTTAATACACACGGATTTATAAGATCTGACATTTGACTGAAAAACATAATTTTCCAAATTTCCAGATGTTGAAAAACTTTAAATTCGTGAACTTTGATGTTATGGGTCATGAATTTATCAACCCAGATCATCAATTGACACCTTATAACACATCTTTGACCAATCAATTACAACATCTAACAAAGAATCGAAGGATTTCAAGATTAGGGTTTTTATACCTTTCTTACTCAAATTTTGATCTTGATCCTTCAATCTGCTTATGGATGATCTATGGACTGAATTTAGGACTGATCTACTAGAGATTTTCAGAGCTTTTAGATAGAGAGAGTTGGTGAGAGCAAAATGCAAAAATAGCAATTTCTATGTATTTTCTCTCTCTTTAATACTTATATATTATACAAGTGCAATGTATTGGATGATTTGGCTGGCTATATAGACTGATGTGCTGTGTTAGTAGGCTAAACAAAGTCAAGAGAGTTGTCCACCAACTCTTGATTTGGCAAGATTTACAAGAAATCTAATAAAATCTCCACATAAGGGCATTATGGTCATTTCCAATTTTTTCTAGAATTTGGATTTGATGAAACCCTTAGGGTTTATGGTTTGGACATTAAGGTTTAGGGCTTGAACCCTTTTAGGTTTTAAAAATTTCTAGTTCCCATAATTTTCAATTTAGGGTTTAATTAGAAAAATAGATTTTCTAAAATAAAATTAGGGTTTCAAAAATAGAAATTTAACATACAAAAATATAATTAGAGTTTTCTAATCATATTTAGGTTTAATGAACCCATAGGCTCGTCAATTAGGATTAGGGTTTCCTAATTTAGGGTTTATATTTCCCAATTTTGAAATTAGGGTTTTTAGGCTTTTGATTAGGGTTTCTAACGGTACGTTAGGGTTTCTAATCCTGAAATTAGGGTTTTTAATCTCTTATTAGGGTTTATTAATATTAAACCTTATCCGATCAATCATTGATCAAAAATTTTATACCGTTCAAACACATATATAGTAATACAATTATTTTAATTACATTTTCTATCGAATCCCGTTCCAAAAATTAGGGTTAGGGTTTCTATTCTCCGTTAAGCACAACTCTACACTAATTTTATTAGTCAATACATAAATTGACCTTCTCGATATACGTATCACAGAAACTTGTCACAAAATTGATAATTAATATTAATATTAATTAAAAAAAAAATATTCGCAAAATTTTAGATTATTCGAAATCCTGGGTTATCACATTCACCCCTCCTTAAAAGGATTCTGCCCTCGGAATCACCGCTTTCTTATATTCTACAATCTTTTAAAGTTGTATCATCAATTTATTTTGATCAACACAATATTAATTTGGTTTCAAATTCTAACCTGTGACCTAAGTCTATAAAAGAAAATAGTTCACAGAATTGTCTAACTCCTATTATTCGCTTAATGAAATCCTTACCAGTTGCCACGTCCTGAGTTGCCACCACATCTTACGCCGTCATGTTGAATGTACGGGCCGTTGGTCTTCCTGGCTGTGCAGGTCCTCGAATCGTCAAGCTTCCGCCACCGGGTCCCTTGTTGGCGCTTTCCTTCTCAGCATTTCTTTTCGGACAGTTTCGTACAATATGGTCGGTCGATCCGCATCCAAAGCAACCTTGAATTTTCTTCGGACTGGGACAATTAGGTGACATATGCCCCTCTTGCCCGCAATTATAGCAAACTCCCTTCTTCTTCAAATAAACTCCAGCATGGTGCTTCCCACAATTCGAACATGGCTCCCTTGCCTTCCTATTATCTTCTGTCTTATTACCCGACTGGGTATTCTCATTCCATTTTCTCTTATTTGGATTACTTCCTCCACTGCTTCCTCCTTCATTTGTCTTCTTCTTCTTTTCCTGATGAAATCGAGACGCTGCTTCGCTCCCTCCCTCAGCAATTAGCGCTTTCTCCAATAGAGCCGCAAAAGTGTTGATCTGCAGCACAGCTACTTTGTTGAATATCCCCGGCTTCAGCCCATTCTCGAATCTTCGTGCCTTTCTTACTTCTGTGTCCACCTGATGAGGTGCAAATCTTTCCAGCTCGTTGAATTTGGCAGCATATTCAGATACCGACATGTTCTCCTGCTTTAGTTCTAAGAATTTGACTTCTATTCTGGATTGCATACTTGGTGAGAAGTAGTTCTCAAAGAACAACTCCTTGAATCTTGTCCACAACACCACCTCTGTACCAGCTCTTGCTTGGTTCGTCTCCCACCAGTAATTGGCTTCTCCCTTCATCAGATAAGTTGCAAAAGCCGTCTTTTGCTCTTCTGCCACACGTGTAATGATGAATGCTTTCTCCATCTCCTTTACCCAAGTTTGGGCTTCAATCGGATCGGTGGTTCCTTTGAATTCCGGCGGTCCTACCGCTTTAAAATCCTTGAAATTGGCTAATCTATCAGCTGGCTGTTCTCTCGCTCTTCCTCTTCCTGCGGGAGCTCTATTCTCCATAGCTTCTGCTATCATATTTGCAAAATTTTGCATTGGGTCAACTTGACCTCCTTCGTTATTCACTGATTGTTTTTCTCGTTGGTTTCGATTCTGTCGTCTAGGCGGCATGATCTGATTTAAATACAAATCTTATATTAATACTCTTTCGCTATACAAATTCTTAACGCAATAAGAATTCAACACATAATTCTCAAGTAATTGCATATTTATTCAAATAGAATATAGTACATTTAGTACTTCACATATTACTAACCCTTTTTAAATCATATCAGGATTAACAACACAACTTTACACAAAAAGTTGTTATTCTCCATTTTCACCTTACTATATCAAGTTCATCAAATTTACCACACTTAGGAGTTCAGTAACTTGCCATAATTATACGAGTGTATGAACTTATCCTAGTCAGACCTTTGGCGTCCATTCGCTGAGGGGTTCAAAACATTTCATATAATTATGAGTCATGAACATACCATAAGTATGAGTTCTAAGAACACACAAATTTATTTTAATCTTATATTTATATAGAAAATAAAGATTTCATTCATACAAACATATCATTGCATTTATATTCATGCAAATATTACATAGTACTTTTTAGTACACAACCCATACAACTACAAATAGGTACTATCCTTTTTTGACAAAAGTCGGGATTCATTACTACCACTTTACACAAAAAGTGGAGGCATACAAAAGTTATCCCCTATCAAAGAAAATATTATTCTCCACACACTTAATTCTTCTTCTTTTTAGGACAATTCTTAACCTTATGACTCGTTCCACCACATGCAAAACATCCTCCTTTCTTTGGTTTAGGACAATTTGGTGACAGATGTCCTTCTTGACCACAATTATAACATACATTCTGACCCCACATACATTCTCCCAAATGGCTCTTTCCACACTTGCCACATGCTTGCTTCTTCTTCGAGCTTGACTTTTCTAAATTAGGGCTATCGTTGTCCCTCTTCCTTTTCTTCTTATCCTTTTGGCTGGTCCCTTCAGACAATCCCCCACCTTCCGCCTTCATTCTGTCTACCTGCGCCTTGAGTTCGTTCCTTTCTTAAGTCATTTCGCATAACGCTCGTTCTGTCTTCCATAGCTTCTCCAAGAGAAACGCCTTACTTCGGAGTTCTTGAACTTCTACAACTAGTTGATCTTGTTCTTCAACTGTAGTCTTATTCTTTATCTCTACCATAGCTGGCTCAGACTCTACCTCCTCATCTCCACTCAGGTACATCTCGGGATAATCGTCATGATTGATCCCCAGATTAACCATAGGTTCATCTTCTTCCACCTTATCAACCGATTCACTTTGTGATGGCACCTCGGCTTGTGGCATTGGTGCAACAGCCGCTAGCCTCTCCGTACTCATTTGATCTTCTCCAGACATCCTACAATCAATTTAAATAACTTGATTAGTACTTCATTAGTACAAACTCCTCACACTATATGTCCCCATTTCTCACTATCGTTGCACTTCGACAATCTCTCACTTAGTACTCTAAATGAGTATTCTTCATTTCACTTATGGTTATAATCCTAGGTATTTTCCCACCCCACTTAAGGTTTATAACCTACAGCTCTGATACCAACCTGTGACACCCCCAAATCCGGGTTACCTGACCCCCGAGTTTGGTGTTCACGATCCACAATATAAATAACATTTAACTACCCATAATATATATATAGATAGTATCTTACATAAGTTTTTATCAGAGTTTCATAATACATCACTTGGTTCTCTAACCTTAACTTTACAAACATACCCTTTAAGTATACAAAAAGGGTTTACAATACAATATAATAAATATATTCAACATAACTAATTTATAACTATGCCATTTCCCTTGTTCTGCTTCACAGCACCTCCTGCAACTTCGTCCCTAGCTGAAATGTTTTATTTATAACAAGGGTGAGCAACAAAGTTGCCCCGCAAGTTAAGATTATACAATAAATGTATATGAATCAACAATAATATCCTATCTATTTTGATAGAATGAAACCAAAGTTCGGGGAACTTTGAAATAGTTGAACAATTTGTTATTCAATAACAAGTCTTCTCCTTTTCTATGCAACACCATAATTTGATAATGAAAGAGTACAACGCTTTCAAAATTCTACAAGAATCAAATTCTACACAATAACAAAGTGGATTAATTTCCAGATTTATACTGAGCGATCACACAAGATCTTTGAACTTATTTTCTCGGGCATCTATCAAAGATTTACTTTGATATATACCAGGAGTATCAGATAACCATAAAGATTAAATCATACCCCTCTGCAAGTACTTGGAGCCGGCCAACTCCTTGTACCCTATATTATGCATAATACTCAAAACGCGCGCAAAGGTCGAATTCACGACCCAAAATGTTCCCTTTATATAAAAGGTTGTTCTTCTCAGTTTTATAATCAAGATTTTGATTTTACAACGAAATACTGTGATTTCAAATTCTACTTACTTATCGATCTTGCCGAAATAATTGGCATCGATTCTCCAATAACAATTTAATTATTTTCTTGAATTTATCAAGTTCTAACAAATGTTTGTCTAGCCAGAATAATTAGCTAAGACATTTCTCAACACAATTTGACAATGAACAGGAATTATCTGTACTGTCAATTCTAACTTCTACAGATTTGAATATTCAACAACAGTAATTCTACGAATATATATTTCTAAATCAGTAATTCAATTTGAATTATTAAGCATGCACTAACTGCGAATAAACAACAATAAATCCCTGGACGTGGCTTAATCAACAATAATTAACCACCATAACAATTGAATGAATATAACGCAAGGTTGAGTTAGGGAACTTGCCTTCCACGATGATTACAGCTACACAATATAATTAACTGCGTTCGTAAGACCTATATTCAACAATGTCGGTCTCACAATTAGTACAAACATTTATAACACATAACACTGTATTTTACAGTCAAACTTCTCCTAAGCACATTACCACATAGCCACATTAGTGTTTATAAACTATATAAACACTTATCACGTCTAACTATTTCGGTCTGGTTGGATTTCGGTCCATTCTCGATGTTCTGGTCACCCTATTCGACAATTAACACATTGATTGTCAATTAAACTTGGTCTCTAAGCTTCAATATTATTATAGATAAGTCAAATATCGTTTATAATATTTTTCGGAAGCTTTTAATAATTTATAAACTCTTATTATAATTTATAATAATTTTTCAAACACTTAAATCATTTTTAAATTATTTAATTATCAAATAATCTTATCATTATTAATATTTAATAATATAAAAGTATTAATAACACACATTCCAAAATATTAAAGTTATTATTAATAACTTAAAATATTTTTAAATCATCAATATTCTACTTAAATGATTTTTAAAATAATTAAAATTATTTTTAAATCATCACCTTTAATATATAAATATTAATGAAATTATTATCTAAATATCAAAAGTCATAATTTATAACTTAAAATATTTTTAAACTATTTTTCTCATTTTTAAATGATTTTTAAATCAATAAAATCATTTTTAATTCCTTTATTTAATATAATAATTAAATAAATCCAACATCATTAATATTAATTTATTAATGAAAATTCTCCAAATATTGAAAATTATATTTTATAATTTAAAATATTTTCTAACACTTTATTCTTAATTAAAATGATTTTTAAATCATTAAAATTATTTTTATCTTATTTATTTAATTTAATAATCAAATAAATCTAATATCATTAATATTAAATTATTAATGAAAATTCTCCAAAAATATTAAAAGTTACATTTCATAACTCAAAATATTTTTAAATACATTTTTCTTATTTAAAATGATTTTTCATAATATTAAATCATTTTTCTCTAATTTATTTAATAAACTAATTAAATAAATTAAATACCTTTAATATTATAAATAATTATAAATATTAAAGAAAAATATTCCAATTGGTCAAAAATTATTTTTCATAATTTAAAATAATTTTTAAAACTATTTTTGGTAATTTTTAGAATTTATTTCTATTTTTTTATTAATTTCCGGGAAAAAATCAGAAAATAATTTAATTAATCCGTCGCTAAAAGCCTATAGCGACACTTTCTGTCGCTATAGGTGTTCTTGAGCCAAACCCAGATTTTCCGGCAGTTGCGAGGGTGGGTGGTTTGACCGGGTTTAATTCATTGTTCTTGTGCTTTCTGGGTTGGTTAAAACTTTCATATTGTAGTACTTATGTAATACTACAACAAGAAACCAAGTTCATGTTCAAACAACATCAATTAAGAGAGATCTAAGTTCTCAAAGTACCTGCCAGACGCCTGTTCTTGAATTCTGGGTTTACCAGAATCGAAGGTACCCAATTTGGGTCCTTATAACTTTCATACTAAGTCCGATTTATGTGATCTATCAACTCCAGTTTGTAGACAATATGTAGTACTACAACTATAAAGCATAATAACACTAAAACATCAAAACAGGAGCTAGATATATCCGGTCAAACTTAAACACGGAAGTTAGGCTTAAAATTTCTGGGTTCGTGTTCTTGACAGATTTCGATCAACGGGTTTTGACTGTTTATATCTTGTGATCTGTAATAGATCTGGGTCTGATTCTTTTAGCAACTTAAAGAACACATATCAGGCTACATGTTACAAGTTTTAAACATCAAAAACACTTAATACACACGGATTTATAAGATCTGACATTTGACTGAAAAACATAATTTTCCAAATTTCCAGATGTTGAAAAACTTTAAATTCGTGAACTTTGATGTTATGGGTCATGAATTTATCAACCCGGATCATCAATTGACACCTTATAACACATCTTTGAACAATCAATTACAACATCTAACAAAGAATCGAAGGATTTCAAGATTAGGGTTTTTATACCTTTCTTACTCAAATTTTGATCTTGATCCTTCAATCTGCTTATGGATGATCTATGGACTGAATTTAGGACTGATCTACTAGAGATTTTCAGAGCTTTTAGATAGAGAGAGTTGGTGAGAGCAAAATGCAAAAATAGCAATTTCTATGTATTTTCTCTCTCTTTAATACTTATATATTATACAAGTGCAATGTATTGGATGATTTGGCTGGCTATATAGACTGATGTGCTGTGTTAGTAGGCTAAACAAAGTCAAGAGAGTTGTCCACCAACTCTTGATTTGGCAAGATTTACAAGAAATCTAATAAAATCTCCACATAAGGGCATTATGGTCATTTCCAATTTTTTCTAGAATTTGGATTTGATGAAACCCTTAGGGTTTATGGTTTGGACATTAAGGTTTAGGGCTTGAACCCTTTTAGGTTTTAAAAATTTCTAGTTCCCATAATTTTCAATTTAGGGTTTAATTAGAAAAATAGATTTTCTAAAATAAAATTAGGGTTTCAAAAATAGAAATTTAACATACAAAAATATAATTAGAGTTTTCTAATCATATTTAGGTTTAATGAACCCATAGGCTCGTCAATTAGGATTAGGGTTTCCTAATTTAGGGTTTATAGCTCCCAATTTTGAAATTAGGGTTTTTAGGCTTTTGATTAGGGTTTCTAACGGTACGTTAGGGTTTCTAATCCTGAAATTAGGGTTTTTAATCTCTTATTAGGGTTTAATAATATTAAACCTTATCTGATCAATCATTGATCAAAAATTCTATACCGTTCAAACACATACATAGTAATATAATTATTTTAATTACATTTTCTATCGAATCCCGTTCCAAAAATTAGGGTTAGGGTTTCTATTCTCCGTTAAGCACAACTCTACTCTAATTTTATTAGTCAATACATAAATTGACCTTCTCGATATACGTATCATAGAAACTTGTCACAAAATTGATAATTAATATTAATATTAATTAAAAAAAAATTATTCGCAAAATTTTGGATTATTCGAAATCCTGGGTTGTCACAGTAATTATTAGATTAAATATTTAATTGATGCAATTGTGGTAGATTAATTTAATCATATGTGTTACATTTATTAAATTAATGTGGAGAATTTGATTATTCGATGTATGTAATTATGTGAGCTTATGGTATTAAAAGAAATATTTAATAAGCCTATTAGTATTTTAATTAATTTAATTATTAATTAAAGAGTTAATAAGTTGACATTATTTATTAATGAGAAATTTAATTATGTGACTAAGTGAATTTATGAGAAATTATTATATTTTATTTAAATTAAGTAAAATAAACTATTTGATTTCTTGTGTAAGGGTGTGAAATGATTTAAAAATATAGTATAAAAGATTAATTAAAATAATTAAAAGAATTATTCATGTTGCTAGCCAAACAAGGCCTTAAAGGGAGTTATAGCAGTTAACCCATGATGGGTAACTGACCTCCACTCACGTACGCATTCTTCTTTATTATTCAGTCTTATTGAGAAGGCGTATTATTTTATGAGTTAACATAGAGAGAATTTCAGTGAAATAGAGAGAAGCAGTGTGAATTATTGTGATATTTTAGAAGTACGTGAAAGTCAAAGAAATTGTTTTAAGGGTAATCTTCTCCTCCCCAAAGTTTCAATTTACGTTGTTAAGTTTTCATGAAAATGGCTTTCAAAACTTCTGTAAAGTCTCTGTAAATTGGAAGGAGTATGGATTATGTATATATATGTGTTAAGATGTTGTTTTAATGTGTTTCTCTATTGTATATAATTCCATATCATAAGTTTGATAATACCATGACTTGCTATTTCAAAATTTATAGAGTACGTTATATGGCCATATGGCCCTTATACGTAACTTTAATGTGTCAAACATAAATGATTTCGTAAAATTTACACTCGTATATTATTATGCTTGTTAATACGAAGAGACCAAACTTTAAATGAACGGATTCGGTGTTATAACGAATCCGTAATATTAATTTTCATGATTTATGTTCAAAACCTTCAAGAACATCAAGAACAGTAAAATTTACATATTTTAATTCTGTAATTATATGTTTTAAATGGTTAAAGTCACTCTATAAATGTTGGGTAATGATTATATACGAATTCTAACATGTGGGTTTGATTAAATTCGTGTAGTAATAATTTAATTAGAGTTTTTGGCTGTGGTCTGCAATTTTCGCAAATTACAGAACAGTTTCTGGTTCGCCGCACCACGGCACTAGTCTCGTTCCTTAACATCCCCGCCGTAGCGCCAAAAGTTCGGTCGCAGCGCCATCGCGCTGCAGCGCTGAGTACTAGTACTACAGTGGCGCCGCAGAGCCACTCTCCAGAATGTTCAGAAATTAACTATTTTTTTAAATGTTCAAGTCTAGCAATGTGATAACAACTTAAAGTAATGAACATAAAAATATGTTAGAAGTATAATGAGATGTTAAAATAGATGCTTAGCATGTAAATAACATAATTACGTGTGGACGGAATTATTAAATGAATAGTTAGCTTATTATTCGTGAAGTGTTCATTATATGACAATGAATGTGATAAATTGACTAAGTATAGTCATAGTTCGAGTTAGACAAAAAGAATGAACGTTTGATGATTAGTTAAGTTATAATTAACTTGTATTGTGAATATAAATTGATATGTAGGATTTAAATCAAAGAACGAGTTTAGTTAAAGTGTAATCTACACACGAGGCAAGTTTCCTACCCCTACTTGTTATCATTGTTCAAGTTTATTAATTACCTTGAGTAAATTCTCATTACTATTATTCAAGTTCGAATTGCTATATTAAAGATTAATTATCCTTTCAAAATATGAATTTGTTATACAATATTTGTGCCATTGTATACTTCTTGAGATTATTATTCAATTTGAGTATCATTATTGTTGAACCTTGTTAGACTAGTGAACCATATTGATTCGACTAGTCCATAGTTGATGAACGTTCTAAATTTTAGAACCCTTATTGAATTATCCAAACCAAACTTCCTTTGGTGCGAACTCGAATATCAAACTGAGATGAACAACCCTGCAAAGAGATTTACTTATGCGTTAGCGTTAAGATATTGTGCACAGTATGGTACTAAGGACTGATCCCCCTAAGTACGAGAAGAAGAGTCCATAGTCTTATGACTGTTAAAGGTTTCAAGTATAACCCTTGATAACCTAGGACATAGTTCAAGGTCTTATGACCCTCAGAAATCTTTTGATTCTTGTTATTCATTCTTGATTCAAAATTTGAGCTTTTATTTTAGAAGTCTTTGATTTATTCGCATGTTATTATTTCATTATTATATTATTATACTTGTGGGCAATCGTACTCACTCTTGCGTAATAATAACATTGCAGTTACGAATGAAAGAGCAGACGAACCCTTCCACTAGTAAAGGCAAGGGCAAGCTTAGCAAGTAATGAAGATTGATTATTTATGTGGTTATTTAATGATGATTAGAATTGATGTTACTTAAGACTTATTTGTTTATGTTTCCGCACAGATGATTTAAGGTTAGAATAACCTGGGATTTATTTATTATGTAGTTGATGTAACCCCATAAGGGGAGATTTATTATTATTTCTGTGACAACCCGATATTTTCTATATAAACAAATCATAAATTTTGCGTATAATTTTTTTTTTAAGAATGAGGATTTGTACAAGATTATGTGTATATGTATTTATGTGGTAAATAAAGATATATTTATTACATGAATATTTACAAGTAAATTTATTTTAGAATTATTGATTATTATAAAGTATATTCTTATAATAATTAATTTTAAGATAGAAATGTTTTTATTAATTATTTTCCATGAATATATAATCACATATTATTTAAATAATATATGAAGTGATTTTTAGAATAATTATAATAATTATTTTATTATATAAATTTTTGTATAGATTATTAAATTAATTATTTTACCTTAATTATTAAGGTTAAATAGAAAGGATAAATCAGATATGGAATCCAAACCCTAATTTTGAATTATTGTCAAGGTATGAGAATAATAATATAATATTAATTATATTTTGATTTTTCAGTGCTACGAATATGTACTGTATGTACGTAATATTGAGGGTTGGTCAATTATGGTATATATTGACTCAAACCCTAGCATTAATTGATTTAACCACGTTTATCAATGTAAATGGAAAATTTAAGAATATTATATAACTGTGTTATATGATATATATATATATGTTGTGTGTTATGCAAATTAGGAAACCCTAACTATTAAATTTAAACCCTAGTTTATATTTATATTTTCTAAATATTAGAAAACCCTAATTTGAAATCTAAATTGGAGTTCGTGGTCAGTCAGAAATTGAGTTACTGTGTTTAATAACACGTATGATAGACTTTAATTGCTAATTAAGGTAAACCTAATTAGTAAATTTAAACCCTAAAACCTAGAACCCTAATTTGATAATTAAAAAACCCTAATTATAATTATTTAATCCTAATTATCAAAACCAAACCCTAATTGGTATTTTGGCAAGGTTAATTATGATTAGTGGTACAAAACCCTAATGTTCATGTATAGTATAATTAGAAAAAATAATCATAATTAGAAAAGCCTAATTTCAAAATTTTAGAAACTAAAATATATTTAATTTTATTTTTGAGCAAACTCTAAAAACGGAAATCCTACAAATGCTATGTACTAAACCTTAGGGTTAAACCCTAAGGGTCAAACACTAAGGGTTTGCAAAGTTTACAATTGTGCCCTTAAATTTTCAAGCAAAAAGACCATTTTACCCTCTTGAATTATTGAGTTTTGACAAGTGTGGGAGTTGTTTACCAACTCATACCAAACCCAACCACTCCTAACCACTCCCTTGACAGTAAATGGACAGCACACAGCCTCTATATCAGCCCATTCATGAATCAAAGTTGTCTATAAATAGATTGCGAGAGAGATAATGCATTTGGTTACTAGTTTTTGCACAACACACATCATTGACTCTCTCAAACTCTTAGCTACGAAAATATCAAGATAAATCAGTCCCATTTCAAGCCCCACAAAGTCCCACAACAAATCAGAAACAACAAAATCAGAAAATCAAGGATTGGATCAATAACGGTATAAAACCTAGCCTTAATTTCTGTCCAAAAATTCGGTGTTAGATGTTAGTTTTTGTTGTTAGAATATGTTGTATTTAGTCTCTAGTGATGATCTGGGTTGATGAATAACACCTAAGACGACAGATAAGCGTCGCTAAAGCCTTTAGCGACGGTTTTGTATTATTTTTAATTTCTGGAAATTCCAAAAATGATTAAAAATTAGAAAAAATTAGATTTTAATTATTAAAAATACATATTAAATTCTGAAAAATTATTTTAAAGTCCGAAAATTATATTTTAATTATTTTGAGTATATTTCATAAATATTTAATATTTTTGGTATAGTGAAAGTATTTAATTTATTTAATTATAATATTAAATAAATTATTTAAAAATGATTTTAATTCATAAAAAATTATATTATTGTGTTAGAAAATATTTTAAGTCATTTTTGATGAATTTTAAAATTTTGTGATGAAATTTTATTAATTAATTAATATCAATGATAATTAATTTATTTATTAAATGAATTAAATAAATGAATTAAAAAATGATTTTATTATATTAAAAATCATTTTAAATAATAATAAGGTATTTAAAAATATTTTAAGTTATAAAATATAAATTTTAATATTTAATGGTTAATTTCATTAATTAATGATTAATAATGATATTAAATTTATTTAATAATAAACTAGTTTAAAAATGATTTTAATATTATAAAAATCATTTTAAATGAAAATAAAGTGTTTAAAGATATTTTAAGTTTTAAAATATAACTTTTAATATTTAAAGTATAATTTCATTAATAATTTAATATTAATGATATTTATTGAATGATTACTGATATTAAATTTATTTAATAGTTATATTAAATAAATAGTTTTAAAATGGTTTTATTAATTTAAAAATCATTTAAAAAGGATATAAATGAATTAAAAATATTTTAAGTTCTAATTAATAACTTTTAATATTTAGATAAATAGTACATTAATATTTTGATATTAATGGTAATTATTTAATGATGATTTTAAATATTTTAAAAATCATTTAAGGGTAATATTAATACGTTAAGAATATTTTGAGTTATTATACATAACTTTAATAATTGTCAAATGATTTCATTAATAGTTTAATATTGATTAAATATTAATGATAATAGAATTATTTGATATTTAAATCATTTAATAATGATTCTGATATTTCAAAAATTTTGGTAAATGGTAATAATTATTTTATAATTATTAAAAGGTCATGAAAATAGTGCGACTGATGTTTAAGTTAACTATTTGGATATTGAACTTTGAGATAGAGTCTTAGACTTGATATTTAACCGATAAAGCTGTCGGTAGACCGACATGTTTCAGAAATTGATCTAGACTTAGATAATCTAGTTAGTTAACTGTTTATTTGTGATTCAATGGTGGTTAAAGTTGTGTGACAATGTGATTAGGAATGAGTTGATGTTAGTTTGTGATGCCATGATTGTTGAACATGTGTGATAAGATGATTAGGTTATGTGCTGACTGCGAAATGCAGTACTATGTGTTATGGTATATTGTTCTAATCGAACGAATGATTTGATTAATGATAGGTCGTGATAGAAAGATAGAACTAAGTTGAGAATTGTAAGCAGCGCATCAGGCAAGTATCCTAACTTTGCATTTTCTTTATGCAATGGACAGAAATGAGAAGTTCAGAATTATTATTATTAATGTACAGATTGTTAAACCTATATTATATACACCCTTTGATTATCAACATGTTAGTATATGATAATTCGGATATATGTTTTGTTCGTTAATTTCTAGAAATGATTATACAAGTGTCCCCACTTGGATAATCATTGTATTTAATCACATGTTGATACACCTTTGATATATATATATATATATATATATATATATATATATATATATATATGTTGAACTATATATTATTGTTGAATAAGATAAGACCTTTGTTATGAAAACCCGACAGGTATAAACATCCCGATAATGGGAAAATTTTTATGCGCCCAAGGCGGACAGAGTGAACGATAATTTCGTTCTTGTACATGTAGTATTGATCAATACAGGGTACAACGGGGCTGATCACCCTCCATGCCCGTAAGTCATGACGGTTTACAGATTAATTTTTGTTCAAACCTTTTCAAAAATGAAAACAATGTTCATAGTATGTCACAGAAACCCATGTATAGTCAATACGTAGTTTCAAAAATTTGAAAGAGGGTTGTTATGTTATTATTATTGGTATAGATTACTTCAAAACTATTGATTGATTGTAGAAGAATATTATAAAGAAAACATTTAAATTCTTTCAGCTTATATATATATAAATACTTGCTGGGCACTCAAATGCTCATCCTTGTTTAATTTAAATGTTTTTAGCTAAGTGTTAAGAACCAGAAGGCTCATACCGAAACAAGGGAAAGGGAAAGCTAACCAAATAAGATTTGTGGTACTGTTTGTAATAGTGTTAGATTATGAAGACTATGATATTTAAATATCTAATATCATGTAATGAATGACTAAAGGTTACGTACTTGGGAGAAAGACTCTGATGTATATATAAATTTAAGTTAAGTTTTATATTATTGTTATTATTATTAGTATTATTCCGCTCATAGAAATGGTATCGTGAAGTACCGAGTTCGGGTTTCAAGTATCCGGATTCGGGGACTTCACAATTTCTATCTATTGCATGGTTTGCATTTATTTATGGGTAGATAGTTGGATAATGTTTTTACAGTGAACACCAAATCCTGTGGAAATGGAAGTACCGGATTTGGGGGTGTCACATTGAGTGAGGCACCTGTATTATCCTTACTAGATGATACGGGGAATTTTGTAGTAGCGATGCTTTGAATAGAGGACTTGGTTGCGTGCTCATGCAGTATAGCAAGGTCATTGCATATGCGTCATGCCAGTTAAAAGATTATGAGAAGGTCTATTCTACTCATGACATGGAATTGGAAGCTGTAGTCTTTGCCTTAAAAATATGGAGACATTAGTTATATGGGGAAAAGTGTGAGATATACACGGACCATAAAAGTCTGAAATATATCTTCACACAGAAGGAGTTGAATATGAGGCAGAGAAGGTGGTTAGAGTTGATAAAGGATTACGATTGTGATATCATGTATCATCCAGGAAAGGAGAACGTAGTAGCCGACGCGTTAAGTCGGAAGGGTAGGGAAAAGCTATCAATGTTAATGACTCAGAATGAGTTAATAACAGAGATGGCAAGGATGGAGTTAGAAGTTAAGTTACCAAGTGAAACGGTGGAGATGTTATTCTCAATAGAGACTCGACCAACGATAGTGGAACGGTTTAAGGAAGTACAGATAAGTACTGAAGAATGTGAGCGAATGAAAAAGATAATGAAAGATGATGTGAAGACTAAGTATAACCTTGATAAAGAAGGATTACTTCGTTTTGAAGAAAGAATTTGGGTTCCAAATAATTTTGATTTAAAAGAAGAGATTATGTGGGAGGCTCATAGTTTAAGGTACTCGATACATCCTGGTAGTACTAAGATGTATCAAGACCTTCGTCGGAACTTTTGGTAGCTGAACATGAAGAGGGAGATCGCAGAATATGTTAGTAAGTGCTTGACTTGTCAAAAAGTTAAGGCTGAACACCAAAGACCGAGTGGGTTATTGTATCCACTAGAGATTCCGGAGTGGAAATAGGAGCATATCACCATGGACTTTGTGGTGGGACTTCCAACAACGAGAAAAGGATTTGATGCTATTTGGGTAATAGTGGATCGGTTAACTAAATCGGCTCACTTTTTACCAATAGGAGTTAGGTATAACCTAGAGCAACTAGCTAAGCTTTATGTCAAGGAAATTATTTCTAGACATGGAGTACCTGTTTCAATTGTGTCCGATCATGATCCACAATTCACATCGAACTTTTGGAGGAGTTTGCAAGAGCAAATGGGAATGCATTTAAGATTGAGTATGGTGTATCATCCACGGACGGTTGGACAAAGTGAACGGACAATTTAAACGCTAGAAGATATGTTAAGATCTTGCGTTATGGATTTCAAGGGGAGATGGGACGAACATCTACCTTTGGTAGAATTCGCATACAATAATAGTTTTCATGCTAGTATAGGCATGCCGTCTTACGAAGCGTTGTATGGGAGGAAGTGCAGGACACCACTTTGCTTGGATGAAGTAGGCGAACGCCGAATGTTGGGACCTGAGATGGTACAACAAACGGTAGACATGGTTGAGCTAATACGAAACCGATTGGTAGAGGCTCAAGATAGACAAAGAAAGTATGCATATCCTCATCGAGAGAAGAGTGAATTTGAAGTAAGATCGTATGTCTTTCTAAAAGTGTCACCTTGGAAAGGGAAGATACATTTTGGGAAGAAAGGGAAGTTGAGTCCAAGGTTTATAGGACCTTTTGAAATTTTAAGAAGGGTAGGAGAGGTAGCTTATGAAGTAGCTTTACCTCCAGAGATGGAAAGAATGCACAATGTGTTTCACGTGTCACTGTTGCGTCCGTATAAACCGGACTACAAGCACGTAATAGAATAAAAACCTATTCAAGTAGAAAAAGACTTAACGTATGAAGAACTTCATATTCAAATTGTTGATAGGAAGGAACAAGTCTTGAGAAATAAAGTAATACCTTCAGTAAAGGTAATATGGAGTAACCACGATGCTGAAGAAGCAACGTGGGAACTCGAAAGTAAAATAAAGGAAAAGTTTCCTCATTTGTTTTTGTAAGAATAGTGAGATTCTGGGACATAATCCTTATAAGGATGGAAGAATGTAATGCCCGAGAATTTTGGATTTTTAATGAATTAAATTTTTATTTGATTATGTGGATTAAATGAATTTAATTGATTAATTATGTGAGTAAGATGTTTGAAGGTAGTTTTAAGACCTAGAATATGTGGATGTGGTTAGTATTCTAGCTATGTGATAGGATTAATTGTTTGGAATTATCAAGACGAAAAGGAATGTTTTTCGAGAATTTTTCCGTAAAAACACTATTCATCCAATTTCGTTCGGTGCTTGGGTTCGAAATTTCGAGAAATGAATAATGATAGAATATAAAGATATAATGGAATATCTGATAATGTTTCCGTTATGACAAACGAAGTTTTCGCTTGCGGACGTAAAACCTAAGGGTTGGTGAAAGAGATTTTTGAAAGGGAAATGTAATGCGTGTAAACATTTAGGTTATTATACGTATGAGATACGAGTAGTATACTAGTTAGAATACAAGTATGGTAGGAAGAATAGTACGACGTATAATACGAATATCGTATGAGTATTAGACAAAGAGAATACGTGAGTTATACACGTAGAATACGAATAGTTCTTATTCAATTTTAAGTTAAGGATTTGGTAGAATTCAATTGGACTTGGATTAATAACAAGCCCAAGTCAAGGCCTTATTTTAATTTAAGTTAAGCCCAATCCAAGAAACCGAACCGCGGGTCGAACCGGCGGGTCACGGGATGGGTAAAACCCATAGGGCAACCCATGGGATGATCCATAAAGGAGGTGGGCCGGCCACTTGGCCACCAAGTAAAGTGATTACTTGGTGGCTAAGTTGATTAAGGAGGTGGAATAGTAAGGAGGTGGCCTCTTTGACCATTTTTCCCCATGTTGATTTCCTATAAATACAAAGCTAAGGTTGGTCATTTGGTGTTTTGAAAGGATTGACCAATATATATTGAGAGAGAGAAACAGCTAGAAACTTATAATCAATCTACTTCCAAGCAAACCATAAGACGTTTATCAAAAACGCGAAGAACGACAAAGGTAATATTCTCGTAAACAATAGTCTTCATCTTTTTCGATTTCTTTCTCGTAGATTGGTGGAGTATGTTTAGTGAGGAAGAATAAGGATGACTATTAATAACGAAAATATTCATAAGTCATGATCGAATAGAAATCATAAGCGTTTACGTAAGTTAAAACCATAAAAAGTAATGAACATTAACTTAGTTGTGATTGGACGAATTGAAAACCATCATAGCTAGGGTATGTGCATATTGGTTGGTTAGGGTGTAGATGATGAATCAATGGAGTGTTCCATTTGATTTGGCTTATAGAACACGAGTAACGAAGTTATGGCAAATTTTGAGAAAATAGACGTTAAACGTCGAAAACGTAAAAATCTCGAATTAAGGGTCAAAAGTTGTCGTGTGACTTAAAAACATTAGTTTTCAATGCCAACACGTGAGATAGGGTATTCAAGAGTTGTGGACTTGAGAATCATCGAATTCTGACTTATAACGAAGAAAACGAGTATTGAACGCTCGAAAATGATAAACGAATGCTCAAAATGAACCAAAAGGTGAATTCTGAGTTAACAAATTCAAAAATGTAAAATTCTTATATGAACACCTAGAGTATGTAATTTGTGAGTTGTGGGCTTTCGACTGAGCCAATTCGGATGTAAAATTAATAAGTTATGAAGTTAGGAGTTTCATTGGATAAACTAAATGTCCTTGTGACGCCCCCAAAATCGGTATACATCACCCATCTTGAGTCGCCAAATACATGGTACAGAATTCAAATACAAACTTAATTATACAACAGTCGTGTAAAATACGACTAAACATATGTTGTGAGTTTTAATACAAATATTATCATCTAGACAATATACAAACTCAATGGGGTCCTCATTACATTTATTATTACACTATTCCATAGAATAGTGAGGACTACTAATACACCATCTAGGACCATCACTCTGTTCCCCGACTAATCCCTGCTACATTCTCATTTCCTGAAGAGAATAATGAAAGAAAAAGGGTGAGCTCAACTAGCCCAGTAAGAAATATTATGACTAAGATAATGCAGAATAATTTATCGTTAGCCTTCAACGGTGTTAAACTGATAAAATATAATAAATATCAAGTTTAACTGCAGTGGAACAAGCAATCCATTAGAAGAGTCAAGTAGAGAATAAAATCTACTATCTTCTATGATTTAAAAGGTTTTTCATCACTTTTATCGTTGGGACTCAGCTTAATAAATAATCCACATCATTGAATCACCCCTACACTACGGCCAAGGATATTCTTTAGTATCACAACCACAATTTATCCATGCACTACGGGCCAAGGACATTCGTGTATTCATTAATGGTCATGATCATGCCAACAATTGTCCATCAATGCACTACGGGTCGATGAGGACTTTTACCACATCATTTGTAACATTACGGTCATGATTACACCGAATAATCCATTGTCATAATCATACCAAGTCCATCTATGCACTACAGGCCACAGATGACTTTCAACAAAATATAAACATAAGGATGATGACAATGATATAAAAATTCAATAAAACAAGTTCAAGAATTAATTTATCCAGGAACTAATAATGTCCAAATTGTCAACATGATACTTCTTTGTAGAATAAAATTCAAGAATGCTCAGAAGAATATTTCCATGAAAAGATACTGGATGAAGCACAAATACCAAGGATATTCCACTAATTTTATGGAGTATAGAAGTCAAAGTTTTAACCAACTAAGTATAATAAAGAATGGAATAACAAAAGAAATCACCAGGCATGCGATAGACCGCACAGGCAGGTTATTCCAACAGAATAATAAATAACGGAACCTGGTCCGGCGTAAAATGCACAGACATGATATTCCAATAGAATAATAAAGACGGAACCAGGTCCGGCGTAAAACGCATAGACGGGATATTCCAACAGAATAATAAAGAATGGAACCAGGTCCGGCGTAAAATGCACAGACAGGATATCCCAACAGAATAATAAAGAATGGAATAACAGAAGAATTTCACCAAGTATAGGGTAGCCCGCGTATACAGGTTATTCCAACAGAATAATAAATAATGGAATAACAGAAGTTCTCTTCATGAATACAAAAGAAATAATACCATTTACCTTCGAAAGAAGAGTACTGGATATAGGAGTAGTGAAGTAGCAGAACACTTTTCTTCTTTCTCTCTATAGTTTCTCTCTATAATTTCTCTCTCTAGAGTTTCAGTGAATTCGTAAGAAATAATGAAGGAATGAGCTTCTATTTATAGAAGAATGGACTGAATAGTAAATAATTCATGAACGGTCCAAATTGATTTACTATGCACTATTAATAAAATATTCTAATAAAACAAAACTTATAAAATATAAATATATTTAAAACCTTTGCCTTTCGGCAAAGGCTTACAAATTCATCCACCAATTTCCTCTACTAACTTCCTTTTCAAACACACTTGCAGACACTTATATATATATATATATATATATATATATATATATATATATATATATATATATATATATATATATAATATACTAACAATTATACTCCCTCCCACACACGCACACACTCCCCCACCCACCATTCCCATCATCACTTTTCTTATATATATATATATATATATATAAGAAATAAAACGAAACTGAGATAACTTTCTCCGACTATTTCTAAAAAAATGGGTAAGTGGGGGTCCAAATAATAAGCAAAATTTATAACAATTACTTCATAAAAAATTCTTTTCAATATTTTTAACAACATTTATCATTATTATTATAACTCACAATATTAATCGACCAAGTCGTTCCCAGGAAATATGGGGCTTTCCAATAAGGATTTCTCCATATTGGCGTGCAATTAAGTGACCAAACCTCTCCTTGACAGAACTTCTAGACATCGTTAATATTGCAAATAATAATATTAATAACTTTGTCATTTCAATTATTGATTTAATAATATATAAAATATTGACAATAATTGAATCCAAAAACGTGAGATACTATGCAGTAATTACTGTAACAATAATTGAACAAAACTGAGTGACTTCTCACGTAAGTATCAATAATCAATAGTGTGTGCTACTGTGCAACTAAGCGTATTACTGTACTTTTAACACCGGGTGTTTCAACAGTTAATGGTAAGACTTTCGCCGTTATTTTCATAAAGTATTTTTGTCGTTTTCTCAATCCGAAAATAATTCCGTTGTGGGGTCCACCAATGATTGTACCGTTGCACGAATATTCCATGTTAAAACGAATATTCCCCGACCAATCGAATATTATATAACAACTTACGTACTTTGCAAAATTTTTAAATATTACCCACAACTATAACATTATATCAAATTCATTCCATGATATTCAAAAATGATATTTGTAGAAAATTCATCTTTATTTATAAAAGTTGGGGTCTTACAGTCCTGCCCAACTGGTGCACAGGGGCGGCGCCGCAGCGCCAAACCTAGCATAAAGTGGTCGCGCCGCAGCGCCGGATCCGGCCTTGTCTGCTGTTAATTGGCGCCGCAGCGCCGAAGATATACTAGAGACTGGCACCGCAGCGTCGGCAGTGTAAAAAGGTTGACCAAATTAGGTTTTAATTCTAATGGAAGGTAAACCAAATAGTAAGACATTAATTTACTTAATGTACATGATAAAGCTGACCTTAAATCACTTATAGGTGATAACATTAGAAGATTTAGTATGGTTTAATAAGAGTTAAACGAAGAACGCAAAAGTATAAGCAAGTAAATCGTGAATGATGATTCAACGTTGGTATTTCACCAATGATGATCAATGTCGGTTAATAATGTAAAAACGTTAACAGGCCGTAACGAAGCATAGTAAGTCAAATTAACTTTATTAAACGAGATAAATTCAAGTAAGACATAGAAGAGAAAGAAGTTGGTTAAAATAATAAAGTTAGTTGTTTGTAAACTAATTACAGTGTGCTATGTGAATATATCATGTAGATCCTGTAAAGACTGAGAATTGATTGAATATTATATTCGAAGACGCTTGAAGGCAAGTCTTTCTTAACGATTGTCTAACCTCTGTATTAGCTAAGTTTTCTATGATTCATGTTATAAGATGCATGAATGGTTTTAAAGAAAGAGTCGATGCCTATTTTGACTCGGCTAGACAAGTCTTGAAGAATTGATTGATTTGTCTACAAGTCTTTCGATATAGAACTATTAACGTTATCCTATGCCAAGTATTTGGCACGGATGTAAAGGTAAGTTTGTCTATGCACAAACAAAATTATTTTCATCGATTATTCGATGGGCACGCGAGGTTGCCAAATGTTAAATGTAAATACGTTTAACGGAAGAGTGTTGATCAACATAGAGTAAAATAGGCTGATCACCTAGAAGTGCTCATAAGTAAAGACGGGTGGATGGCCTTAGTGCCGGATGTCCTTTTCAAGTATAAAAAAGAAAAGAGTATGTTCATGGTCTTTTGACCAGTTCGGAATTCCTAAGCTATTATGTATACTTTGGAATTGTTGTTATGTAATGAGAGGAATGAGTCAATGCTTCATGTTGATTCATAGTTACTTGATCAGTTATGGAAGATAATCATATAATTCTCGATGTGGTATTTATGTTATTCTTTGTTAGACTTACTGAGCTAGTTATGCTCACTCTTGCTTGAACCATATGATTGCAGCTAAAGTCGAATAAGCTGAGAGTTCTAAGAGAGATAAAGGCAAGGCTAAGATGGAAAATTAATTGTCATGTAATAGATTAGTGTATTTGTATGTAATATACTTATGAAGAACAAAGAATGTATTCGATTTATGAACCTGGGAAAATATTTTGTATTATTGTAATACAAAGATAGTAAATAAAATCATTTGGTTGTTGTCTCAAAGGAATGACTGTATGAATTGGAGTATCGTGGAGCACCATATGTCGGACTGGAAGATACCCGGATTTGGGGGCGTCACAAGTCCAAACTGTACGTAACAACCCAAAGTGTGTTACAATTATTGAAAGGAAGGCCACTTAGCTCGATTTTGTCATGCAGCGAAGTCAAGTCCAGCTGGGATGGTGACAGTACCAAAGGTTGTCTCAGATAAGTCAAAGTCGATGGTTCAAGAAAGAGCGTTTGTCGTGACTTCCCAAAAAGCGAGGAACCCGAACGAAATTATCACGGGTAAACTAATCATAAACTCTTGTGAAGTCTATACCTTATTCGATACTTGTTCTACCCACTCTTTTATTTCACCTGATTGTGCTCAACGTTTGAACTTACATCCACTGTTTATAAATCTTGTTTGATTCAAATCGGTACCCTCACATTACCTGTTGATCTCATCTCTTTGAAAATACTTACATTTGATGTGATTTTAGGAATCGATCGGTTAACTACTCATCATGCTAAAATTGATTATTTTCACAAGGATTTAGCTTTCATATTCCTAACCAACCTGTTATGTGAATTCAAGCAACCAAACCACTAAAGTCAATCACTGTCATATCAAGCCATAAATCCATTCATTTATTGAAAACGGATGTCAAACAATCTTAGCCCATGTCACGGATTTAAACAAAAATACGTCAGATTTGAATGATATTTCTATTGTTAATAAATTTCCTGACGTATTTCCCAAAGAACTTCCTGGCCTACCCCCAGAACGTTAAATCGAATTTTGTATTGACCTTGAACCAGGTACAAAACTCATTTCCAAAACTCCATATCGAATGACTCCTATTAAACTTTAGGAGTTAAAAACTCAACTACAGGAGTTGGTACCCTAGCCTCTATCTGGTGACTTCCTTTGTGGAATGCACCAAAGCCAGACTCTCCGTAGGAGACGCCGTCTTTGTGCGTTGGCAAACTGATATGTGTCATTGTGAGTGTGACACCCCCAAATCTGGGCACTTCAATCCCACAGATTTGGTGTTCACTATCCAATTAAATCATAACTAACTACTCATTTCCAAAGGATAAGATTAAACTCAAAAGTTTAAAATAATCAATCTCCCATTAAAGGGTTACATAATCTAAAGTAAATCTCAGGTCATCTAACCTTTATTACAATCATCAGCGGAAAATTAAAACATGATCATAGTTAATTCTATTACATAAGCTTCATAAATAAAAAGATAAATTAAACATTGTCGTCTAATCAAGCACTTTGTCCTTGCCCTTGCTTGTAGAAAGCTCTTTAAACTTCGTAACTTCATCTGCATTGTTTTGTGCAAGAGTGAGCAAACAATTGCTCACACGAAGGATAATATACAATAACGATTTATGAATGATAATTCACTGAATTTTCAATGATAAAGTATTCTTACCAGAATAATAAAATTTATTTCAACAACTATGAGTTCAAAGGAATAATGAACATTAAATTAATAATAGATATCAACATCAAAGAATACACTGAGGGTCACAAGACCACGAACTATACTCTAGGTTTCAAGTATTTCTACTTTAACCTTTAACAGTCTAAAAGACTATAATCATCATCTATGTCCTAGGTTAACATGTGTTTCTACTGTAACGTTTAACAGTCTAAACGACTATATGGACCATCATTCCGTACTCCAGGTGATTAGCCCTTTGTACTATGTATTGCGCAAACAATTTAATGCTATTGCGTAGTTCTAAAATAATCCTCTAATATAGGTTTGTTTATCTCAGCTTAGATTATCAGGTTCCGAACCAAATGAAGTTTGGGTGGGAATTAGCTTCAAAGGAATTCTAGATCTTTAGAATGTTCATCAACCAAGTACTGGTTGAATCAGATAGAAAAAAATAACTATTCAAGAGTTTGATTATAATATCATCATGAACAAGGTATATCGATGAATCAATAAGAGCTAGAGTATTAAAATTTTCTAAATTGAACAAATGTTATCATCAACAACATGCTTTCAAAATTTGTGTGAGTACATATGCAAACCAAAGGAAGTTTGGTTTAGGTTGACTACAAGGGTAATTTAGAGTTTAGAACATTCATCAACTAAGGATTAGTTGAATTGGTAAAGAATCGCTAGACAACTTAGAGTTCGGTACAATTATGTAGCTAGGATACTACAATGACATTGGAGAACGAAGATCAAACAACAGTTATTAGTAGCTGAATAAACAACATTACAGACTTTGAATAACCAAAGTAATCTCCTTTGAAATAAAGAAATAAAGATTAACTAACTTGCTCAACAATAAATGAGGGTTAAAGAACTCGCATGACAATAAATTGTTAAACAAGAGATTAGAGATAGAGAATTTGCATAAGTATAACATAACAGTGAAAAGTAACCTTGCTGAATAATAAAGTAGCAAAGGTTAGGGAACTTGCCTCTTGCATAAGCTATACAATTACAACTCACGTACTCCAATATCTTACACATACCATTAGGATCATCACATCAATTAGCCACATACACATTAACCTCATAGATTCATTTCTCGTTTAATTACTAGTTCTAATCACCACGAACACATACAATCGCATGTAATTAGTTGTATAACAACAATTCCAATAATTGAATTCACAAAATTTAGGAATTATGTCGTAGAACTCACATATATACATATATAAAAACATATAACATTAAGGTTACGAATAATACCTTCAATTAGCTTGGTAACCACTGAAATTGTTGTGAATCACAGACTTTCTCTCAATTCTCTCCCTAGCTTCTCTGTATTTTCTTCCTTCTTCTCTTCTTAGGCTTAAGCCAATTTTCTTTTACGTAAAACACACTAAGCCTAACGTACAAAATCAAACGTCTATAACCGACGTTGTAATAAAAACAATAATATGTTATCAGATATAAATATATTTTATTATATTTTATTTATTTAATATTATTTGATTTGTTTTATTTATAATTCAAATATTAAAAAATCCAAAAGCCATAAGGCTTTGTTTGGCAAAATGTCTTTAAAATAAAGACTTAATATTTTAGGCCTTGTTTGGTCAAAACTAAATTAAACTACTTTAATTATTTTAATAAACAATTTAGTTTATAATTTATAATCATATATTATTTATTTGAATTTTCATATCCAATATTAATCAAATAAAATAATTATACATACTATATTTTAAATAAATACCCATCTTAAATAAATATTACAAAATTATAATTTTATTTAATAATTTAATATACCCCCTTAAATTATTAAATTGAAACAACAATATAACATCTCAAGTTATAATACAATTCTCCAAATTATAAATTTAACTCATAAATATTTAATAACAATAATCACAACAACATCAATTAAAATATTTATTTAATTTAATAAATATACCATATTAACATCAATTAAAATATTTATTCAACAATAAACACCTCAAAAAATATTTAGATAATTCAATAAATATTTAAAATTTAAATTTAAAATTCCGGATTGTTACATCTTTTCCTCCTTACAAGGATTCTGTCCCCAGAATCACAACTCAAACAATCAAATCGTCACATTCTTCCCTCCTTATAAAGATTTTGTCCCCCGAATCGATGACACAAATCAAACAAAAAAATCTTAGGATAATTCTTCATCATTTCAGCTTTGAGTTCCCACGTAGCCTCTTCGACGATGTGGTTCCTCCATATCACCTTCACAGAAGGTATCACCTTAACCATGAGCATTTGTTCTTTACTGCAGACTATCTGAATAGTAATTTCCTAGTAGGACAACTATAACAATTCGTAACCATCATATGATTGCAGTCGGGCTTTTTCAATTATATCACCGAAACATGAAAAACATTACGAATGCGCTTTAACCGTAGAGGTAAGGCTACCTCAAAACCATCTTTCAACTCCATCAATACTTCCTATACTATAACAATTTATACTCAATATAGTTCATCAAACTTACCACACTTTGGAAATCTAGGAACTTGCCATAACCATATAAGTTTAGGAACTTATCCTAGTCAGACCATAGGCGTCCATTCGTTGAGGGGTTCAAAACATACCATATGATTATGAGTCACGAACTTACCATATGCTTTAGTTTTAAGAACCAAACCTAATTTTAATATCATCTAACTTAATCTTAAAAACCTCTAACTATCAAATATATACATGAGAAAAGAATCACATTTCCACCACATATACCTTGATAGCGCGATACCGATATTCCAATGATTATCAATGTGATAAACCAAGTTTATGCAAAAAAAACCCTACCCATACAAAGGTTTGTACGACTTAGTGTTGGGTAATTTCTAGTTACGCACAACACACAAGTATACGTGGTCAACAAGTAATAAAGAGTAACTAAAGTATCATTCCCACGGAGAATTAACTAACAAAGTTCACCAAGAATTAACACATAACCATCTTAATCTTATTTAAACGAATGATATTATATTTTGTATTTAAACTATTAACTTAAATAAACCTAACTAATCCTAGAATGAGATTAGATAATGAAGACCTGAGATTACAATTTCATCTATTGACTCATTCAAATCCATACACTTCATGCTAAACCAAACTAATTGTACCGGTTTGTTAGTCAAGAATATTAAAGTAAAATATAGCCATCTTTCAATGTACCATACACATATCACATATAATCCACAATTGATAGAATACACGTGAACACCCACATTACCTAAACCACTATATGTCTATGTGATTTACAAATAATTAGGGTTTAAGCCCAAGTTCTCAATGGACTACGAGCGGTGCTTCGGTATATGTCTATCCTAAGCACGAATCATATATTCCATCACCATGTAGAACATACAAACACAAGCTATCAAGATCAAATCTTAACCCATAGTCCGTCTTTCAAGTTCATATGGGTTATCCCAGTAATTGATGGTCAATCAACTAAGCAAATAAGCATGAATATTAATAGACAATCTCATAGCAATTAATAAGGTTAACAATAAAATATATTAGATTAAACTAATCAATAGAATCCATTGTAATCTCAAAATAGAGTTTAGCTCATCATAGAATCAAAACCCACAATCCACAATTGATTATACATTGAGAAATAAAGATAGAAGTAAAGAGAAGTAAGGGATTTGGGAATGCAAATCTGAGATTCTCCTATTGCTCCAATTTTGAATTTCCAATGCTCTTCGATTGCTTCAATCTTCAACTCTCAGTTATTCTAGGGTTCTAATCTAATCTAAAGAGAAAGAGAAGAAAAGAAAACAATAGTAGTTCTAGCCCCCAAGGGGTGGGATCATGTTAACATGATGAGAATATGTCTAATATATATGCCCTAATTGAATCCCCCTCTCAATTACGCTTGAACTGCTCTGTTTAGTGAAAAGTCATCTTTGTTCAACACTCGAAGTCGCGCGGCCACGCAAGAGTTGGCCTGAGTTGTGCGCGGGCGCGCAAAAGCTGAAAATCGCGCTTTTTGCTACTGCAAGTCTTGCAGCCGCGGGCTAGTTCGCGCGCCCGCGCGCTGGTAATTTTCTGCTGTAGTGTGCTCTGGTAAATAGGCCATAACCTTTGTTCCGGGAAGAGTTACGGGGCCAGTCACCTATCAAATCGAAGATATCGACGAGCTCTACAACTTTAATTCTTTGAGTACTGAGAAATAATGCACGGATGAAGGCTGAAATTGAGCTGGAAGGGACTGCTATGAAAATGGCTAACCAAAACAGCGAAGTTTGACGTCCGTTGGTCTTGCATCCGAACTCCGGTTAGAGTGATTCAAGATGTTCCGAAAAGCTAAGAAGATGCTCTACCATATAGTCTAAGTTCCAAGCCAAGAAAATGAAGTAACATGAAAGCCCAAATGATGTCCGGATTGCCTTTTCTTTGCTTTTCCTTACCAATAATCGCTCACACCGCTCCCAAACATAATTCCTACAAAATGAACACAAAATGCATGAAAAGTAACTAAGACACATGAATATAAGCAACTAAGTCAAGTAAAAGATACCGGATAAGTGTATATAAAATCCACTTATCAAATACCCCCAAACTTAAACTGTTGCTTGTCCTCAAGCAACAACAATGCTAATGCAATCTACATGTTATGCAAGCTACACTACTATGACAATCCCCAGATTTCCAGCCATGTTAAGAATTCCAATAAGATATGCCTCATAGAAATATCAAGATTCAAGAACAAAGCATCAAACTAAGCTAAAGGCATAATGACATACAATCATATAATCCCAACCTGCTATAAAGATGTTGTGTGTGTGTGATGTGTTCACATATAAGCTTGAAAAAGGTGAGGATTTCACATGTTATACTGCTTAAGAAAGAAAACTGAGGTTCAAACCAAGAACTATGCATACAAATGAAACAAAAACTACTCCAACACATCAGTACAAGCTAAGGTTCAACAAAGGGTTTATTCTGTTTTATTTTTACTCGCGGGGCGATTTTTGTACTTTCTCGCGGTGTTTATTGATTTTTTATTTTATTTTATATATATATATATATATATATATATATATATATATATATCCCATATCTATGCAATGTTTCATTCCATTAGGCTAACAGTGCTACCCCTTAGCAAGCTTTCAACCAACGACTCCCAGACCATTAAGACCTTAGGGCGCTAGGTGTAGAGACAATCCCCTCGGGCGTACTTACTCAAGTAATAAAGGCCCCGAAACAAGACTAGCCACGGTAATTATTCTATATTTTTTTTCTATTTTTTTTATAAAGCAAGCATACCCATGCGATCCCCAAAACTTGAGTTTAAGTGTCTTCATAGTCATTACTCACTTTCTACACAATTCTATCATTAAAAACAACATTTTCCTCTCATCAGAAAAACATGCTAATCTTAACCAACAAGCAAATAGGAACATTGTCGTGCTACCTAGTAACATCTAAACAGCAAGCATGAATTATATCCTGTATAAAATTATAACTAAGCTCAAGATATCCACTAAATTCATAAATCTATCAAATTTCTATGTCATCATTGGCCAAATTAGAATTCAACTAACTAAAAGCCTGGGATTATGCAATGGTATGCAACTACACACATACTAAGTAAACAAGACAAAAGAAAAATAAAAAAAATTCATACTACAATACCCCTACTATGTAACTTAAATATGCACTCAAACTATATGCAACTAACTATATGCAACAACTACTCACTACGACCCAATACCCCCAAACTTAAAATAAACAATGCCCTTATTGTAATTAAAAGTGAAAGAATACTCCCCTAAGTGGCAATGTCATCTCCGTTCGCCTCCTCATGATCCGATGGTATATCAGGCGATGGCTAAGTTTGAGATATTCTATAGTTGGAGACTGAGTGTGGGCTTCTAACTGTCCGAATGCTTGAGATTGGAAATTAAAATGAACAGCTCAGCATCAATCAAGCATCGCGCGCGGCCGCGCGCTCCTCCTATGCAATCCTCACGCGGGCGCGTAACTTGCAGTGTGTAAAGTCTGTCTAGCAGGGTGCACGAGCGGGCGCGTGTCCTCAAGCCTCTTCTGCCGCATGACCGCGCGGCTTCTGCAACTCTGGTTCTGCTTCAGTTTGGTTTGACTTCTGTTTGATTCTGAATACTTACAGCAGTTGGATTGAACCTGAGAGGAGAAACAATCAAACCATTATTAATACTTACCATTATCTAACATCTACTAAATATGAAAATGTAAATAAGAATTAAACAAGGAAGGAGAAAAATTGGATGGGGTGCCTCCCATCGAGCGCTTGGTTTATAATCCGTTAGCTAGACTCTTTTCTTGACAACGTTATCCAATTCCTCTACGATAAGCTAGGAACCTTCCATCCATTAGAACCGCTATGTTTTTTGGTGGATTCCCCATCATGCGTGTCTGTGAATTGAAGCAACCGAGCGTATTTTCTGTACATTATGTCCCTAGTTCCATTGCAATGCCAGGTGCTTCTCCCGTTGTATCTGTGAATAGATTTTTACATTGAGACATGACAGATATAACAGGATTTTCTTCTTCTATTATCTCTTCCTCAGCCCCCCATGGTTTGTAAGAGGCCTCATAATCATACTGCTCATTTCCTTGAATGTGACTACCTAGAGGACATTGGTGTGCAAAACTCACTGGATTTTTCAACTCTGGTCGAAAAGGAAATTGTGGTTTAATATAGGTGATATGATATTCTACATTTTCCAAACCCCCAGTTGTATCCTCAACGTCCACTCCTTTCAGTTCATCTAGTGGCATGCACACTTCTGGCTTTCCATCAGTTTCATCATCCATGTCATAGTACCAATTATTTTGAGGGAGATTGCTCAAGGTTTCAATTATTTGATTCATTTGATTCTGCAGATTCCGAATTGACCTCCCTTGATCAATCATCTTCTCCTCAGTTGATGCTACAAATTTGAACCACAAATCCTCCAATCTTGAATTTTCTTCTTGTTGCATTGGAGGTGGATATGAGAAATCCGATGGATGTGTTGGACTTGGAACGTAGTGTTGGTCTTGATAGTTATAACCCTATTCATAATCTGGGTGATACCCCCAACCTTGTTGATAATAAGGATAAACATCGCTGTTGAAGTAATCACCCCCAAACTGCACTTGTCCAACCTTGATGTTGCACTGATAACTCAGATGATTGCCAGTACAATATTCACATGTAACTACTATATCTCGGGTGCGTTGGGCTGCAAGAATATCCAACCTCTCCGAAAGTGTTGCAATTTATGCTGACAGTGTAGAAAATACATTGATTCACTCAGTGCTTATGTCCCTTCGTTGAGTCCTATTTGCGTAAGGCCCTTGATAAGAAAAGTCACTCATGGTACCAGAAAAGAGAGAAATATAGGAAGAGAATTAAAATAAAATAAAATAAAATAAAATGTTTAAATTAAGACTAATTTGATTGAAATTAATGTTGGCAAAAATTATTAAAATAATTCCCCGGCAACGGCGCCAAAAACTTGTTGGGTAATTTCAAGTTACGCACAACACGTAAGTATACGTGGTCAACAAGTAATAAAGAGTAAGTAAAGTATCGTTCCCACGGAGAATTAACTAACAAAGTTCACCAAGCATTAACCCATAACCATCTTAATTTTATTTAAACGAATGATATTATATTTTGTATTTAAACTATTAACTTAAATAAACCTAACTAATCCTAGAATGAGACTAGATAATGTAGACCTGAGATTACAATTTCATCTATTTACTCATTCAAATTCATACACTTCATGCTAAACCAAACTAATTGTACCGGTTTGTTAGTCGAGAACACTAAAGTAAAATATAGCCATCTTTCAATGTACCATACCCATATCACATATAATCCATAATTGATAGAATACACGTGAACACCCACATTACCTAAATCACTATATGTCTGTGTGATTTACAAATAATTAGGGTTTAAGCCCAAGTTCTCAATTGACTACGAGCGGTGCTTCGGTAAATGTCTATCCTAAGCTCGAATCATATATTCCATCACCATGTAGAACATACAAACACAAGCTATCAAGATCAAATATAAACTCATAGTCCATCTTTCAAGTTCATATGGGTTATCCCAGTAATTGATGGCCAATCAACTAAGCAAATAAGCATGAATATTAATAGACAATCTCATAGCAATTAATAAGGTTAACAATAAAATATATTAGATTAAACTAATCAATAGAATCCATTGTAATCTCAAAATAGAGTTTAGCTCATCATAGAATCAAAACCCACAATCCACAATTGATTATACATTGAGAAATAAAGATAGAAGTAAAGAGAAGTAAGGGATTTGGGAATGCAAATCTGAGATTCTCCTCTTGCTCCAATTTTGAATTTCCAATGCTCTTCGATTGCTTCAATCTTCAACTCTCAGTTATTCTAGGGTTCTAATCTAATCTAAAGAGAAAGAGAAGAAAAGAAAACAATAGTAGTTCTAGCCCCCAAGGGGTGGGATCATGTTAACATGATGAGAATATGTCTAATATATATGCCCTAATTGAATCCCCCTCTCAATTACGCTTCAACTTCTCTGTTTAGTGAAAAGTCATCTTTGGTCAACACTCGAAGTCGCGCGGCCGCGCAGGAGTTGGCCTGAGTTGGGCGCGGGCGCGCAAAAGCTGAAAATCGCGCTTTTTGCTACTGCAAGTCTCGCAGCCGCGCGCTAGTTCGCGCGCCCGCACGCAGGTAATTTTCTGCTGAAATGTGCTCTGGTAAATAGGCCATAACGTTTGATCCGGAAAGAGTTACGGGGCTTGCCACCTATGAAATAGAAGATATTGACGAGGTCTACAACTTTAATTCTTTTAGTACTGAGAAATAATGCACGGATGAAGGCTGAAATTGAGCTGGAAGGGACTGCTATGAAAATGGCTAACCAAAACAGCGAAGTTTGACGTCCGTTGGTCTTGCATCTGAACTCCAATTAGAGTGATTCAAGATGTTCTGGAAAGCTACGAAGACGCTCTACCATGTAGTCCAAGTTCTAAGCCAAGAACATGAAGTAACATAAAAGCCCAAATGATGTCCGGATTTCCTTTTCTTAACCTTTTCTTTGCTTTTCCTTACCAATAATCGCTCACGCCGCTCCCAAACATAATACCTAGAAAACAATCACAAAATGCATGAAAAGTAAATAGGACACATGAATATAAGTAACTAATTCAAGTAAAAGATACCGGATAAGTGTATATAAAATCCACTTATCACTTAGTCACCATATGAGTCCTCAGTTGAAATCCCACCTAACATTACCGTACTCTTAAATTATTTTTAACTTACCCAAAACTTGCTCAATGCGGATTCCTCGCATGACATTATCGAAAACTTCTTGTGCGCTTAGCACGCCTTTCGATGTTTGGACTTCCTTTTAGTTTGGCAATCAATTTGTAAACGATATGACATACTTATTTCTAATTACATTCCACACGTTCTTACAAACCCCTTTAAAAATTTGATGTAAATCGTGAATCTCGGTTTGACACAATTGACACAGAAACATTGTGTCTTGAAATGATTTCATTAAGACATAACTTCACACACTATTTGATATGTAATATGATAACTTTGACATACCAAAAATCTATCGCCATATCTTACCACCAATAGTAATATCGAAGGCAATATATACATTTCGTGCTTCCTAGTTGATTTAATATATACATTTTATACAAAACTTCATTTTCAATTCCTGGTATTAACGAAACCTAGTTTCTTCCTTCTACTTTCAACTATCCTTCAGTACCGATTTTGAATTTGACAGCCTCATCTTGGAGGTACTCTTCCTTTACTCTGTCTAGCAAAGTTGTACGGTTTTCCATCTGAATAGCTTCTCCTTTGACTTTTTCATATATCTTACCTCCTACCACATATTAGTCATTTCTATTATGAACCCACCCTACACAGTTAACAAAAATAACTACTACTTTTTTCTTAAGACGTCGGCAACCACATTCGTTTAGGATTTTGTAGTCATAATCCCTGAACAACTTCAACTACCACTTTAAACACATGCTTAAATATCTCTGTGAGAGGTTATACTTTAGACACTTATGTTATGTTTATATCTCACACTACTACCCAAAAATAACACCTCTAAATCCTCAGAGCAACCTGTTGGGTAAAATCTATATACGCATAACACGCAAGTATACGTGGTCAACAAGTAATAAAGTGAAAGTAAAGTATCGTTCCCACGAGGAATTGTTTAATAGAAAATCACCAAGTACTAACCCGTAACCAACTCAATCTTATTTAAACGAATGAATTTCAAATTATATAAATTAAACTACTATTAAATTCCACTAGTTAAATTAAGACTACGGAGATTTAAGATCACAACTTCACTTATTGCTTCATTTAAGTTAACACAATTCTCATCAATTATTATCCTGAATTGTTAATCAAGAACACTAACGTAGATAAAACCACCTCTCGATGCATAATACCCATATTAACGTCAATCCACAATTAAGAAAGAAATCCGTTAAACACCTTAATTAACTAACCCACTATATCTCTATGTGAATTACAATTGAAAAAATTTTAAGAATAAGTTCTCTATCAGATTACATGCCATGTCAATCATATCTCTACCTTAACACTCGTCAAGTTTAAGCTACTAACAAAATCCTGAACACATGATATCATGATAAGATCTAAATCAATACTTCATCTCTCGAGTTCATATAGATTATCACGGTAATTGATGGCCAATCAATTAAATAATTAAGTCCAAATCATAATAGAAAATCCTCACAATAGAACATAATAATTGATAGTGAAGCATATTAAAATAAACTAAACAATAAGATTCATTGTAATCTCAAACAAAGAATTAGTTCATGAATTAAAACTAAGAATCCACACTTGAAATAACATTAAAAGATAAAATAAGAGTAGAGTAAAGAATAAATCTGTTGTCAGCAAATCTCCATCTTCCTCAATCTCCTGCTCTTGATCTTCAATGGTCTTCAAGTTGCTTCAATCTCCAAATCTAATTAGAACTAGTGTTTTGATCTAATTTACTCTAATCTAATCTAATGGAACCTCTATCTAGTCTCTAATATCCCTAATCCTTGTGATTCTCCTCCTTTTATAAGTCTCTTTATATGTCTTTAAGTCCTCTTGGAAGTCCTTTTGGAAGTCCTTGTGTCAATCGGATCGAAATAATCCTTTCTGGACTCAAATTGGACCACGATTTGCATTTTCGCGCATTTTCTGGGCATACCCCCTCCCCGGCGGGGGTCTAGGCTTGTTTTGGGCCCGCCCCGACAGGCTAGGGGCCTGTCTTGTGACTAGCAGGCCCACCCCGGCGGCGGTTCTGTGAAGAAAAATTTTCTACTCTAACATCCTTTGTGAAAACGGCCATAACTTTCGATCCGAGAAGAGTTACAAGGCTTGATACCTATCAAATCGAAGATATCGACGAGGTCTACAACTTCCATTCTTTGAGATGTTAGAAATAACGAATAGATTAAGGTCGAAATTGGGCTGGAAGTGACTGCTATGCAAATGGCCATCCAAAATAGTGACGTTCGACGTCCATTTGTACAAATGTCATAACTCTTGCATCCGAACTCCGATTGGAATGATTCAAGATGTTCCAGAAAGCTAAGAAGAAGCTCTATAATTTAATCCAAGTTCCAAACCAAGAACAAGAAATAAACATAAAAGCCCAAACGATGTTCGAATTGCTTTTCTTTGCGTTTTCATACCATTTCTTTGCGATTTCAACTCCCAAGCATATAATCTACAAAACAAACACAAAATGCATGAAAAGTAACTAAGAAACATGAGATTAAGTAAATAATTCAAGTAACAGATATCGAATAAGTAGGTATAAAACCTACTTATCAAATACCCCCAAACTTAAACCTTTGTTTGTCCTCAAGCAAAAACACAAAACAACAATGCTATGTAATGCAACTAATCTACATGCGTAAGAATCCAGCAGTAATGATAGAAACAAGTCTATTCAACCGACCTTAGAGAAATCAAGTAAACACGATAATACATCATATCAAAACTCATTAGTAATTTCCCAATCAATCATCAAATTTTAGACTATTATCACTAATATAGTGCATGTGTGCTCAACAATAATGCTAACTGATGTAAAATCAAATTTAACACATAACAAGTCTCTTCGAATACATCATACAATGTAAACTCAAGAAATCCAAAAATAAGCTAGATCCAACTAAAATCAAATAATTACCAATATCGAGGGTCAACATGGGATACTTATGCTTTCTTTTTTATCTACGGCGGCTTTTTGCTCTTATTTCCCGTTTAATTTATTTTCTTTTTTTTTCTTTTTTTTCTTTTTCTTTTTTTCTTTTTTTGGATAGTGAGTGCGTTTTACGCTCCATCTCACGCCTGTGTTTATGAGGAGTGCACTTCACGCTTCTTCTCGACCCACCACAGGAGTCAATTTATTCAACTCAATATCATTTTTTCTTCTTTTTTTTGAAGCTTATATACCCCACTTTTTCCCCCAAACTTAGGTTCTTGCCTAATTCTTCGCCTTTATTGCCTATCTTTGTCATTCTCTTATTTAAATTAACATTATCCTTTAGAATCTCATTATGTATCAATTTAAACTCAATCATTCAACAAGTTATTTTTATTGTGCTATCCTTATTATACCAGTTTCAAACAGAAAAGGACTCAATTCATAACAAGAAATCACATCAAAGCTCTAATAGTCAGTATTATACTTGTCTACCCAATTCTAATCTTATTATTGGCCAAAATAAACTGTAACTATCTAACAGCTGGAATAATGCAAGATGAACATAGTAACTAACTATTATTTTTGATTTTTTTTAGTTATAAATAAAAACTATTATGCAACTACTCTACTATGCAAACTATTATGCAATTACACTACATAAATGCAAACATAAATAAACCTAAATTATTTAACTCCCCCAAACTTAACAATTACAATGTCCTCATTGTAAAATAAAGCATGAAGTGGATGAGGACTTCCCTGTAATCATTTAAGCTTGTGGTGATGGTGGCGCCGGCGGCTGCGATCATTTTCCTATCCATTAAACCTCCAATACCTGCAATAAAGAGAGACAACATGGATTATAATAACACTTGGATTCCTATCTACTAAATAAACTAGGAAAGCATATAAATAAACAAATAAAATTCCTGGGTTGCCTCCCAGTTAGCGCTTGAATTATAGTCTTTCAGCCTGACTTTGTCTGGTCAACGCTATCCAATTCCTCTTCGATAAATGAGGAACCCTCCATCCATCGGAAATAATTTAGCTTTTTATAGGTTCCCATTTGTGATAGCCATTGCATTAAAGTCACCTAGCATGCTCTGATTTAGTATGCTATCAATCATGAACGTCCCACAGCTAGGTGTTTTCTCCATTGTGTATGTGATCACTTTGGGGCATGGAAGCTTGTCACACACAATGGGTTCTTCGTCTATCTTCTCTTTCTCTTCCCACCATGGATTGAAAATTGTACTCACTCTTATGTCAACAAGAGCTTCGTCGGCGACATGACTACCAAGAGGGCATGATTTTGCAAATCTGACTGACTCTTTGTTCTTTGGTGGTGACCTATTTAGATCTTCGTCGACCTCTATTTCATCATCCCTAATTGTCTCCACACTTTCAATATCTTGTGGCTCATTCAGTTGCAGATTTGGTTTGGGATTTTCGTCAATTTCGTCATCCATGTCATAAAGCCAAGTGATTGGAGGAAGGTTGCTTAAGATTTTGGTCATTTGATCTATCTTATTCTGAAGATTTTGAATTGACCTGGCTTGATTACTCATCTTCTCCTTATTTGCTGTTACGAACTTGAAAAATAATTCCTCCAGCCTTGAATTATCTGTCTCTTGTGGCACTGGAGGTGGACATGAAAATTCTGGTGTGTATGATGGATTTAGAGCGTAATGTTGGTCATCATAATTATAGCTCCATGAAAAATCCGGGTGATACCCCCATATTTGATCATAATTATCATATGCATACTGATTGAGGTAGTTACCACCACACTGTACCAGCCCAAGATTGATGGTTCATTGGTTACTCGGGTGATTGCCAGCACAATAGTCAAAAATAACTGCAATTCTTCGACTCCTTTGGGCTGTAAAAATGTCCAACTTCCTCGAAAGTTCTTCAATCTTTCCTGACATTGCGGAAAGTGTCGCGAATATGTCAATCTCCGCACCCCTTGGCTGAGTCATTCTTGTCATCCTTCGACTCCGTTGGGCTGCGATAACCTCCAACGTCTTCGAAGATACCTCAATTTGTATTGGCTCTATAGAAGATATATTAAGTCCATCAATCCATGTTTCCCTTGGTTGAGTTATGTTCGAGTATGGCCATTGATACGCAAAGTAATCCATGGTACCTGAAAAGAGAGAAATATAGGAAGAGAATTAAAAATAAAAATAAAAATATTTAAATTAAGACTAATTTGATTGAAATTAATATTGGCAAAGAGATATTAAACTAATTCCCCGACAACGGCGCCAAAAACTTGTTGGGTAAAATCTATATACGCACAACACGCAAGTATACGTGGTCAATAAGTAATAAAGTGAAAGTAGAGTATCGTTCCCACGAGGAATTGTTTAATAGAAAATCACCAAGTACTAACACGTAACCAACTCAATCTTATTTAAACGAATGAATTTCAAATTATATAAATTAAACTACTATTAAATTCCACTAGTTAAATTAAGACTACGAAGATTTAAGATCACAACTTCACTTATTGCTTCATTTAAGTTAACACAATTCTCATCAATTATTCTATATCCTGAATTGTTAATCAAGAACACTAAAGCAGATAAAACCACCTCTCGATGCATAATACCCATATTAATGTCAATCCACAATTAAGATAGAAATCCATTAAACACCTTAATCAACTAACCCACTATATCTCTATGTGAATTATAATTGAAGAAGGTTTAAGAATAAGTTATCTATCAGATTACATGCGGTGTCAATCATATCTCTACCATAACACTCGTCAAGTTTAAGTTACTAACAAAATCCTGAACACATGCTATCATGATAAGATCTAAATCAATACTTCATCTCTCGAGTTCATATAGATTATCACGGTAATTGATGGCCAATCAATTAAATAATTAAGTCCAAATCATAATAGACAATCCTCACAATAGAACATAATAATTGATAGTGAAGCATATTAAAATAAACTACACAATAACATCCATTGTAATCTCAAACAAAGAATTAGTTCATGAATTAAAACTAACAATCCACACTTGAAATAACATTAAAAGATAAAAATAAGAGTAGAGTAAAGAATAAATTTGTTGTCAGCAAATCTCCATCTTCCTCAAGCTCCTGCTCTTGATCTTCAATGGTCTTCAAGTTGCTTCAATCTCCAAATCTAATTAGAACTAGTGTTTTGATATAATTTACTCTAATCTAATCTAATGGAATCCTATATCTAGTCTCTAATCTCCCTAATCCTTTTGATTCTCCTCCTTTTATAAATCTCTTTATATGTCTTTAAGTCCTCTTGGAAGTCCATGTGTCAATTGGATCGAAACAATCCTTTCTGGACTCAAATTGGACTAAAATTTGCATTTTCACGCATTTTCTGGGCCCACCCCGGGGGAGGACTAGGCTTGTTTTGGGCCCGCCCCGGCGGGCTAGGGGCCTGTCTTGTGACTTTAATGCCCACCTCGGCGGTGGTTTTGTGAAGGAAATTTTTTTCTCTGACATCCTTTGGTAAAACGGCCATAACTTTCTATCCGGGAAAAGTTACAAGGCCTGCCACCTATCAAATCGTAGATATCGATGAGATCTACAACTTTCATTCTTTGAGATGTTATAAATAACGAATAGATAAAGGTTGAAATTGGGATGGAAGTGACTACTATGCAAATGGCCACCCAAAATAGTGACGTTCGACGTCCGTTGGTACAAATGTAATAACTCTTGCATCCGAACTCCGATTGGAATGATTCAAGATGTACCAAAAAGATAAGAAGAAGTTCTAAAATGTAGTCCAAGTTCCAAACCAAAAACATGAAATAAACATAAAAGCCCAAACGATGTCCGAATTGCTTTTCTTTGCGATTTCATACCAATTCTTTGTGATTTCAACTCCTAAGAATATAATCTACAAAACGAACACAAAATTCATGAAAAATAACTAAAAACATGAGATTAAGCAAATAATTTAAGTAACAGATACCGAATAAGTAGGTATAAAACCTACTTATCACAACCCTTAACACCTCTACTATGAATCGTGAGTCGGACACCCTTTCTCATAAAATTTTAACTGACGCGATGCATAAGAAATGACCCCGTCGTTCTACCTAAACACACTGCCTAATACATTGTATGATGTGTCGCTATACAACAAAAAGTTTTTTGTACTATCTGGTAGAGACAACATAGGTGTCATACTAAATTCTTCTTCAATTCTTAAAAATTCACTCTATAATTTCCTGCCCATATAAATTCCACCGATTTCCTCGTCAATTTAGCTAACTAAGTAACTATCTTGATCTTCCCACAACCTACAGATTATTTTCTTAATAACTTCTTGTTTTTCAACATCGAGAAATAACTCTACCGCATAAACGTCTTGCAACTAAAAGAATAAAATACTACCTTTGACTTCCTAAGAGTCTTAAGGCTTATGCACTTTCTTTGACAATAACTTATCACCACCTGGTTTAACCACTTCAGAGTTTCATAAATCAAATTGGAAATAATTCCATTACATCGCCTTTAATACCAACATGGCAATTCTACACATCACTTAAAAGGAATCACTATTCACACTTTCTAATTTTTAGGGAATAGTCTAACTCTTCCTGAAGAGAATCTAGTTTTTAAATAAATTCATCAGGCATAAATTAACAAATGGCGGTTAAATTAAATAACACGCAACCGTATAGATAACTGATCGGAACCATACCTTGCATTGCGTTCTATATCTTTATATTGGATGATTGTTCAGTTGGTCGACACGGCGGAGTTGACTCTACAATAACCAGTTTGCCACTGCCCCCTTTGCTTCCACTTTCTTTTCCTATCGCTTTCATTGGGCAACCTCGAGCCAAGTGCTCCTTCGATCCACACGTGAAGCAGACTCTCTTCCTCAGTCTTGAACATTTTGGTGCAATGTGATCCTTCGAGCCACAATTTAAGCACACATTTTTTCCCCTCAAACAAACACCTACATGTTTCTTTCCGTAGTTGCTACATGCCTCCACCTTCTTCTTTTCCTTCCCTTGCTGATTTTCAGCGTTAATATTATTGTCCCACTTTCTTTTCCGAGTGTTACCAGTATGACTATCACCCACCTTATGATCTTCACTCTTCTTTCCCCTCTGCTCTTGATTGTATGCCAACGCATTACCTTTCCCATCTACATCAATCGTTCTCTCCAACCCTGTTGTAAACGAATTTGGTTGGAACATCGAGATTTAATTATACAGCCAGAAATTTAATTGATTTGTCAGTGCTCCCACCAGCAAATTCACCAATTGTGGCACTGGATTTGCGTTAGCTTCCCTATTGTATGCATTTTCCTTGGGGCTTTATTGACGTTGTTGTCTTCTTTTAGGCGGTATTTTACTGTTTAAAACTTGAACTATTAGATCATCGTTCATCCACACATTAATATTTTCAAACTTATCTTAACCCCTTATATAGATAACACATAATATTTCTTAATAAACAATGATAATACTTTATTCATTTATTATACCACACATAACAAAATAGCCTCGCTGCTATATTTTTTTTATCCCAAAATAATAAAATTCTAGGATCACTTTATCACATCCCGCTATTTAATTCAAAAGTTAGGATTTACATTTTATTAATTTTCATCGTGATTTATATAATTTTATGTTTTTCCTTGCAATCTACAAGAACATTTCACATTGTACAACTTTATTGCGCTCTTGCCCCATGATACGAATCATTAACGACCCATCACATACCAAAGATAAATCTCAACCTATACAGAAAATAGAATACTAAATTCTAAATTCCATCATTCACTTGGTCTTCTTCAACTTGTCTTCAACACGATCTATGCGTTTAGAAGCCGCACCCATGCGTCTCAGCTCTTGCACGATTTCCCAATACTGTGACAAACGAGAATTTTGTAATTAATTTTAATATTTATTGAATTAAATAAATATTTTTCGATGATTTAATTATTGGATTAAATAATTAATTGATGCAATTGTGGTTGATTAATTTAATTATATGTGTTATATTTATTAAATAAATGTAGAGAATAATTATTATTCAATGTATGTCATTATGTGAGCTTATTGTATTAAAGGAAATATTTAATACGCATGATGTTATTTAATTAATTTAATTATTAATTAGAGAGTTAATAATTTGAAATTATTTATTAATGAGAAATTAATTATGTGACTATGTGAATTTATGAGAAATTATTATATTTTATTTAAAATAAATTAAATAAGATATTAATTTATTTTATGAAGGAGTGTGACATTAATTAAACTATATGATAAAGCTTTATTAAATTAATTGGTTTTTAAATCTATTTTACTAGCCAAACAAGTCCCTATGGGGAGTTGGAGCAGTTACCCATTATTGGGTTAACTAACCACTCAGTGCGTCAGTTCTCTTATTGTATCATACGTCTTTTTATTTTCTTTCATTCTTCTAAGTCTAGCAAAGGAAATCACACAGAGAATTTGAGAACTTTGAGAGAGATTTTGATTACTGTGATTAAATGAGAAGAAGTGTGAGAAATTGGGAGTTGTTGTCACCCTGTATAATCTAAGCAGAGTATTCAAGGGTAATCCATTCTTCCCAAATTTTAAAGTTACGTTATTTAGTTTTTATAAAAATTAATGGCTTTCATATATTCTGTAAGTCTCTGTAAATTGATAAATGATGATTTTTATAAGAATATGTGTAATAATTCGAGTAGTATAACATGTTTACTATGTAGACGATATCATCTGTTTCATTAAAATACATGTCGTATATGTTTTTCAAAATTATAGAGTATGGGTTTGGCCTTATGGCCTTATACGTGATATTCTATGTATTAATCTTATATTATCCATACATTTTACATTCGTATGTTGTTATGCATGTTGATACGAAGAGACCAAAGTTTAAATAAATGGATTCGGTGTTATAACGAATCCGTAGTGACAATTTTCATGTTTTATTTTCAAAACCTTCAAGAACATCAAAGTCAATAAAATTGCATGCTTAAATTTTGTGATTATATGTTTTAATGGGTTAAAATCAGTCTTTAGATGTTGAGTAATGTTTGTATACAAATTATATCATGTGGGTGTGTCTAAATTCGAGTAAGAAATAAGAAATTGGAAGAAATTGGCATGTTCTGCGATTTTCGCGAACTGCCATTTCTGTGTCTGGTACGCCGCGCCGCAATGCCGGCTACAAGCATAAGAGTCGCGCCGTAGCGCGAGCCACGCCGGAGCGCCATTGACCAGGCTGCAGCGCAGGCCGTGTCACAGCGCCGAGAATCAGTACAAAAGTGGCGCCGCAGTGCCACTCTCCAGAAAGTTCAGAAATGTAATTTTTTAAATATTTAAGTCTAACAATGTGTTAGTAAATTAAGGTAATGGACATAAAAATATTTTATAAGTATAATGTGATGTTAAAATAGATGTTTAACATGTAAATAACATAATGGCATGTGGATTGAATTAGTAATACATAATTAGCTTGATAATTCATGAAGTACAAATTATGTGACAAAGTGATAATTTGACTAAGTATAGTCAATAATCAAAGTAGACAAAGAGAATGAGTTTATGATAATTAGTTAAGTTATAATTAACTGGTATTGTGAATGGTATGTAGGATTAAATTCAAAGAACGTGCTTAGTTAAAGTGTAATCTACGCACGAGGCAAGTTTCCTAACCCTACTTGTCATTATTGTTCAAGTTTATTATTTACCTCGAGTAAATTATCATTACTATTATTCAAGTTCAAATGTTATATTAAATATTGATTATCTTTTCAAAGCATGATTCAGTTCTACAATAATTTTCCTATTGTATACTTCTTGAGATTATTATTCAATTTGAATATCATTATTATTGAACCTTATTAGACTAGCGAAACCTTATTGATTTGACTAGTCCATAGTTGATGAGCGTTCTAAATTTCAGAACCCTTGATGAATTTTCCAAATCAAACTTCCTTTGGTGCGGACTCGAATGTTAAACTGAAATGAACAACCCTGCAAAGGGATTTACTTATGCGTTAGAGTTAAGATATTGTGCACAGTATGGTACTAAGGGCTGATCCCCCTAAGTACGAGTAGAAAGGTCCATAGTCTTATGACTGTTAAAGGTTTCAAGTATAACCCTTGATAACCTAGGACATAGTTCAAGGTCTTATAACCCTCAGAATTCTTTTGATTCTTGTTATTCATTCTTGATTCAAAAGTTGAGCTTTTATTCAGATGTCTTTGATTTACTCGCATGTTATTAAACTGTTATTTCATTGTTATACTTATGGGCAATAGTGCTCACTCTTGCTTAATAATAACATTGCAGTTAAGAACGAAAGAACCGATGAACCTTCCACTAGTAAAGGCAAGGGCAAAGTTAGCAAATGATGAAGACTTGTTATTTGTTTGATGATGTATTTATATTAGACTTGAGTTAATGATGTTGTTTAAGACTTATTATTTATATTTCCGCACAGATGTTTAAGGTTAGTTTAACCTGGGATTATGTTTATGATTCAGATGTTGTAACCCTTTAAAGGGAAGATTTTATTTCTATCTATTGCATTATTTGCATTTATTATGGGTAGATAGATAGATGATATTTGTACAGTGAACACCAAATCCCGTGGAATCGAAGTACCCGGATTTGGGGGTATCACAAATACAAACCATACTCAGACTATACAAAGTTTTCAGGGCTTCTAATCCCTATCTTCCTTCATCAATCTCTTTGACAACAAAGTTTTAATAACTCCACAACTTGATATGTATAATACTTGTTACTCCTAAGTACTCACGAGCACATAAGTCATTAACACATAAGCACATAAAGTCTTTTATCATTTTATCTTCAATGAATTTCCTCAATTCACTCCTTAGATCTCGACGAGAGTTTATCACCTGTATGTTCTCGATCTCCTAGAAGGTTATAGCCTAAGGTTTCCCCACCTAAGGTTCATAACCTAAAGCTTTGATACCAACTTGTGACACCCCCAAATCCAGGCACTTCAATCCCACAGATTTGGTGTTCACTGTCCAATTAAATCATAACTAACTACCCATTTCCGAAGAATAAGATTAAACTCAAAAGTTTAAAATAATCAATCCCCATTAAAGGGTTATATAATCTAAAGTAAATCCCAGGTCATCTAACCTTTATTACAATCATTAGCGGAAAATTAAAACATGATCATAATTAATTCTATTACATAAGCTTCATAAAAAAAGATAAATTAAACGTTGTCGTCTAATCAAGCACTTTGTCCTTGCCCTTGCTTGTAGAAAGCTCTACAAACTTCTTAACTTCATCTGCATTGTTTTATGCAAGAGTGAGCAAACAATTGCCCACAAGAAGGATAATATACAATAACGATTTATGAATGATAATTCACTGAGTTTTCAATGATAAAGTATTCTTACCAGAACAATAAAATTTATTTCAACAACTACGAGTTCAAAGGAATAATGAACATTAAATTAACAATAGATATCAATATCAAAGAATACACTGAGGGTCACAAGACCACGAACTATACTCTAGGTTTCAAGTATTTCTACTTTAACCTTTAACAGTCTAAAAGACTATAATCATCATCTATGTCCTAGGTTAACAGGTGTTTCTACTGTAACCTTTAACAGTCCAAACGACTATATGGACCATCATTCTGTATTCCAGGTGATCAGCCCTTTGTACTATGTATTGCTCAAACATTTTAACGTTATCGCGTAGTTCTAAAATAATCCCCTAATATAGGGTTGTTCATCTCAGCGTAGATTATCAGGTTCTGAACCAAATGAAGTTTGGTTGGGAATAAGCTTCAAAAGAATTCTAGATCTTTAGAATGCTCATCAACCAAGTACTGGCTGAATCAGATAGAAACAAATAACAATTCAAGAGTTTCATTATAATGCCTTCATGGACAAGGTATATCGATGAATCAATAAGAGATAGAGTATTAAAAATTTCTAAATTGAACAAATCACAACATGCCATTTTTATAGTTTACTAACTTCTTATAACTTTAGAATCACTAACCACATAACACTATGTTGTTTTACCCTTGTCGTTACACATTTGACATATTAACATAACCTTATACCAAGTTATGTTGATATCCCAAGTCTGGAGCAGCAGCAACAGAACTCACTATCTCAGAATAGGGTATGGCGCAGCTGCGCCATACACGAGCCTGGGACTGGCGCAGCTGCGCCGTTTTTTGCCTTGGCACCGGCGCAGTTGCGCCAGTGCACAGACAGACGTAGAAACGGCATGAATAGTAGCCGACTTTAGCCCAACTAACACGAATTTCACCCACCAAATAGTAATATTAACATATACAAGTGATATAGAACTATTGCAAACATGTTTTCCAACATATTCCACCAATTAGAACAATTTAACAACAACTTAAGCTCGTTTAATTTCTCAAATTCCATGTTTTTCATATGAAAACTCCATTTTTTGACATCCTTTACAAAATTCATTACTGTAATCTCTATACTTGACCAAATCACTTCATTCAAATTACGTTATCTTCGTTTCTTAATGAACTAGCATAAACAAAACTCAATTTACAGTTTAAAAGTAACCACTAAAATTGGTACTTTTCCAAACCATATAGAAAATATAAACAATGTAAATAGTTTTCTTCCTTTTTAACCGTCATTAGCATACAAATCCTTGTTTAATTACTAGTTCTAATCACCACGAACACATACAATCGCATGTAATTAGTTGTATAACAACAATTCCAATAATTGAATTCATAAAATTTAGGAATTATGTCGTAGAACTCATATATATACATATATATATATATATATATATATAAACATATAACATTAAGGTTACGAATAATACCTTCAATTAGCTTGGTAACCACTGAAATTGTTGTGAATCACAGACTTTCTCTCAATTCTCTCCCTAGCTTCTCTGTATTTTCTTCCTTCTTCTCTTCTTAGGCTTAAGCCAATTTTCTTTTAAGTAAAACACACTAAGCCTAACGCACAAAATCAAACGTCTATAACTGATGTTGTAATAAAAACAATAATACGTTATCAGTTATAAATATATTTTATATTATTTGATTTGTTTTATTTATAATTCAAATATTAAAAAATCCAAAAGCTATAAGGCTTTGTTTGGCAAAAAGTCTTTAAAATAAAGACTTAATATTTTAGGCCTTGTTTGGTCAAAACTAAATTAAACTACTTTAATTATTTTAATAAACAATTTAGTTTATAATTTATAATCACATATTATTTATTTGGATTTCCATATCCAATATTAATCAAATAAAATAATTATACATACTATATTTTAAATAAATACTCCTCTTAAATAAATATTACAAAATTATAATTTTATTTAATAATTTAATATACCCCTTAAATTATTAAATTGAAACAACAATATAACATCTCAAGTTATAATACGATTCTCCAAATTATAAATTTAATTCATAAATATTTAATAACAATAATCACATCAACGTCAATTAAAATATTTATTTAATTTAATAAATATACCATATTAACATAAATTAAAATATTTATTCAACAATAAACACCTCAAAAAAATATTTAGATAATTCAATTAATATTTAAAATTTAAATTTGAAATTCCGGATTGTTACAGTGAGGTGCTATCTAAGGTTGGGATATGAGTCACAGTTAAGAGCAACCTAAGTCAGTAATCGAAATACGTAGCTTTCTAGGCTTAGCTGATTATTATCGGAAATTCGTGGAAGGATTTTCTCGAATCGTCACTCCATTAACTTAGCTGACTTGAAAAGATAAAAAAATTTGGATGGAGCGAGGAAGGTGAGAAGAGCTTTCAAGAACACAAGAGGAAACCCATTTCAGCACCTGTTCTGACAATACCATCTTGGAAAAGCGAACGTAGTAGCTGACGCTTTAAGTAGAAAGTACGAGTGCGATATTGTCAACACAAAGACCCATTTCGTATGACTTACAAATGATGGAGATAGAGTTAAAGACTCTAGGGACCCATGTGATGATGTCAAATATACGAGTAGAACTGACTTTAATCGAGAAAGTTAAAGTTGTGGTCTATAGACTCGCCTTACCGCCAAAAATGTCTTGTGTTCATAACGTTTTTCACATATCTATGTTACGTAAATATATGGAAGACCCAAATCACATTATTGAATTAGAACCAGATGAGATAGCAGAAGATTTAACGTATGAGGAGATACCTATCAAAATCTTGGATAAGAAAGAACATATTCTACGCTCAAAGGTTATACGTCAAGTCAAAGTTTTATGGAGGAACCACGATATTGAGGAAATGACCTGAGAGTTAGAATCTGAAATAAAAATAAGGTATCCTCACCTCTTCGACATACCAGGTATGTACATCAATTTTAAGGACGAAATTTCATAACGATGGGAGACCCCAACTTTTTATGAATGAAGATTTAATTTTCTCTAATTATTATTTTAAACAATAAAGGTATGATTTGATATAATATTATAGTTATGGGTGATATGCGCAAATTTTGCAAGTAAGCAAGTTGTCATAAAATATTCGTTTGGTCGGGAAATATTCTTTTTGTTAGGGAATATTCGTACGTCGGCACAATCATTGGTGGACCCCACAACAGAATGACTTTCGGATATACAAAGCGACAAAAATAACTTTTTTTATAAAAATAACGGCAAAACTTTTACTGTTAACTGTTGAAATACTCGGTGATAAAAGTACAGTAATACGTGTGGTTGCACAGTAGCACACAGTATTGTACAGTATCTCTAATTATTGATGCTTACGTAAGAAGTCACTCAGTTTATTTAATAATTGTCATAATAGTTGTTGCATAGTATCTCATATTATTGATTTAATTATTATCACAGTATCATCTGCACAATATTTTATATTATTAAATCAATAATTGAGACGACACAGTTAGTCATATTATTGTTTGCATTATTAACAATGTCTAGAAAGTTCTGTCGAGGAAAGGGGTTAGGTTATTTAATTTCGCGTTAATAAAGAGAAGTCCTTATCGGAAAGCCCCGTCTTTCCTGAGAATGATCTGGTTGTCAATATTGTGAGTTATAATATTACTGATGAATAATTGTTGAAAGATTAAAACATGTGTTGATTGAAAATAAGTGATTTGTGGTAAATATTTATTCTATTCTTGATATAAATAGAGGGCTCATGAAGTATTTGTTATAAGTTTAGCTTATTACATAGACCCTCATTTACTCATTTTTTTCAAAACCATCAGTAGAAAGTTATCTCAGTTTTGTTTTATTATTATTATAATAGTAATAAAACAGAAAACTTTTTATATAAAACAGAATAATTTTTATATTATATATAAAGTTATTTGTTTTATTAGATTATAAATAGAATATATTATATTTTATATAAAGTTTTTATTTTATTAGAATATTTTATTGCACAGTAATGAATAGTAAAAATCTAAAAATCGCGCGAATTCGCCGCATTCTTCGCCCTTGAATTTTTTTCCTATGCATCCATGATTTTTCTTAAATAGTGCTCTGTCATTCTCCTATAAATAGGATGCTTAGTTAAGAAATGAAAATCTCGCAAGAATCAGAGAATTCTTCTTCTATAATATTGTGCGTCTTTCTTTTAAGTATAAGGATACTTTGAGTGTAACAAATAATGAAAACTTTCCTCAAGAATATCTCCGCTATACCAGTCAGATTTAGTCTCCTACTAAGATAAGGAGTATTATTTATTTTATATTCGTAAGAGATTTTATTTTTCGTATTTGTAAGGAATATTATTTTCTTTTAATATTCGTAAGGAATATTATTTTCGTTCAATATTCGTAAGAGATATGATCTTCGTTCAATATTCGTAAGAAATATTATTTTCGTTCAATATTCGTAAGGGGTATTATTTTCGTTCAATATTTGTAAGAAATATTATTTTCTTCCCTACTCTATATTATGTAAGTAATATTATTTCATTTCGTATTCCTAAATCTACACTTATTTTGATAAGTATTGCTTTTATAATCCCTGAAATTAGTAGAATATCCTTGAGTTTTACGCTTCATCTACTACCGTTTCACTAGAATATTGGTCTGAACTTTCTTGTTAAATTTTAATATTTTTATGTCGGGTTACTATTTATGGGTACTATTCATATGGTACTTGTGAGACCCCAGATTTTATGAATAAAAATTTAATTTTCTTGAAATATTTTTTTTGAATATTATGGTGTGGATTTGAGATAGTGTTATAGTTGTGGGTAGTATTTATAAATTTTGAAAAGTATGCAAGTTGTTGTACAATATTCGATTGGTCGGGGAATATTCTTTTTGTCGGAGAATATACGTACGACGGTACAATTATTGGTGGACCCCACAACGGAATTATTATCGGATTGAGAAAACAACAAAAATATTTTATGAAAATAACGGCGAAAGTTTTACCGTTAATACTGTTGAACTACTCGGTAGTAAAAGTACAGTAATACGCGTGGTTGCATAGTAGCACACGGTATTGATTATTGATGCTTACGTAATAAGTCACTCAGTTTTGTTTTATTAGTATTATTAATGTAATAAAACAGAAAAGCTTTTTATATAAAACAGCATACTTTTATAAAGTTATTCGTTTTATTAGACTATAAATAGAATATATTATATTCTATTATGCATAGTATTTTCATAGTAAAATCTTTTTATATAAAACAGAATACTTTTATAAAGTTATTTTTTTATTAGACTATAAATAGAATATATTATATTTTATTATACATAGTGTCTGCATAGTGTTTTTCATAGTAAAATCTTTTTATATAAAACAGAATACTTTTATAAAGTTATTCGTTTTATTAGATTATAAATAGAATATATTATATTATATTTAAAAGATTTTGTTTTAAATCTGGACCATCCGTTTAAAGTAAATCAATCTGGATCGTTCATGAATTAGTTACTATGCAGTCCATTCTTCTATAAATAGAAGATCATTCCTTCATTATTTCTTACGAATTCACTGAAACTCTAGAGAGAAACTATAGAGAGAAATAAGAAAAGTATTCTGCTACTTCACTACTCCTACATCTAGTACTCTTCTTCTTAAGGTAAGGGATATTATTTGTTGTACTCGTAAGGGGTATTCTTTCTTTCTTATTCGTGAAGAGAACTTCTGTTATTCCATTCTTTATTATTCTATTGGAATAACCTGTATACATGGGATACCCTATACTTGGTGAAATTCTTCTGTTATTCCATTCTTTATTATTTTGTTGGAACATCCTGTCTGTGCGTTTATGCATGTCCTGGTTCCGTTATTTATTATCCTGTTGGAATATCCTGTCTGTGCGTCTACGCATGACCTGGTTCCATTATTTATTATTCTGTTGGAATATCCTGTATGTACGTTTACGCATGACCTGGTTCCGTTATTTATTATTCTGTTGGAATAACCTATCTGTGTATTCTATCGTATGCTTGGTGATTTCTTTTGTTATTCCATTCTTTATTATACTCAGTTGGTTAAAGTTTTGACTTCTATACTCCATGAAATTAGTGGAATATCCTTGATATTTACGATTCATCTAGTATCTTTTCATGAAAATATTCTTCTGAGCATTCTTGAATTTTTACTCCACAAAGCAGTATCATGTTAACAATTTGGACGTTATTGGTTCATGGATAAATTAATTCTTGAACTTGTTTTATTGAATTATTATGTCAGTGTCATCATCCTCATGTTTATATTATGTTGAAAGTCATTTGTGGCCTGTATTGCATAGATGGACTTGGTATGATTATGACCAGGGATTATTTGGTATAATCATGACCGTAATGTTACAAATGATGTAGGAAAAAATCCTCATAGGCCCGTAGTGCATTGATGGACAATTTTTGGTATGATTATGGCTATGGATTCTCTTCGGCCAAGGGTGTAAAGATGAATTATTTTATGAAATGATTAGGACCGTTGATGAAAACACGATTATCTTTGGTTCGTAGTACATGGATAATTTTTGGTCATGATACTAAAGAATATCCTTGGCCTGTAGTGCAGGGATGATTTGATGATGTGGATTATTTATTAAGCAAAGTCTCAGCGATAAAAGTGATGAAAAACCTTTTAAATCATAAAAGATAGTAGATTTTATTCTCTACTTGACTCTTCTAATGATTGCTTGTTTTGCTGCAGTTAAACTTGATGTTTGTTATATTGTATCAGTTTAACACTGTTGAAGGCTAACGATAATTTATTCTGCATTATCTTAGTCATAATATTTCTTACTGGGCTAGTTGAGCTCACCCTTTTGCTTTAATTGTTCTCTTCAGGAAATGAGAACGTAGCAGGGACTAGTCGAGGGAAACAGAGTGATTGTCCTAGATGGTGCATTAGTATTCCTCACTATTCTGTGAAATATTGTGATAATAAATGTAATGAGGACCCCATTGAGTTTGTATATTGTCTAGGTGACAATATTTGTACTAAAACTCACAGCATATATTTAGTCGTATTTTACACGACTGTTGTATAATTAAGTTGTATTTGAATTTTGTACCATGTATTTGGCGAATCAAGATGGGTGATGTATACCTATTTTGGGGGCGTCACAGTACTATTCTTACAGTACTATTCACAAGCTACTATTCATGATAAAATTAGTTTCTTTTCTGTCCAAATTATTTTTGATACATGAATATCATTCTTGAAATTTACTCCACAATTAGTTATCATGTTGACAATTTGGACATTTTTGAACTCTGGACAAATAGAATTATAAATCTCTAATATTTATCCTTGATCTCAGTTGATTGATTCCTTATATCATTGTCATCATCCTCATGCTTTTATTGTGGTGAAAGTCATCTTTGATCCGTAGTGCATAGATGGACTGTTGATTGGTATGATTATGACCAAAAATTGTGTATTGGTATAATTATGACCTGTAATGTTACAGACAAATGATGTGGTGAAAGTTCTCTTTGGCCCGTAGTGCATAGATGGACAATTGTTGGCATAATTATGACCACTGGTGATACTAACGAATATCCTTGGCCCGTAGTGCATGGATAATTAGTTGATGTGAAATATTTCTTGATTGTTGTTACATGGATAAAATATTGATGCTGGACTTTTAAATCATAGAAGATAGTAGACTTTACGCTCTACTTGACTCTTATAATGGATTGCTTATTCCACTTCACTTGTTGATTTAAAACTTGTTATCTATTGTATTCTATCATATTTTTCCCTGTTGAGGACTATAGATAATTTGTTCTACATTATCTTAGTCATAATATTCTTTACTAGGTTAGTTGAGCTCACCCTTTTCCTTTTGGTTCCATTGTTCTTCTTAGGAGGCGAGAATGTGGCTGGGACTAGTCGAGGAGTGGAGTAATGGTCCAAGATGGTTATTATAGTAGTCCTCACTATTTTGTAAAAATAGTGTGACAATATTTGTAATGAGGACTTTATTTGAGTTTGGATATTGTTTACAAGACAATATTTGTATTGAAACTCATTTATTGTATTGTCATATTTTGCACGAAAGTTGTATAAATGAAGGTTGTATTTAAATTATGTATCATGTATTTGGCGACTCATAATGGGTTGTGTAGACCTATTTTGGGGGCGTCACAAGGTTACAAAGATCCATCACAGTAATCCTGAGCACAAACTACGTAAAACACCTTAACAGACTTCCTGCGAAGACCCGAAGATGCTAGTTTGGTCAAAGACCTATCTTTCTGGATTCAGAAAATGGAAAGACCTATGTCATTTCTTAACTCTCGGAAAGAGCTTTCCAGAATGGTATGACACACCTCCATAGGATTCCCAGATTGAAAGGAGCAAGCTTTCCAATGTACAAAAAAGCGAATGGCTAGCTGTCATCGACCCAGGGATATCTTTTCTCCTTTTTCTCTTCCTTACTGAACTCATAATTGGAAAAAAATATTCCATTGAGAAGCTATTAGAAAGAGCTTTTCGGAATGATATGTCACGTCTTCTAACTCCTCCCAAATTGAGAGTTATGGCCATTCCAGTGCACAACATGAAAACCTGACCACTCTAAACAAAAATCGAGCAAGTGGGGCCCATTTTCGGGCTTCCGCAAGTCTACCCGTGACTTCTTCCAGTAGACCTGTAACTCCCCCCTTTTTCCTCTTTAAATATCAATCCCCAACTTATTTAGAAAGAGAACTAAAGAGAGGAAGCTAGAGAGAGGGTCAATTTTAGAGAGAGAAAAAGGCTAGTTCTTGCGTTTACACTCTGTAAATCTCTTCTATAAACACTCATATACATATAAATTGCAACATATCAAGTTTTAACTGGTGGAAATCAAGTTTAAAGGCGCCAAAATCCATTTGTTAGCGAATCTCATGCTAGACTGTAAGATCTATTCAGATCTACGTTCATTTTTTGCTTTCGATATATATAAGTGCTATATATATAGATCTTAGTTAATATTGTACAGATCTAGTTTTTCACGGTTCATTTTGATATAAATAGTCAATATTTAAAGTATATTGACTAGATCTATCATACATCTGGCCTTATCTAGCATTTAACCGGTCCAAAAGCTTCATAGCTTGACCCATTGAGCTAGATAGATCTAGTTTACTTTCTAGTCTTGTAAATTTTAAGCGACTACGTGACCCTAGATCTGTATCTAGAGGAAACGGGAAGCTTGGCTACGCGTATACAAGGATTTAACTGATGAATCCTTTATTTTACGATGTCTAGAAGAAAATATGCATTTTATTTCAATATATTAATTGTTCAGGCTGTTTAAATGATATCATGTGAGCCTAGGAGCCACATGGTCTACGATTCAATCAATGGATCGAGATGCGGTTCCCATGATGGTAGAGAAAGCGATAGGAAGATTTTCCCGGCATCTACAGGGCTTTTGTCGCTTGCACCAAGCCCGCGAACAACAATGTAGAGGATCTCGAACAAAAATTATAAAGCTCCTAGATTAGAGCTCCTTTTTCAGGATGAGTCTTATGTCGGGCAATGAACTTCCGATATCAAGTTCAAAGACTAGTTGAAGAAGGAGTAGAAGCATTCTGAAAAGAAAATTTGCATTTCTCGAAGGTTACTTATTAGGAAAGAGTAATCCTAAGACCAGAAACAAATATGTATAAAGGTTTCTGTGAGACCCCATATTTTATTAATAAAAAATTAATTTTCTCAAAATATTTTGTGCATGACCTAATTCCATTATTTATCATTCTGTTGGAACATCATATCTGTGCGTTTACGCATGACCTGGTTCTGTTATTTATTATTCTATTGGAATAACATGTCTGTGCGGTCTATCGCATGCCTGGTGATTTCTTTTGTTATTCCATTCTGTATTATACTCAGTTGGTTAAAGTTTTGACTTCTAAACTCCGTGAAATTAGTGGAATATCCTTGATATTTGCGCTTCATCCAGTATCTTTTCATGAAAATATTCTTCTGAGCATTCTTGAATTTTACTCCACAAAGAAGTATCATGTTGACAATTTGGACGTTATTGGTTCCTGAATAAATTAATTCTTGAACTTGTTTTATTGAATTATTATGTCATTGTCATCATCCTCATGTTTATATTATGTTGAAAGTCATATGTGGCCTTTAGTGCGTATATGGACTTGGTATAATTATGACCAGGGATTATTCGGTATAATCATGACCGTAATGTTACAAATGATGTGGAAAAAGTCTGTATTGGCCCGTAGTGCATAGATGGACAGTTTTTGGTATGATTATAGCTATGGATTCTCTTCAGCCAAGGGTGCAAAGATGAATTATTTTATGGCATAATCAGGACCGTTGATGAAAACACAATTATCTTTGGCATGTAGTGCATAAATAATTCGTGGTCGTGATACTAAAGAATATTCTTGGCCTGTAGTGCAAGGATGATTTGATGATGTGGATTATTTATTAAGCTGATTCTAAACAATAAAAGTAATGAAAAACCTTTTAAATCATAGAAGATAGTAGATTTTATTCTCTACTTGACTCTTCTAATGGATTGTTTGTTCCGCTGCAGTTAAACTTGATGTTTGTTATATTGTATCAGTTTAACACTGTTGAAGTGTGACAACCCGATATTTTCTATATAAATAAATCTTCAATTTTTTTTAGGATGAGGATTTGTACAAGATTATGTGTATATGTATTTATGTGGTAAATAAAAATATATTTATTACATGAATATTTACAAGTAAATTTATTTTAGAATTATTGATTATTGTAAAGAATATTTTTATAATAATTAATTTTAAGATAGAAATGTTCTTATTAATTATTTTCCATGAATATATAATCATATATTATTTAAATAATATATGAAGTGATTTATTTAAAATAAATATAATAATTATTTTATTATATGAATTTTTGTACAGATTATTAAGTTAATTATTTTACCTTAATTATTAAGGTTAAATATGAAAGAATAATCAGATATGGAATCCAAATCCTAATTTTGGATTATTGTCAAGGTATTAGAATAATAATATAATATTAATTATATTTTGATTTTTCAGTGCTATGAATATGTACGGTATGTCCGTATTGAAAATGGTTGGTCAATTACGGTGTATTTTTGACCAAACCCTAGTAATAATGTTAAACCCTAATTTGAAATCCAAATTAGAGTATAAGGTTATTTTATAAGTGTATAATATTAATTATGTCATGTATTTAATGTATTAATTAGGTAAACCCTAATTAAAAATTCTGGAAACCCTAATTGCTATAATTAGTAACCCTAGGTTGTTGGTTATTGTATTAATGTGATTAATTCATAAGTATTACGATTACAATTATTTAATTTTAGCAACCCTAAATTATTAAACCCTAATTTAGTAATTGGAACCCTAATAGTAATTTGGTAACCCTAATTACCAAAAGAATAAACCCTAATTGCTTTATTAGCAAAGTTAATTGTGATTAAGGGTTTTAAACCCTAATGCCCATGTGTTAGATAATTACAAACTTATTTTAATTAACAAAGTTAATTTTTCAAAATATTAGAAACTAAAATTTAGTTATTATTTTTGTAATAAACCCTAATTGCTAAATCCTAAAATTGGAAATTTTTGAAATCCTAGTTGCTAAATCTTTAAGGGTTAAATGTTAAACCCTAAACACTAAAATATCTAAACCCTAAACCTAAGACAATTTTCTAGAACAAAAGGGAAATGGCAAAAATGCCCATTTTAGGCATTTAAGAAGCTAGCCTTTAGGTTTTGACAATTAGGGGAGGTTGTTCACCTAATCCAACAACCCCACATGCACCAAAACTCCAGCAACAAGCCAGCAAATCAGCTCATTCATGCACCATGATAGCCTATTTAAGGATTGAGTGAGAGAAAATATTATTTTGGTTGCTCAAATTTTCACTACACTCATCCTAGACCCTCTCTCTCTAAAAGCCACGAAAATATCCAGCAATTCAGTCACAAAAACAAGCCCCACGTCCATCCCTAACGAATCAGAAACACCAGATCAAGAAATCGATCAAGAAGGTATAAAACCCTAATTTAAATTCTGTCCAAAATTTGTTGTTAGATGTTGGTTTTTGTTGTTGTAATATGTTGAATCTAGTGTATAATCATGATCTGGGTTGTTAGAAACTAGACCCATAACATCTAAATGATTAGATTCACGTTTTTCCAAAAATCTGGAAAATTTTTCTGATGATTTTCAGTCAAATGTCAGGCCCTATAACTCTCGGGTTGTTTATGATTTATGTTGTTTTTAAGTTGTAGTATGTAGTCTGTAAGGTTATCTTTAATATACAAAAGGAATAAAGATCATATCTGTTATAGATTGCAAGTTATTCACGGTCAAAAGTCGTTGACCGATCTGCTAAAACTGCGAACCCAGAAAACGTAAAAGCAGTGTCCGTGTCCTACTTTGACCGGACAGATCTTGCTCATTATATGATGTTTTTGTGTTATTTTTCTTTATAGTTGTAGTACTACATGTTATCTACAACTTGTAATTTATAGATCGCATAAAAGTTACACGATCACCAAGTTATAAAATGTCAAAGGAGGTACCCTGACTGTTCTTCATTTTCTGGGTAACCCAGAAAATGAAGAACACGTCTGTCAGAACTTTTGGAAGCTTAGATCTTGTTATTCTGTTGTTGTTTGGCCATGAATTTGGTTTCATGTTGTAGTACTGCAAAAGTACTACAATCTAAGAGTCTTAGCAAGCCAGAAAAACGTAAGGATCACAGATTAAATCATGGTCAAACCAGCAACCTAGCCCTGCCGGAAAATTCTGGGCAAGCCCTCAAGAACACCTATAGCGACAGACAAGTGTCGCTATAGGCCTTTAGCGACAGATTTATTTATAATTTCCGGAAAATGAATTAAAAAATAGAAAAAAATAGTTTTTAATTATTAAAAATACAAAATAAATTATTAAAAATTATTTTAAATTCTGAAAATTAGTTTTTAATTATTTTAAATATATTTCATAAATATTTAATATTTTTGGAATATTAAAAGTAATTAATTTATTTAATTATAATATTAAATAAATTATTTAAAAATGATTTTAATATTTGAAAAATCATTTAAAATTATATTATGGTATAAGAAAATAATTTAAGTTATTTTTGATAACTTTTAATATTATGTGATAATTTTCATTAATAAATTAATATTAATGATAATTAAGTTATTTATTAAATGAATTAAAAATGATTTTATTATATTAAAAATCATTTTAAATAATAATAAGTTATTTTTAAAAATATTTTAAGTTATAAAATATAACTTTTAATATTTAAAGGTAAATTTCATTAATTAATTATGATTAATGATAATAAAGTTATTTAATAATTATATTAAATAATTTAGTTTGATAATGATTTTATTATTATAATAATCATTTTAAATAAAAATAAAGTGTTTAAAGATATTTTAAGTTATAAAATATAACTTTTAATATTTAAAGGATAATTTCTTTAATAATTTAATATTAATGATTATTAAATTATTATTAATGATATTAAATTTATTTAATAATTATATTAAATAAATAGTTTAAAAATGGTTTTATTTATTTAAAAATCATTTAAAAAGGATATTAATGATTTAAAAATATTTTAAGTTATAATTAATGACTTTTAATATTTGGATAAATAGTTCATTAATATTTACATATTAATGGTAATTATTTAATAGTGATTTTAAATGTTTTAAAAATCATTTAAGGGTAATATTAATACTTTAAAAGTATTTTGAGTTATTATACATAACTTTAATATTTTGGCAATGGTTTCATTAATAGTTTAATATTAATTAAATATTAATGATAATAGAATTGTTTAATATTTAAATCATTTCATAATGATTCTGATATTTCAAAAATTATAATAAATGATAATAATTATTTAATAATTATTATAAGGCCATGAAAAATAGTGCGGCTGATGTTTAAGTTATCCAAATGGATATTGAACTACGGTTTAGAGTCTTAGACTCGATATTTACCCGATAAAGCTGTCAGTAGACCGACATAGATCAGAAATTGATCCGGACTTAGATATTTTAGTTAGTTAACTGTTTATTTGTGATTCAATGGTTTATTTAGGTTGTATGACAATGTGAATAGGAAATGTGCTGACTGCAATAAGCAGTGTTATGTGTACGATATATTGTACTAATCAGTAAAATGATCTAATTAATGATAGGTTGTGATAGAAAAGGGTAGATCTAAATTACGTAAGTGTAAGCAGCGCATCAGGCAAGTATCCTAACTTTGCATTTTCTTTATGCAATGGATAGAAGTGAGAAATTCAGAATTAATGTTATTATACAGATTGTTAAACTTATATTATATAAGCCCATTGACTATCAATATGCTAGTATATGATAATTCCGTTATATATATTCTGTTCGTTAATTTTTATAAATGATCATACAAGTGTCCCCACTTGGATAATCATTGTATTTAATCGCATGTTGATACCCTTTTGATATATATATATATGTTGAATTATATAAGACCTTTGTTATGAAAACCCGACAGGTATGAACATCCCGATAATGGGAAAAATTTTATGCGCCCAAGGCGGACAGAGTGAACGATAACATCGTTCTTATACATGTAGTATTGATCAATACAGGGTACAACGGGGCTGATCACCCTCCGTGCCCGTAAGTCATGACGGTTTACAGATGAATTTCTGTTCAAACCTTTTCGAAAATGAAAAACAATGTTCATAGTATGTCACAGAAACCCCATGTAAAGTCAATACGTAGTTTCAAAAATTTGAAAGAGGGTTGTTATGTTATTATTATTGGTACAGATTACTTCACAACTACTTACTAGTTGTAGAAGAATATTATAAAGAAAACATTTAAATTCCTTCAGCCTATATATATATAATACTTGCTGGGCACTCAAATGCTCATTCTTGCTTAATTTAAATATTTTCAGCTAAGTATGAAGGATCAGAAGGAACTGTCAAGAACAAGGGAAAAGAGAAAGTTGCTGAATGACTCTTTATGCTACTGTTTGTAATAGTTTTAGATTATGAAGACTATGATATATATAATTATATATGTTATGACATGTAATGAATGTTTAAAGGTTACTTATTTGGGAGAAAGACTCTGATGAAATTATAAATTTAAGTTTAAGTTTTATATTATTGTTACTATTATTAGTATTATTCCGCTCATAGAAATGGTATCGTGAAGTACCGAGTTCGGGTTTCAAGTATCCGGGTTCGGGGACCTCACATGAAGGCTAACGATAATTTATTCTCTATTATCTTAGCCATAATATTTCTTACTGGGCTAGTTGAGCTCACCCTTTTGCTTTCATTGTTCTCTTCAGGAAATGAGAACGTAGCAGGGACTAGTCGGGGAAAACAGAGTGATTGTCCTAGATGGTGCATTAGTAGTCCTCACTATTATGTGAAATAGTGTGATAATAAATGTAATGAGGACCCCCATTGAGTTTGTATATTGTCTAGATGACAATATTTGTATTAAAACTCATATCATATGTTTAGTCGTATTTTACATGACTATTGTATAATTAAGTTGTATTTGAATTTTGTACCATGTATTTTGCAACTCAGAATAGGTGATGTATACCTATTTTGGGGGCGTCACAGTTGGTATCAAAGCTTAGGGATATGATCTCTGGCTGAGATGTGAGACAATAACTAGGAGGGGAGAGACGGAGAATTCCTTCGCTAGTATGACCTACCTAAGTTTATTTGATATTTAATTGGTCGGTAAGAGTATATGGATAATATCTTACATATCAATTAACCTTTGTTTTGTGGCAGTATTTGCAAATGGCATCCGAAAATGTTGAGATAAGCAATGAAGCACATGAGACCGTTGAGACGCCTTTAACCACTAACTAGGTTAATGTGATGTCAGACGAAGAAGAAAGTAGAGATATCTACGTGGTGCGTGAAGAACTAATAGTTGCACCCGAGCTAGTTGCAGAGGTAGCAGCTTAGAGTGAGGAAGAAGAGGAAGAAGAGGAACCTGAGGAGAATTTATTAGAAGAATTTTATGATCAAAATTTATCATTATAAAATCGTATTCATGAGTTAGAATAGCAGGCTGAAGAACGGCAGGCGGTCGTGGAGTAAAGAGATGCAACCATTCAAAATTGTGTTAGCCGATGTGCGATGCTTGAACAGAAGCACTCTTTGGCAGAGTATAAGATATTAGAGCTGGAAACTGAGAATGTTATGATCAAAGTTTTGATGAAAGCAGAAACAACTGAACGAAGGAGAATAGATGACGCATGGGTAAAAGCCGCACGACGTGTAGATATTGTAGAAAAAGACGTTCGATCCAATAAAGCCAAAATAGATGAAAAAGATTTTTCTTTTTGGACAACAATTGGGAGAATCCAACATCGAATTCGGAATTACCCTGTGCATAGCGGTCAACCCCAATTCGATATGGATCAGAGAATAATGATTCAAATCATGGATCAGGAATGTGACGAAGCACTTAAGGGTAGAATATACCCTATAGCAAAGTCAAATCCAGTAGTTTAAGTGAGAGTGTTTGTCGAGGAACCTGAACGAAGTTATTATGAGTAAGTTAATGATAAACTCTTGCGAAGTTTATACCTTATTAGATACCAGTTCTACCCACTCTTTATTTCACCTAGTTGTGTTCAATGTTTGAATTTAACTCTGGAGAAGTTAGATTTTGATTTATCTGTTGAAACTCAGTTAGGAGAAACCTTCGTTACATCCACTATTTATAAATCTTATTTAATTCAAATTGACACTTTCACGTTACCTGTCAATCTTATCTCTTTGAAAATACTTGTCTTTGATGCAATTTTAGGAATCAATTGGATAACTACTCATCATGCTTTTTGTAAGGTTGTTAGCTTTCATATTCCTAACCAACCTGTTATGCGAATTCAAGCAACCAAACCACTAAAGTAAATTATTGTCATATCAAGCCATAAATAAAAAGCCTCGGTCCTTTCGTTGTTGACTTCCTTGTGTGGAATGCACCGAAGCCAGACTTTCTGTAGGCGACGTCGTGAATGACGATGGCAAGTTGATAGGTATCAATGTGACGTACTATCCAAGTCTTTAATGAGGGTCACAACTTTGAATGATATTTCTATTGTTAATAAATTTCCTGACGTATTCTTGAAGACTTCTTAGCCTACCCCTAGAGCGTGAAATTGAATTTTGTATTGACCCCAGTACAAAACTCATTTCTAAAACCCTCAAATATTTCTTCAACTAAAATGAACGCAACATGCGCCAAAAACGTTGGCTCGAGCTGTTGAAGATTACGATCATATCATTCAATATCATCATGGAAAAGCGAACGTGGTAGCTGACGCGTTGAGTAGAAGATCGTATGCGTTTACAAGTGCGAATATACGAACCCCTGTGAAGATAACGAATATACGAGTAGAATCGACTTTAATCGATAAAGTTAAAGCCGCTCAAGTTACACACCTGGAGCTGATGAATGTGAAGAATTAAGAAGGTTCAACAGGGCGTTATTCTAGAAGCAAGAATCGACGAAGAGAGGAAATCTCAACCCTCGATTTAATTGGCCCATTTGAAATCCTCGATGAAGTAGGAACTGTGGCTTATAGACTCGTTTTACCTCCAAGTATATCGCGTGTTCATAACGTTTTTAACGTATCGACATTACGTAAATATGGGGATGACCCGAACCTCATTATTAAATTAGAACTAAACGATATAGCAGAAGATTTAACGTATGTGGAGATACGTGTTAAAAATCTTGGATAAGAAAGATCGTATTGAACACTCAAAGGTTATACCTCAAAAATTAGAATCTGAAATGAAGTCAATGTATCCTCACATCTTCGGCATACCAGGTACGTACGTAAATTTCTAGGGCGAAATTTCATAAGGAGGGGAGATTGTGAGACCCCAGATTTTATTAATAAAGATTTAATTTTTTCAAAATAATTTTTTAATATTATGGTGTGGATTTGAGATAGTGTTATAGTTGTGGGTAGTATTTATAGATTTTGAAAAGTATGCAAGTTGTTGTATAGCATTCGATTGGTCGGGGAATATCCGTACGACGGTACAATCATTGGTGGACCCCACAACGGAATTATTTTCGGATTGAGAAAATGACAAAAATATTTTTTTGAAAATAACGGCGGAAGTTTTACTGTTAATACTGTTGAACTACTCAGTAGTAAAAGTACAGTAATACGCGTGGTTGCATAGTATCCACAGTATTGATTATTGATGCTTCCGTGATAAGTCACTCAGTTTTGTTTTATTAGTATTATTAATGTAATAAAACAGAAAAGCTTTTTATATAAAACAGAATACTTTTATAAAGTTATTCGTTTTATTAGACTATAAATAGAATATATTATATTTTATTATTCATAGTATTTTGCATAGTAAAATCTTTTTATATATAACAAAATACTTTTATAAAGTTATTTGTTTTATTAGACTATAAATAGAATATATTATATTTTATTATGTATAGTGTTGCATAGTGTCTGCATAGTGCCTGCATAGTATTTTGTATAGTAAAATCTTTTTATATAAAACAGAATACTTTTATAAAGTTATTCGTTTTATTAGATTATAAATAGAATATATTATATTTTATTTAAAAGATTTTACTTTAAATATGGACCGTCCGATTAAAAGTAAATCAATTTGGACCGTTCATGAATTAGTTACTATGCATTCCATTCTTTTATAAATAGAAGCTCATTCCTTCATTATTTCTTATGAATTCACTGAAATACTAGAGAGAGAAACTATAGAGAGAGTTCTTCTTCTATAATCTTAAGCGTATTTCTTTAGAGTTTAAGAAAGCTTTAAGCGTAGTACAAGTTTTCTTCGAGTATATCCTCGCCCTATCAGTCGGAATACTCATCTTTTACGGTAAGGGATACTATTTGTTGTACTCGTAAGGGGTATTCTTTCTTTCTTATTCATGAAGAGAACTTCTGTTATTACATTCTTTATTATTCTGTTGGAATAACATGTATACGTGAGATACCCTATACTTGGTGAAATTCTTCTGTTATTTCATTCTTTATCATTATGTTGGAATAACATGTTTATGCAAAGTACTGCATACATGATAAAATTCTTCTGTTATTTAATTCTTTATTATTCTATTGGAATATCCTGTCGGTGCGTATTACGCCTGACCTGGTTCCATTATTTATTATTCTGTTGGAATATCAGGTATGTGCTTTACGCATGACCTGGTTCCGTTATTTATTATTCTATTGGAATAACATGTCTGTGCGGTCTATCGCATGCATGGTGATTTCTTTTGTTATTTCATTCTGTATTATACTCAGTTGGATAAAGTTTTGACTTCTAAACTCCATGAAATTAGTAGAATATCCTTGATATTTGCGCTTCATCCATTATCTTTTTATGGAAATATTCTTCTGAGCATTCTTGAATTTTACTCCACAAAGAAGTATCATGTTGACAATTTGGACGTTATTGGTTCCTGGATAAATTAATTCTTGAACTTGGTTTATTGAATTATTATATCATTGTCATCATCCTCATGTTTATATTATGTTGAAAGTCATCTGTGGCCTGTAGTGCATAGATGGACGTGGTATGATTATGACCAGGGATTATTCGGTATAATCATGACCGTGATGTTACAAATGATGTGGAAAAAGTCTGCATTGGCCCGTAGTGCATAGATGGACAGTTTTTGGTATGATTATGGCTATGGATTCTCTTCGGCCAAGGGTTCAAAGATGAATTGTTTTATGGCATGATCAGGACCATTGATGAAAACACGATTATCTTTGGCACGTAGTGCATAAATAATTCGTGGTCGTGATACTAAATAATATCCTTGGTCTGTAGTGCAGTGATGATTTGATGATGTGGATTATTTATTAAGCTGAGTCTCAGCGATAAAAGTAATGAAAAACCTTTTAAATTATAGAAGATAGTAGATTTTATTCACTACTTGACTCTTCTAATGGATTGCTTGTTCCGCTGCAGTTAAACTTGATGTTTGTTATGTTGTATCAGTTTAACACTGTTGAAGGCTAACGATAATTTATTCTGCATTATCTTAGTCATAATATTTCTTACTGGGCTAGTTGAGCTCACCCTTTTGCTTTCATTGTTCTCTTCAGGAAATGAGAACGTAGCAGGGACTAGTCGGGAAAAACAGAGTGATGGTCCTAGATGGTGCATTAGTAGTTCTCACTATTCTGTGAAATAGTGTGATAATAAATGTAATGAGAACCCCATTGAGTTTGTATATTGTCTAGATGATAATATTTGTATTAAAACTCACAACATATGTTTAGTCATATTTTATACGACTGTTGTATAATTAAGTTGTATTTGAATATTGTACCATATATTTGGCGACTCAAAATAGGTGATGTATACCTATTTTGGGGGCGTCACAGTTTCTCCACCCACTTAAGGAGTGAAATTTTTACTAGAAAAAAATTCTCAAATCTCGGAGAGAAGTTTGAGGACTAGAGTAGTTATATATCTATTAGAGATATATGTAGCAATTTGCACAAAATAAGATGATATACATAACGAATCAGGATACATCGTTGTATCCTTTGTTTGGTATCTCCCTATCATGATTTTAAAGATCGGATCGGGCTGTCGATTTGACAGGTAAAAATCAGAATCGGTTGGCACTCCAGTCCGGTTTGAACAAAAAAACCAATTTTTGTCACTAGTGAGTCAACTGATAAAATCGGTTATTAACCCAGTGTTTCCGCTTTTTTTTGTACCAATTTTTTTTAATATTAAAATTAACCACTTTTACTTTTAGTAATATTGTAACTCAACTTTATTATGTTTTAGTTCATAAAAATGAGATTTTTCAAATTTTATTAATTACTAATAATGTATATTTTTATATATTAATGACATCACTGATCAAAAACTATTCGACTACTAGTTGGACCAATAACCCATTCACCAGGTATTTTTTTCGATTTGATGACCGATCTAGATCTGAGAACCTTACTCTCTATCCCTATCCCTATCGCTTTACTTTATTTAATTTTTTTTTCAAAATATTTGACAATATTTTTTACAAACTCACATTGTATTGTTTACAAACAATAATAAGATTATTTTACCTAATATTCCCTCAATTCCAAAATTAGAGATCTAATTTGACTTTTGTGGTCAAACGACTACATATTAAACTTCAAATTGATGTTAATTTATTTAATTTTAATTGATACAATTATTATAATTGTATAATATATAACAAAATTTATTAATCACAAAATTTATTTCATTATAAACTTTTATGAGTCATAACAATTTTAAAATTTAATATGGCGTCGTTTGAACTCAAAAAGTTAAATTGTATCTCTAATTTTGAAAATGAGGGAGTATTAATTTGTTACCATTATTAAACAAGATTTTAGAACAACTTAAATAAAATCATTTGAGAAGAAGGTAATTTTTCCACGTAAATCGTCTTACCTAACTTAAATTTATTATTACTATTAAAATACAAGTGTAATTATATTTCAAGTACAAATAAAATTTTATTATCACTTGCATAATATAATTTTAGAAGAAAATTATTTTTTCACAAGAATTATTTTACCTAATAAATTCAACAATATATTTTTTAAAAGTTAAAGAACAATCTATCTAATAAAATACAAATGATTTTGAATTTCCCGCTCGCTCAATAAATCATCTGGGCCGTCCAAAATTTGAGATAAATCCCACCGTTCATACATCTATCTAATAAAATACATTTATCTATCTAATAATCTAATAATAATTTAATAAAATACAAATGACTTTAAATTTCCCGCTCACTCAATAAATTATTTTGGTCGTTCAAAGTTTGAGATAAATCATATTGTCCATACAGTGCCGGAGGCACGGGACCCAGCTAGTATATCTATATGCACACCCAAAGTTTACATTGTCAAATACTCATTCCGTCCCAAATTAACTGCTCAGTTTTGACTTTTTAAAGTCAAATTGACTATATTTAGAATTAATAATTAAGCATATATAAATATATTTCTAAAATTATAAAAATTAGGATTAATAATAAATTGTATATACTTTCTTTTGGTTATAATCTCTTCACCTATATTTTAGCAAAAATAGTAAAAAGATTAGTTTTAAAAATGGTCAATTTGACTTTAAAAAATCAAAACTGAACAATTAATTTGGGACGGAGGGAGTATTGTACTATTTATTTTGAGTCTCTTTAAGTGGAATTTGGCCTCCATTACAAATTTTCTCGAATTTCATCCGAACATCAATTATTTGATCATAATAATTTTGTTAGTAATGATCAAAATATGTTAATAAATAGTTGATGATCAATATTACAAAAAATTAGAATAATAAAAAATATTTTCACCGTTAAAAGTCCAAAATAATTTTTATCCATTTAGATTTTGATGAAAAATCTATTTGTTCATCAAATGGTGAAAAAATATCGAATTACTTTTATTTTTGAAATAATTATGATATTCAATATAAATATAATAAATTAGTGTCAGGTATCGTTTTCACTTATATATTTCATAATTATAAAAATATGAAATGTTTAATAAAATTGAAAGAAAGATATAATAGGGAAGTGGTTAGTATGAAGTTTATTTTGAGATATATTGGTCAATTAACTAATAAAATACTGACACGCATGTGAGATTACTTATCAAAAAAATAACTTCATGATAACCGGATCCATATAACAGAGTAGATTCAAATCATGAGTGTGCACATAAATATACTCATTAAAAGAATATATTAACAATATCATCATACTTGTCCCGGATTTAGATGGTACTTGTTAGTTTTTCTAAATAAAATACGACAAGGAAATACAGGCTTTCCAGCTTATTTCTGTCCATATCATTTACTCCTCATTTTACCACTCTAATCTACTTTGTCCTGTTCTCTGTACACTGTCCAGTTTTCCCCTCATTTTGTACAACTTTTCTCCTGTGCTTTCGTATTCATATTTACACTTTTCCCTTGATGGTGAAGCACATGTGCAATCTCTGTCACTATAAATGAACTCTCTGACCCTCTTATTTCTCAGGCTCTAGAAATAAAATTTTAAAGTCTTGTCAATATCTCTCTTTCTGAAACTTCTGATTTCGAAATTTGGGAACATCTTGGAGTGAAAGGAGAGATGGAAGGGGAAGGAGAAAGCGGTAGTGAAGGAGTCCGTGGAAAGATTGGTCGAGTTCTTTTCATCTCTGCGGGTGCTAGTCACTCTGTTGCTCTCCTCTGTAAGCAATAATTCCTATTGGAATATAAGTGTTTGTGATTTTGCTAAATTCTGACACTATATATATATGTTAAGGTTTGTGTTCTATGGGTCTATTATTTCCTAAGTTGGGTACAAAATCACAATTTTGAAATCTTGATATGGAAATGCCCAAGATTATATTCTTGGGAATATAAGTGTTTGTGATTTTGTTAAACTATATATGTGTGTGTTAAGGGGGCTATTATTTCCTAACTTGGATACAAAATCACGGGTCAATTTTGAAATTTGTTATAGGGAGGGCCCACGGTTCTAATCTTACATTACATTGTTTAGCGAATTCCTCTGTTTTGTGGTTCAGTCACTTATGGTAAGAAATAGCTTATTTTTTCTGTATTTTAAGTTGAGAGAACATTTAGTTCACAAATCACAAGTTATTTTGGTTGTGCTTGTTCCGGTATAAACCAGATAAATACTCCCTCCGTTCTTTAATATAAGTCGTTTTAGACATGTGCACAAGAATTAAGGAAATGATTGAAAAACATTAACTATAGTATCAATTGTCTATAATACCCTTCACCTCATTTATCTCATAAATATGGATCAAAAGATTAGGTGGAGTAATAAGGGGCAATTTGGAAAAAATAGTAATCAATTCTCTTAGATAACCACAAACGACAAATAATTAGGAATAAAAAAGAGAGTCTAAAACGACCTACATATAGGAATGGAGGGAGTACAGGACACCTGCTGTAAAATGTTAATTTGAAAGTCATCGTTGTTAAGGTTGGTACTTTTACTGAGTTGTGTACAATATAATCTATCTGTTTTTTTTTTAATTTCTGATGAGAGGTTTATGCTAATTCTGGTCTCAAGTGATTTTATTTATATTTACTTGAGAATTTCATTTTATAGCTACATATTTACTTAAGAATTTCATTTTATAGAATTTCATTTATTGGTGCTGTTTTGTTGAGATTTATGCTGTTGATGTTGTTGATTTAAGTACTATTGAATCTATTGTAAGTGACGCCTCCATTTTTGTGTAATCAGCTGTGTTTCCTTATTCAACATCTTTTTAATTTGTTCTTGATTATAGTGTAATATAGTGCTTATGACTATAGGATAGGGGACTGTGACAATGGGTATCTAGTTTAACCTCTAACGGCCTGATGAAAGCGTAAGATCTAAACAAAATTTCAAGTAAAAAGTAGGCAAAAAGACCTTTTTAATCACTGTACTCTAACAGCCTGATACATTTTTTATTTTGTAATTGTCCTTGTACAATTTTATAGGTGAACAGTGTGGTCCTTAATGTGTGTAAGAGGTAATGACATGGAATTAAAAAAAAAAAAAGGAAAAGCCATGTTGGATTTCTCAGCTAATTTTATGGCAAATGAAGGGTCTTTATGTCATTGAACATTTTCCTTCTTCTTCCTTTCTCCTTTTGAACCATTTTTTTCTGCAAATTTTCTATATTTTATGTAATATATTAAAAACCCACACTCTCCCCCCACCAACAATGTGACGCCCCCAAATTCGGGTACCTTCAACCCTGGATATGGTGCGGTACTATACATCCACACACTTCATCTTTCTAAAAAGGTTAAACACTAATTCAATTGTAAACCGTCTTTACTTAAGAGTCTTTACCGTATACAAGAAAAAAGGATCACTTAAATGGGATGGATCGTACATCTATGTGTCTTAAACTAATCCTTCTGTTATTATTGCATCAATTAATAATTAAGTTGCATGTTAATAATCTATTATTATTGAAAATAATTTCCACTATGGAGAAAATCTGACTTCAATTATACTTTGCAGCTAGAAATGTTGTATGCTCATGGGGACGAGGAGAGGATGGACAACTAGGTCATGGGGATGCTGAAGATCGATTTTCTCCCACTCAAGTGAGTGCCTTAGATGGCCAGGAAATAGTATCAGTTAGCTGTGGAGCCGATCACACTACTGCATATTCAGAGTCGAGTAGGCAAGTGTTCAGTTGGGGATGGTATGTTATCTCTACACAATAATTATGTAATAACTATTGATTTTTTTTGTTACCCTTATATATTATAGCTTGTGGTGCTTTTGTCCCTTGAACTTCCTGAGTTTGGAGCTTATTTTATGCTAAAATTGACAAGGAAACATTTAAAATACCTGTTAAGAGATTTTTTTTGGACATCTTAATGACATTGTACCACAACCTATGTATAGAATTCGGTAAGACTTATGGATTGTTCTCGTTATATTCTTTAGCTATAGTTGGCTTTGCTCAAAACTTAGCCAGCATTTACTAACAGAGTAGATGGTGAAATTTTCGACCCCTTTAGAAGTAGAGATCTGTAGATATACACATAGTACATGTCAGTGTTTAATAGGAGGATATATTTACCCACATCACTACCATTTCCCTTATCTTTTTCCCCGCAAGGTTGTTACGTTGTGATTGAAGTGGTTCTATTTTGCTTTGAGTTGAGATTTCTTTTAGTTGACTGAATGCCGTAATCAGGTTTTTTGGGGCTCCAAAGTCCAATATGTATAATTAATTATAGCTTCGCACTATGAAAGGAATATTTTTATTTAATATGTTGTTTTGGCCAACCTTAAATGGAAGTGGTTGAAAAAACACCTACTGGTTGAAACTTTGACAATAGGCTTCTCTTTTTAATAATAAAAATGAAAAAGAGTAGATGGTCGTACTTTTTATTGCTACTTTCAGATCAAAACAACGCCTCAAAAATTGTAAGATTATACAATATATAGTATTGGTAGTATAATACTATAAAGTCGGACTAGAAACTGCGAGTATAAATAATTTGACAATTAATTTTTGATTATCAATACTTTTTTCTTAAAAGTGGCTATGGTTACTACACAAGGCCCTAGGCCTACCAGCAGGTTTTCTATTATCAAGTTGGCTTATATGCCTCTTGTATAAAATAATTTGGGTCGAAGATGGGATTTGTGGAGAATCTGGACATACTTGGTTCTGCTTTGGGCATTTGCAAGGCCTATGAACCTATATCCACCGCAGAGCTAGATTTTCTTTGCAAGGGGTTCAAAATGTATATGTAGGTCTTACGGTTAAAATATTGGCGGGTCAAAGCACTGATTCGTTTCAAGTTTTAATGATGACTTGATGAAGTGATCATAGAATCAAATTATTAGACAGTTTAAACTCACTTTCCTAAACATTTCCTTTTTCACTAGCAAATTTCTCTTGTTTGAAAAGTCAAGGGGTCAGTTTAACCCCTTATTCACTATGTGCACACACTTCCTATATCTTAGCCAATCTTTCGAGGAAGCCTTTGCAGAAGGACTTTGGAGCTCTACCAGGCCTTCAAAGTAATGTTTTCCTTCTTTTTCCTCACCAATCTATCATTTGAAACTATAGCAGACTGGAAAATTCTCGAAATTAAATATAGTAGTAAAAACAGCATTCTTAGTTACCTCCACATTTCTGCTGCATGTCTTTATGACTTGGCTAACCATATACCAAACAACATTTTCTGTTTTACTTGCACTCAGTTCTTTTAGTTTAGTCAAACATCATGGCAGAAATAGTTTATGCTTTGGTAGTACGTTACAGATCATCAAATGTCCATTTTTAAACCCGGGCTGCATAAGTATTGTATCTTACATATTTTATGAATTTCCTTGTATAAATCTTTTATGGTTTACATGTAACTTTCAATTATGTTCTCTTGCCAATTTCTTTGGGATGGTTACATTTTCAATTTTATACATAGTCTTGTTTTAGACAATTGTGTTATGTCACACTTTACTGATTCTTAGTTAACTTGATAGTATTTACTCTTTTGAAAATGTGTAGGGGTGATTTTGGGAGGCTAGGTCATGGAAACTCAAGTGATGTGTTTATTCCTCGGCCAATAAAAGCATTATATGGTCTACATATAAAACAAATTGCTTGTGGGGACAGCCATTGTTTGGCAGTGTCCATGGAAGGCGAGGTGCAGAGGTTGGTTGCATTCGTTGCTATTCTAATGAAATTCTTATTTATTATTAAAGCTCAACCTTCTGTATGTGCACTGCTGAATATAACTGTGGTTGTGATTAAACTTCCAGAGTCTCTTTGAGTATTTGATACACAATTAATTCTTAACTTTTAAAAAAAAATTAAATCTTATGTTGAAAATCTAAACAACCAGGTAGGTCAAGTTCTCAATAGCAAATGTGTGGATGTGAAGTTTTAGTTATTACTTTAGGAAAATAATATAATATCAAACTACTCCCTCCATCCTCAAAATAATGTCTGAAGTGAAATTTTTTTTTTTTTTCTAATTGGTATAAGTCAAAGATATAAAACTTGTGGACCCCAATAAAAGTCCTCCAATATAAGTAAAAAGGAATAACTGTAATTTGTTCCAACACTTTTAGTTGAAGCCCATATTTAGGGTTGTGAGAAAACAAAGAAATTGGTGAATATGATCCTTCTCATCATTATTGTATATACTGTTATAATCAAATTACAATTAAGGCTCTAATTAGAGTTGTAATCAAGGCTAAATACTACCTTTTCTAAATAGCTAGATTCTAATAATATTCCGGTAAATGTGCAAAAATGCCCCTGTGGTTTTACCCGAAGTCCCACTTAGCCCATGACCTTTTTCCCCCAAAAGTACGTCTGACGTTACAAATTTTAGGTCGACTGTACCCCTGCCCTTAACGGACGTGCCACCTAGACTAACTTTGCTAACACGTGGACATATTTTAGTTTTTTCTTTCTTTCTTCTCCCTCTTTTCTCTCTCTCATTTCTTCTCCCTCTTTTCTCTCTCTCCTTTCTTCTCCCTCTTTTCTCTCTCTCCCATCTTCCTTTGTTCCCCCCTCAAACTTCCATAAACCCTGAAAACTATGTTAACCCTTTGCAAAACCCTCACCTCACCCATCTCTCCTTCGCACAATTTATCATTCCCTCTCCACCCAAATCCCAGACGAAACCAATTTACTCCACTACGACGAACTAATCAATGTTGTCGGCCGCACCAGAGACTTCGCCGCGGTGGGACACCTCCTCTACAAGCGGTGGCGCGACGGTTTCTTCAACACCAGTAACACCTTCAAGTTCATCTCCACCGATCTGTCCATACTCAGCCTTTTGCAAACCGTCTCCGGTCTCGACAAAGTGATTGCAAGGAAGGGCATGCACGACTCTCGTATCTCATCTCTCGAAATTGCAGCGCACGGATGACTCTCTCGATTAGGATTCCGCCTGATGTTACGGCGTATAATTTTATTTTGATGGTTTATTGTTTTGTGGGAGATTTACTGGTGGCGGCTGGAGTGATGATTAAAATGGAGGATGAGGGGATGGTGTTTGGTGCGGAGGAGAGATGGTGAGGTGAGGGTTTTGTTTTTTCTTGCAAATGTTTTGTTGTTTATATGCCCTCTCTATGATTATTCAAGATATATGCTTGTTGTTCGGCTGATTGAGAAAAAATGGATGAAGGTGCAATTTAGGCGACTTTAGAATTTTCAGTCCAGAGTATACTAATTCTTTAGCTGAACTTGGGTATATACATACATTAAGGATTGTCCGCTGTGATTTTAAATAAAAAAAATTCAATAGGGTGATTATAACTCATATAGCTGCGAAAATTAAAAACCATCCGTCTTCAAAAGTTGATTTGTAATAGGGCTAAATACACTTCCGTTACATTAAGTACCACCATATTCAAGATTTGGCCCAAAAGAATTTGGACTTACAATTTATTACGTCAAATACCTAATTGCATAATGTAGACCACAATTTCAGAATCTGTACCTAATTTTCCGACCCGACAGGTTTTTGTATACGATTTGACCGTATAGAATACGATTTGACTTATTAAATTCGTATAAATACTTGTTTTGACTTATTAAATCTGTATAAATTCTTATAAATAATTATTATATGGTAAATTATTAAAATTAAATATTAATACAAAGATTACCAAATACAATTTTTTTTATTTTAAAATTAAAAAAAGGCGTAATTACCAAAACCAATAAACTTTTAAACACAAATTATATTTGACAAAACTAATATTTATCCCATTGTACTTGATACTTTTTATGGAATAACCATCTGAACTTTTAAAAAATTTCTCGTTTTTGTATAAACAAGTAAACATACATGTATTTAATCCTTCACACCTAATTAACTCAAAACAAAAATATATAAAAAACCAACAGATTAATGTCAAATAAATTGATTAACCCCATTACTTGATCAAAATAAAATAATTAGTCGATTAACTAATCTTATAAAATAATTGAATACAATTTTATTTTAAACAGGTTAATATAGTAAAATAGCAAAATCTAACATATTATATATGTTAACGTTTGATTTTGTACGCCTGGCGAAATCACCCAAAAGGACATGCCAAAATAGCGCCAACGATTGATGGAGTAATTGTTGTGAAATCAAACTCACGAAATATACTCACATAAACATAAATAAAGAAATATAAAGTATGAACACAAGAATTTATGTGGAAACCCAATTGGGAAAAAACCACGGAGAGAGAGTAATCCACTATAATAATATTGGGAGTACAAGTTGTGTATTTGTGTTGTAACTCTTGTGCCCTATGATATTCTCTTCTTTTTTCCCTTCAACCCTAATCTTATAGCCGTATATATAGAAGTAACCTCCACCTGCATCCAACTAGGAGAAGGATTCCTTATCCCTTCAAATAAGAAAATACAATCCTATTTTAATAAGGACTCTTCCCCTGTCATAATAAATACATATGGGTCATCACCAGATCCGGACTATTAAATAGACTGGGCTGCACCATGGCTAGACCCAAATAATCACACTCCAACATTACCCCCCGTCTCTTATTTTTAAGGAACTTATAAATGAGAGTATACAAATTTATCCCAACAAAACGACTATATTTGCTGAAGACAAAATATCACACCTGAACTCCATGTGCCGAACTAAAATTGTTGGCTCCCAATATCGCCGCCCCACTCCTCTTGTTCTCTTATAAACGATTTCCCTTATTACTACCGAAAATATAAAGAACCAACCTTATACCAACCGAACTAACCTTATCACTACCGAAGATATAAAGAACCAACCTTATCACAACCGAAGATATAAAGAATCAACCTTATCACAACCGAACCAACCTTATCACTACCGAACCAACCTTATCACTACCGAAGATATAAAGAACCAACCTTATTCAACCGAACACCAATTATAAATTTCGTTCCGTGGAACTAAACGTATTCGGTCCGAAGAACAGTATAAATGTTTATTTTGACCGTTCGGGAGGAAGATGGTCCGTCCCGAAGGATATTGTCCGATCGAGAGGACAATGGTCCGTCCCAAAGGATGTGATCCGTTTGGGAGGACGATGGTCCATCCCGAAGGAAGTTATCCGATGTTATCAGTTCGGGAGGACGTTGGTCCGTCTCGAAGGAAGTAATCCGTTCTGGAGGACGATGGTCCGTTCCAAAGGATGTTTGAACGTTCGGGAGGACGATGATCCTTCCCAAAGGATGTGATTCGTTCGGGAGGACGATGGTCCATCCCGAAGGAAGTTATCTGTTTGGGAGGACGTTGATATGTCTAGAAGGAAGTTTACCCGACCTTATACCGCCATCCGACCTTTTATCCCCAAATGTAGACAGTCGAAGACATGATGAAGCCGATGTGATATAGTCCGAGGCAAACTGCAATTATCCGAAGAGGATTGTTGTTGCCCGAATGTAACGGGAGAGCCGCTAAAAGTCCAACAAAGTTCGAACTTTAATTGCCCCCCAGTCTCTTATTTATAAGGAATTTATAAATAAGAGAGTATTCAAAAAGTCTCTTCGAGATTTTTATCCTCGGGATTTTTATCCTCGGGATTTATAATCTCGGGATTTTTATCCTCCGAATTTATATCCTCAGGATTTTTATCCGTAGAATGTTCATCCTTTCGGGAGATCAAAGCCTTCTTGAAGGACGTTTGTCCAACCTTATAACTCTTCCGACCTTATGCCGCCATAATATTTGTCCCGACCCCTGTGGGAGGCTTCGATCAGATATTATATCTGCCAAAAGTAAACAGCCGAAGATATGATGAAACCGGTGTGGCCCGAAGAGGAATCGCCAAAGAGATTGCCGAAGTGGTCCGAACCTATCTTCATCTGTTCCCATGTGGTCGGCAGATGTTGATAGTGACAAAGGACAACGAAACTATTTATTTAATATGTGGAGGTGATTGCTCGCTTCGGCCCCTCCATTTGTGAAAATTAAGAGCCACACATATTTTATCTTAGGCTTGTTATTCTCCTGACGATCAGTGTTGATATCAGGTGCTCGTTTTATTTTACTGAAGTCGATGGGCTTGGATTGCCTTGGTTGGCTTCGAGAAGCATATAGAAGATGTTGCTGACTCATGACATGATAGGCTTACACAAATTATTGTCGCTTATGTGGCAACCCTTTTAGAATGTTAGCAGCAATGCATCTTTTACTCACTTGAATCAATAATCAAAGTGATTAATGCTTATTTAATATATATAACATGAATACTATCTCCACCTTTTTTGATATAAACGATGTAACGTGTAAAGTAAAAAAATACTCGGTTACAATCACTTATCTCCTTTGGTGAATCGGTGATTTTAAATCGACACTAGAACACTCGTCTTGATTTCCACAGACGGCGTCAATGTTAACGCCTGATTTTGTACGCCTGACGAAATCACCCAAAAGGACAGGCTAAAATAAACGGTTGATGGAGTAATTGTTGTGAAATTAAACTCACGAAATACACTCACATAAACATAAATAAAGAAATATAAAGTATGAACACAAGAATTTACGTGGAAACCCAATTGGGAAAAAACCACGGAGAGAGTAATCTACTATAATAATATTGGGAGTACAAGTTGTGTATTTGTGTTGTAACTCTTGTGCCCTATGTCTTCTTTTTCCCCTTCAACCCTAATCTTATAGCCGTATATATAGAAGTAACCTCTACCTGCATCCAACCAGGAGAAAGATTCCTTATCCCTCCAAATAAGGAAATACAATCCTATTTTATTAGGACTCTTCCTGCCATAATAAATACATATGGGCCATCACCAGATCCGGACTATTAAATAGACTGGGCTGCACCATGGCTAGACCCAAATAATCACACTCCAACAATATAGAATTAGAAAATCTCAATTTAGAACAACCGAAATCAAGTGAACAATCCCAAATTCTGGGATATTTCTTCATCCTATTACAGGAAAATCCAAAGTCATAATGATATTTTTCTTCAATTCACCATCTTAAGTAATAAAAAATTGTAAGCAAAATAAAAAATACTTTCCCAAAGGATTGATCAGATTCGGCATACCAAATCATTGCACCATCTGCTATACATATACACATGTACATATATTTTTATGAAGGAGTTGTCAATGATTGGGTACAATAGCAGAGATATGAAAGCAACATCGTAGCTCACAAAAATAGAGTTTGACAATAATTTTGTAGATCTAGCCGACAATAGAGGCGATAAAGGTTTTTTCCTTCTTTTTCTTCCATCATTCTTTTCTTTTTTTAAATTTGTTTATGGATTTGATGATCTTGAATCTGGGTATTTTGAGCTTTCAATTTATGGGTTTGATTTCATTTTGGAGTTTTGAGGTTTTATTAAAAATATTTGAAGATGGTGAATGAGTTGAAATTTTTGGTTTGAGATTTCCTGGAATTCAATTCATGAATGTTTGTAGGGGACGATAATATATGTGAATGGGTTAAAGACGATGGTTTTGAACATCGATTTGTTAATTTTCAGATTAGAGGAAGCACGCCTATGAAATAGAGATGAAAATCCTCTTTCATTCCATAATTGGATCTTCAATTATATTTAGCATCTATTTTTTTAATAAATTTGATAACATGAATAAATTTGAAATGAAATTTTATGTGTTTACATTTGTTCAAGTACTGAGGTTTGATGTTTTGTTCCTTTAATTTTTAGAGAGAGAAGAGGAGGTATTTGTTATAGTTTTATACTGTATTTTTACGGTATTAGTTATTTTTTTAATTTTTTTAAGTCAAACCGTATATTTATACGGTCATCTGGTATTAAATACACAAAACCTGAACGATTTCTTGGGTGGGTCGAGTATTCCGGCCATTTTTGGTCGGATTTTGAAATTGGGGGCTAAATTGTATCAAATTAGACAGTTGATGTAGTAAAGTGTTAAATCCAAATTCTTTGGGGGCCTAATCACTAATATGACGGTACTTCATGTACAAAATTGTATTTAGCCCTTTGTAATATTGATTTTCACAACAGAGCCAAGTGTAGTTCAAGAGTAAGCTGATCCAATCTATTGTTTGGGATAATTGTTTAGATGTTGTCTTATACATTATTATGCTCGAAATGGATTGTTGTTGCTTACATTATCAAAATTTTGGCTTTATTCTTCGATGCTTTTTGTAAATAGTTCCACAATTATCAAAATATTTGAGATTTGTTAGAAATCAGATTCAGTCATGCATTTCGCTTCCAATTTAGGTGAAGGAGAAAGATACTGCATGGTTTGTGAGATTTTGTGTCCCTTGGTGTAAGCAACTGGTAATATTTTTGATCTTCCTACTCCATGAATGTCTAGATTTATACTTTCCCTCTCTTAGTAAAGTAATGGAACAGAGGAAGGAGATGGGAGAAAGAAAAACGGAGAAAAAGGAGAGAGAGAAAAGAGGGAGAAAAGGAGAAAAGAATAAAAAAAGTTTATTAAATTTTATTTTTGCCACGTGTCAGTCGCCAATCCCATCCGTTTGTCTAGCTGGATTTTTTTTAATGGAAGGGGTATAGTTGAGCCAAGTTTTACAACATCGAGGGTACTTTTGAAAAAAAAGGTCTTGGGCTAAGTGGGACTTCGGGTAAAACCATAGGGGTAATTTTGCACCTTTACTCAATAATATTTTAACAGATTAACAAAATATTCTACATTCTAACTCCCCCTCAAGTTGGTGCGTGGATGTCTCGCAAGCCCAACTTGAAACATAATGGATGAAACATTGTATTACTGAGACCTTTGGTCAAAATATCAGCAAGATGATTATTTGTCTTGACAAAAGGTATGCAAATGAGATCACTAGTTAACTTTTCCTCGATGAAATGCCTGTCAATCTCAATGTGTTTCATTCTATCATGTTGTACCAGATCATTTGCAATACTGATGGTTACTTTATTGTCACAAAACAATCTCATTGACTCATTAGTTATGATTCCCAAGTCTTCTGACAATGTTCGCAATCACATTAATTCACACACCCAAGATAATAGCTCGATATTCGGCTTGAGCACCAAATGTAGCCACAACTGACTGTTTTTTGTTGCACCAAGTGACAAGGTTGCCTCCTATAAATGAACTATATCCAAATGTGGAATTACGGTCATCAATATAACCAACTTAATCTGTGTCGGTAAAAGCTTCAATCCTCGTATGACCATGATGTGAGAATAATATTCCCTTTCCAGGAGCATATTTTAGATATCTCAGAATTCTATAGACAACTTCCATGTGACAATCCCGTGGGTCATGCTTATATTGATTTACTACCACATCATAGGAAATATCAGGTCTAGAGTGGGAGACATAAATTAGTCTCCCCACTCACCTTTGATATCTCTCTTTATCAACAATGTGTCTTATGCCACTTGTAAGATGATGATTTTTCTCAATGGGAAAGTCAACTGGTTTGCATGCTAACATGCCCGTCTCTGTTAATAGATCAAGTACATACTTTTGTTGGGATAAGAAGATGCCACTAGAAGATCTTGCAACTTCTATGCCAAGAAAATATTTCAAGGGGCCAAGACCCTTGATTTTAAATTCGTTGACAAGTTTTTCCTTGAGATTAACCATCTCTTCTTCATTATTTCCAGTTACTACAATGTCATCGACATAGACAATGAGAATGGTAATATTGCCATTTTCCTTGTTTGACGAACAGTGTGATATTTCCGGCTTTGCTTGTACCCAAATCTCATCATGGCTTTATAGAACCTGTCAAACCGTGCTTTAGGGGACTGTTTTAACCCATACAGAGCTTTTCGTAACTTACAGACCTTTCCATTAATTGCTGATGAGGTAAAACCCGGAGGGATTTCCATGTATACTTCCTCCTTAACGTCCCTATGAAGAAATGCATTCTTCACATCAAGTTGCTGGAGGTTTTACCCAAAGTTTGCTGTACAAGATATAATGGTACAGACGGAATTCATTTTTGCTACTGGAGGGAATATCTATTCATAATCAATTCCACGAGTTTGAGTGTATCCTTTTACAATTAGTCTGACTTTGAGTCTCTCAACCGACCCATTGGACTTTTGCTTCACTGTATACATCCATTTGCACCCAACTTGTTTCTTCCCATGGGGAAGAGGAACTATCTCCCATGTCTCATTCCTTTCTGAAGGAATTCATTTCCTCTATCATAACTTTCCTCCATTTTTCATCTTGGATTGCTTCCTTCCACCCCTGAGGAACAGAATTAGAGTACAACGGGAAACAAAGGCACGATAGGAGGTAGATAAATTATCATAAGAGAAGTTAAAAATATGATGTTGGGTACATGATCTAACTCCTTTCCTAAGGGCAATAGGAAGATTGGCATCACAATTTACAGAAGGGATATTTGAGTTATTACCATTAGAATCAATAGAGCAAGCTGGAGAATCCAAGTAGGGCTGTTGTGGTAGTATAGACGGGACCGGTTAACGGGACCGGTTCCTCATCTTTTCAGGAATAGGTCTTCAAATTAGGTCTGTTCGATCTATCATATGACTCCCCATGTGAAGAAATATCAGTGACTAGGATAAGTGATAGCTATAACGATCGAGCATTGTGCTAAGCCTTGTAATTAGGATCTTTGATTATTATTGAATAAAATGAGATATTATTTTCTGTTATGTGTTTAAAGGTCGATTTTACGACCTAGATTATGTTTATGTGATAGAATTTTTGAATTAGGGTTTCGTATAAGAAAATAAAATTTTCCCGAGAAAAGACTTGAAAATATTATTCACGCTAAAAACTCTTACGTTTTTTCGATTTTTCGAATTACGTCGTAGCATTTATATGAGGAAAGACGGAATGATTAATAAAATTTAAGAAAGAAAAATTCGATTTTCCGGCTAATCGAACGAACTTAAGCGAGAATAATACGAGTATAATACGAAAATTATACGGTAGAAATACGAAAGATAAAGTCAACGATTATGGCTAAGTAATTAGTTGGAGTAACCGTAGGAAAATAAAATCTAGTTAAACTAACTAAGAAATAACTCAATCCAAGTGAACTCAAACGGACCAATCAAAGAAGAGAGTGTTAAGGAAGCAACCATCCCTTCTCCCACTACCAAACCATGGTTAGTTGATGGTTAAGTTAACTTAAATGACCATATTACCCCAACTTTTACTTCTCCTATAATACAAGCCATTCTCTTCATAAATCCTTAGAAAAGAAACTCTACCTATATTGAGAGAGAAGAGACTTGGAAATTTGTAAGTTATGAAAGAGGAAAGTAAGGGTAAACCATCTGTGCAAAATTTAACAAGAAGGAACGAAGAAGGTAAGAACAAGAACCCTAGTTTTTATAACTATTTTAAAAGCTTTATGTAGATTTATGTATTGCTTTGTTGGTGGTTGTTGTGGTGGAACATGAAGGATACGGAGAAATAAGGATGAGTTTAGTGGACTTAATATCACCTGTAATATGTATGAAAAGTGAAAACAAAATTAAAGTAACTAACCATTTCAAGAAAGCTTGAAAAACGTGTTAATTATTGTTTGTGTTGATCATTGTTCGTAAGCCAATGTTTAAAATCCGGAATGAAGGAAATATGCATACATAAGTTATGGAAATGTTCCAAGTGGAATGGAGTAAAAATATGCTATGACGAAGTTATGGCGACAATTTTAGTAAAGGATGTTAAAAGTCGAAAAACCTAGCTTGGTACGACTTCTGGGCAAATTTTACGGGTAGTTAACGATTTCGAAAGATTATGTTTTTCAAGGAGTTGTGTAAAGCGTAGTGTAAGTGAGCCGTAAGCTCAAGAACGAGTTTATTCCGACTTCGGATGAGTAAGTTATGATAATTTGAAAAATCAATGTCAAGAACGTTAAGTTGAAAAACTAGTTCACGAAGGATTTTTTAGCCAATCTTTTTAGGCTTGTTTGAGAATCCGAAAAATTATTCCATCCTGGGGATGTGTAGAGGGTAGTACGAGCTAAAAAATGGCTCAAGAACGAACTCATTTCAATATTGGATGATGAAGTTATGAAGCTACGAAGTAGGTGCGCAAAAAATGGAGAAAAAAATGAGTAGGAGGTAGACTGCAGAGCGGCGCCGACCCCTAGTTATTTTTGGGCACCGTAGTGCTAGACTGCAGTGGATGAGATTTTTTGCCAGCGCCGCAGCGCCGGGTATAGGCCAAAATTGGGCACCGCAACGCCGGGTCAGGTCGAAGCCCAATAATGGGCCGCTATGTACTTGGAAGTTGGGCGTTCGCGTAGGATGGTTATGCGTATGATCATGCAAGTGTTGTAAAGCCATAACAAGTGATCATAACCTTAAGTAATGTTTGAATTTGAATTAAAAAGACGAACATTGCGAACGTAAAATACTTGACATAATTTAATGTTTAGTAGAGACGTTGGACGAGCGTGCTAAGCATACACAATGATGTGTTGCTTTGGTGTTGTCATAGATGAATTGGGACGTATCACGTACGAACGTCGAAACGTTGTGACAAATGTTAAAGAACTTGAAACATGTCCTGATTTTTATAAAGCGGACATGGTAAGAAATGAAATAGAGTTAATGTAAAACATAATTGATCTCTATATGTGGCTAATTGGTGTGTAAAAGTGATTGATATCATGTAGGATATTTGAAGAGCATTTAAGCTTATAAATTAAAGTGTGCTTAAGACAAGTATTCTTAAACTTTTTCGCTAGTTTTCTAACTTCATTCGATTATATTTCTATGACTGTTATGTGATGTTTTTAAGTTGAAAACTAATGCAATGCTTATATGATTGTGTGATTTCCATACTGATGCAAATCTTTAGTATTTGTTCAAGTATTCAAGCTAAGTTATGGCATAAATTGCTAAAGTTTTAAAGTTCGATTATTCATGAATTGTTTAAGAAAATGTCGATGCCATTTGTTTCGGCTATACGATTTTTTTTTCCGATTTGATATTGAATCTTTGAAATATTATTGATGTTAAGTAGAGTTATCCAAACCAAGTTATTTTGGTGCGGATTCAAAGGTAAGTCTGAGAATGAACAACCTAAAGTTTTTGGTTGTAAATCTCGGCTGACACAAGGTGTCAAAAATTAAACGCATAGTCGTTTAAAGGGAGTGTTGAACAACATAGAGTACCACATGCTGATCACCTAGAAGTGCTCGTAAGTGAATTAGTGTCAAACTTTTTACGAATGAAAAGAAAGTTCTTGGTCTTTTGACCAACTTAACATGAATATTCAGTACGTCGTTTCAAAAATGTTTTAAACGAAAAGATGTTATTTATTCCTGCTTATTCGGAATGGTTCACATCTATTGTTCAATTGTTGAATAATAATGACATGATTCTTGATTTTGTTGTTATTAAAATTGTTATAATTGATGAGCAATTAAATGCTCATCCTTGCTTAAATTAAAATGGGCTGAATGTCACTTTTGACCCTCTAAGTTGCCATCCACTTTTAAAGTTGTACTTAAAGTTCTTTTTTCGCCAATTAGGTCTTTGAAGCGACTTTTTTTTGGCGTTTATGTTCCTTTTACTTGATTTTACCCCAACCTAACCCATTTTGACCTAACCCGACCCTAATTTCAGTTTTAATTTTTTTTTAAAAAAACTAATAAGGCTTAAATTATTTTTAAAAAAAATATTTTATTTAAAATATTTAAAAAATTATTAATTCAAATATTTTTAAAAATAATTATTATTTTCAAGAAAAAAATATTAGAAACTTTTTTTTTCTTCCATAAAATGAGTAATGTTTCATAAAATATAGATTCAAAAATATTCAATAAGAAAATAAATTTTTTTTTGCAAAAAAAGAGTAGATTTTTATCAATTTTTATGTAAAACTTTATTTTCTGAATTATTTTTGTCTTTACCATTTTTATACGTATTATTAATATTTGAAATTTTAAAAATAAAAAATAAAAAAAGAAATTAAAATACAAAAAACTTTAAAACATAAATAAAAATACTAATTCAATTTTTATAAAAAAAAATTAAAATGTTTAAAAATAATTATTATTTTTAGGAAAAAATTTAAAGTTTAAAATATCATTTTTTAAATAATAATTATTTTTAATATTTTAAAATAAAATATTAAATTTAATAAGTAATTATTATTTTCATGAAAAAATATTAGAGTTTTTTTTTCAAAAATGAGTAAAGTTTCATAAAATATAGATTCAAAAAAATTAAAGTATATTTTTTTTTCGTGATAATAATAATATTTTTACATTTAATTTTTTTTAAAAAAATTGAATCAATTTTTTTTATTTATCTTTTACTGTTTTTGTATTATAATTTCTATTTTTACTTTTTGTTTTTAAAATTTTAAATATTAAGAATACATATAGTAATGGTAATGACAACTTTTTTTCTTCTGAAAATAAAGTTTTACATAATACAAATCTACTTTTTTAAAACAGTTTTATTTTCTTATTTAATTTTTTGAATCTATATTAATTTATGGAAAGTTACTCATTTTATGAAAAAAATAAAAGTTTCTAATATTTTTTCCTGGAAATAATAATTATTTTGAAAAACATTTAAAATAATAATTTTTAATATTTTAAAATAAATTGTTTTTTAAAAAATAATTTTAAAATAATAATAATTTTTAAAATAATTTTAAAACTTTTAGTTTATTTTTTTGAAAAAATAAAGCTGATATTGGGTTTGAGTCAAACTGTCGGGTTGTGTTAAAATTTAGTAAAAATGGATCGGGTTGGTGTCAAATCGGGTAAAAAGAATAGAAATGACAAAATGTCACTTTAAAGACCTAATTGGCAAAAAAATGAACTTTAGTGATGACTTTAAAAGTGGGTGGCAACTTAGAGGGTCAAAAGTTACATTCAGCCAATTAGAATGATTTCAGCTAAGCCAGAACAGATCCGGTAAAGACAAGGGAAAGAAAAACATGAATGAATAGAAGACCTAGTAATAGCATAATATTATTACGTAATAGATAATATTATTATGTTTGAACATGTAATGGTCACAAAACATGGGATTGAACAGATACGAGTCATAGGTTGATATGTTTGCAATAATATAGTAATTACATTCGTGTCATTAAGGTTATATAGATAGATGCGTGTGAATGAATAGTACCGTGTAGCACCATATCCAAGTACGTCACAATAGCAGAAGGAATGCCACAACTAAACTCAAAATCCATCAAATCCTCTGCACTAGTATATTTCTCTCCTTGAGGAGATGAGGGAGCAAGATAGAATGATTAAGATTCCCAGAACATGAGTAATATAAACTCGGTTAGGAGGATGAGAACATTTATACCCTTTTTGTGTAGGAGAGTACTCAATGAAGATATAACAGAGAGATTTAAGATCAGTTTACCCGAGTAGGATTTTTATCATGGACAAAGCACACAACCAAAAACCCATGGAGAAAGTGATGAGTCAGGAAAATGTTTGGGAAGTGAGATTGGGCTCCGATTAACTAGAACTCTGGAAGGAAGACGATTGATGAGAAAGGTAGCAGTAAGAACATCACTCCAGAAAGATTCAGGTGTTTTCATGGTGAACATGAGTGTGCGAGCAAATTCTAGCAAGTGACAGTTTTTTCTCTAGGCAATGCCATTTTGTTCTGAAGTTTAATACAAGAAGTATGAAGAATAATGCCATGGTTAATAAGTTAGGAACCAAAAGCGCCATTGATATATTCACGACCATTGTCACTATGTAAAATTTTGACCTTAGCATCAAATTGTGTTCGTATCATTTTATGAAATTCTCGAAAATAGGAAAAAACTTCGTTTTTGAAACAAAGAAGATAAATGCAAGTTATATGAGAATAACAATCAATAAATGTAATAAGCCAACGATGACTGGTAGGAGAAATAACTCGAGAAGGTCCCCAAACATCATAATGAATAACAACAAATGGTTCAAAATGACGATTATGAATAGCAGGAGAAAAAAAATGATTTTTTTTACATTGCTTGGTTAAATGAGGAAACAAAGATTCTAAAGTACTAAACGAAGGATGTCCCAAACGACAATGCCACTGATGAAGGGAGGCCAGACTGGAGTCATAGATAGATTGAAGAGCCTGAGTGGAAGTCCATTTCTCAATCAAAGGTAGAATAGTTTGAGGAACATCTAGATAGTAGAGGCCAACAACTGCACTACCACTACCAATCCTCTGTCTCGTCACCAAGTCCTGAAATATACAATGAGAAGGAAACAAAGTGACCGAGTAATTTAGAGACTTGGTGAGACATGGAACAAATAATAAATTTGCAGAAAAAGAAGATACGTGAAGAAAGGAGGATAAAGATATAGCGGGAGTACAAACTACGGAGCTTCTCCCTGAGATAGGAGAAAGTGAACCATCGACTATTAACACTTTATCTTTGTCAGAGCAGAGAGTATAAGTGAACCAGTCATATGTTCTATAGCACTTGAATCCATAATCCAAGAGGTACAAACAGAAGAAGCATCAAGTGCATATGAAAATATACCTGACTGGACATGATGAGCGGAGCTAGGAGTTGGCAAGAGTGTCCGAAAAGCTAATTTTTCCTCAAAAGTGAGACTACTAGGATCATCACTATTGATAGAACTAGATTTTGCCATGATATGGTATTACAAAAACAACATAAATATCCAAGGAACTATCAACAAGGTTGAGTTAAAGGCTCAAGGGACACTATATGGCAGTAAGGTAAACAATATAGTTACCGATAGCGGAAAAAATAGAGATAAGACCACTGTATATGAGAAACAATTGAGGAAATCTGAACCAAACAACATACGGCTACTGTAGATGAGAAGGGGAGAGAGAGGCGAGCACTGTAGAACTTATCTCCTATCGATGAACAGTATCGATGAACAATACTTTGCTACTGTACCGACGAACAGTACTTTGCCACAATACTGATGAACAATAATTTACTACAATGCCGATGAACAGTGGTCTGCTACAGTACCGCTGAACCAGGCTTTGATACCAAGTTGAAACCCATATTTAGGTTTGCGAGAAAAATATAGAAATTGGGAAATATGAGAGGTTAAATCATTCTCATCATTTCATTGTATATGTACTATATTCTTTTACAATCAGACTACAATTAAGACTCTAATTAGTGCTATAATCAATGCTAAATACTACCTTCCCTAAATAGCTAGATTCTAATAATATTCTAATAGATTTACATAATATTCTACATTCTAACACTTTTCTTTCTGGGGCTTACAGTTATATAAAAAGTACAATATTTGTATCAAACCTTGATTTGTTGGAAAGTAAATTTACTTATTTATTTTGTGTTAGTGGAGAGGTCATGAGTTTCCTAAAGGTCTAAGTTCCATGTATGTAATTAATAGTGTCTTGGGACATTTATGCAGGGCATAGTTCTCAAGGCGTCGCCTAGGCGACGCCAAGGCGTTGGGAAATCTGCAAGGCGAAGCTCGACTTGGGACATAGTTGGCTTCTCCGACCTCATTGCGCGACCTTCTTCTCCGACTGCTCCGACCTCGCGACTGCTTCGAATCTCTGACCTCCGACTCAGTCTCGAGACCTCATCGCGAACCCTCGCGAGTCGCGACTGCTTGTCGCTCGGCTTCTTCTCGCTCGTCGCGAACCCTCGCTCGTCGCGTTTGCTCGACTGCTCGTCGCACGACTTCTCGCTCATCGCGAACCCTCACGAGTCGCGACTGCGCGTCGCACGACTTCTTCTCGCTCGTCTGCTGACTCTGCTCGACTTCGCTGGAACAAGAAAGCGAGATTGCTTTGTTGCCGGGTCTCTAATCTTTATATATAATATAAATTTATATGTATAAAAATATATATATAAAAATTTATACATATATAAAAATATATATATATATATATTTATATACATATAAATTTATTTATATATATATATATAATAAAATAAATAAAAATAAAAAATATTATATTTAATATATATCATATATATTAAAAAGAAATTAATATATATTTAAATAAACAAATAATATGTTAAAAATAATTAAATTTATATAAATTTCTATAGTTATTAATTAAATAATTATGATACCATAAAAAATAAGATAAAATAAAATAATATTATATACAAATATTTAAATAAACAAAAATAATAAAAATAAAATAAATACTAAAAAATAATTTTAATGATAATGAAATAAATACATAAAAAATAACTATGATATTAACTAAAAATAAATACTATATACACTTAACTATTAACTATATATAATATTTTAAATAAAATATAATATTTAATTAAATATGTATATTTTAATTTTAAAAAATAAATATATTTAATATGTAGGATAGTTGCATGAAATAATTTGAAAATAAATACTATATACACATAATTATTAATTTAATAATACACTATATATATATATATATTATATAACACTATCAATGGGATTTAAAAATATATTTAATGTTATTTCATAGTGTTATGTTTTGAGTTTTAATGTATATGAAATTTTATTGCTAATATAGTTATGTAAAATAAATAATATATAAATTGTACATTGTAAACGACTTGTCGTCATATGGACGCCATGACGGTTGCCTTGTCGCCTAGGCATCCAGGCAGTCGGCTGCCGCCATGACTCGTCGTGGCGCCGTGACAACTATGATGCAGGGGTGGAACCATGACTTAATGTCAGGAGGGGCCAAATTATGTATGAAAAAAAATAAAAATATAAATCTAATAGTTATGTTTTAAGATATATATATATATATATATATATATACACACATTTATATATATGACAATTTTTGTGGGCTCCTTATGATCGGTTCAAACCTCCATTTTCTTTTGATTCTTCAGGAAGAAGATTATCATCTGAGAAATTTTGTGATGGGCTTAATTTGTTAAATTGATCTCTGTTTTTTCCTCTAATAGTTCTGTGATTGCAGATCTAAAAATGTGAAATTAATAGTTGTGCGAGTCCGGAATAATGGTATATTGTGAACTAACCAAAACAAATTTCCTCCGCTGCTCCAAATCAAGCCAAAACAGTGTATCCTTCTACTGTTACATGGAGTTTCAATAATTAATGTGTCTTCTTCTTTTCATTGTACATGGAGCTTTAACATTAGGCTTAAACCATTTTTTATTCAAGTATAATCACATGATACATAGTTTGTGGATGGGTTTAAAATGTTCAAAACTATTCTAAGCATTAAGCCAAATTGCTGCTAAACCAAATGGGGGAAGAACAAAAAAGTAATAAAATATTGAAAATTATACTTTGCCATGGAGATGTAAACTATGCATGTATGTTCATAAAGATAGAGCAGAATAACCATTTATCAATCTCCATCTTGTGGCAATTTCCTCGTCAAATGATGAGCTTTGAAGGAGTGGGAAGGCTGCTATGGGAGTTCGAACTATGGTGGGGTCATAAGAGATGGCAATAGTGATGTCATGTGGAACTGAATAGATCTCCTAACTCCTGTTGGAATCAAAAGATGCAACCTTTGCAAAAGCAGAAGTTCCTGTACATGGCCATAGTTTTGTTCAATAGTAATAGTCTTGTGAGTCGTTTGTTCAAGTGTAGTGTAGGCGGTATTATGTGGAATCGAAGTAATTTTAGAGTGTTCTTCAAATAATCCACTTCTCTATTTTGATATCCTCTTCTCAAATTTCTAACAAAGTGGTAGCAAAGCCAAGGTATCCAAGGTGGCAAAGACCAGTGAAAATTGACGACCAAAAGATGTGATTTGGTGGTATTGACTTTTTTGGTTGGGCGAGTTCAAAGTGTGCCCGTTAGAGCTCACAAATTATAAGTGAATAATGAAAATGAATATTGTAATTGAAAAATTAATGTTCACAAATTATAGGAGAATGTACTCACTCTGTACATCAAGATTATGAAGACTTTTCAAGGTCTCTCCATTTTGGTGTTTTCAATCTTTTGTGACTAATCAGTTTAAAAGAGAGGTGTTGGAAAGTAAACTTGATTATGTAATTTGTGTTGGTTGGAAGGTCGAGTTTCCTAAGATCTAAGTTCATGGTACATGTATATACATGTATGTTTTTAAGAAGTGTCTTGGGACATGTATGGTTAGGTACATGTATATATGTTATTTGGTCAAGTAGTGATTCATAGAGTGACTCTAGAAATGCGTCAAAAGTCCTATAAATGTAGTCTTGTAACTTGTAAGTGAGTTATTTGTTCAAGTGGAGTGAAAGTGGTATTAAGTGGAATCAAAGTAATTCGAGTGTTCTCCAAATATATCTACTTCCTCTCTATTTTGATAGCCTCTCCTCAAATTTCCAGCATGAATTTCTTAAGTTGCATTAATAAAGTATCCAAAAGCATTTTTTTTAGGATGGGGGAGTAATATTTCCTTACGATACACGTCAGTGAATTTTTTCCGGACGACGTATATATTGTAATCCCACATCTTTGTCTTGTGTCTCTGTTTGTGCATCTTTGTATACCTATAAATGATGACCGTCCAATATCTTCAGAACGTTTAGAATAATGGTCACATTACAATTTAAAGAAGAATACTATTACTTTCCTTCTAGAAGGACAATGTTTCTGATTTCTCACGAGGTTTCTGCCTGGCAATGCTACATCTGACAGTTTTACAATTGAAACATTAACATAAGAGATGCATCATCCTGTTACATGCTTTCTTACTTTAATTTTTATAATTGCATTTATTGCTCACACGTGTGTAAACTAGATCACTTATTGATAAGAACCAGAACGATTTTAAACAGCAGCAACTAGCATCTTACTGGCGAAAGCTGCCCCAAGTATTATGTGTTCCCAGTTGTTTACTTGTTTGTGTAAAATCATTTTATGTTCTATTTCCAGAAAAGTTTTGCTCTATTCTAGTTTTATGTTCGTTTTCACTTTTAACTCAATTTTAGATTTAAGTTCTTTATTTGTTCTATTTTCATTTTTTCTTCTATTGTAGTTGGGGGCGGAATCAAAATGGTCAGCTAGGTCTAGGCACCACAGAGGACTCTCTTGTGCCACAAAAAATTGAAGCTTTCCAGGTACTTTCAGTTTACCATTACCAGAAGTTTTTTGTGCTCTGACTTCATATAAATACTAGATTTCATGAATTTGAGAATCTGATGTTCCATTTTCTATAGTCTTGTCAAAATGGCTGTTGCTTTTAGCTCTGCATGGACATGGTAATATCCAAAAACAAAGTTGATTATTATGATTGCGTAATGTAGGTCTCTTCAATTGAACATATATGTTAGATGCTGATCATTTGATTTTGAAGCATGTTCTATCTTCCAATCTAAGTTATATGCTCCAAGTCCAAGAATAATATAAAGTAAGAAAAGTACGTGCCTTGAAGTCCAAGAAAAATATAAAGTAAGAAAAGTATATGCCTTGAATTTGTAATAGATTTTATTCTTATTACATTTATTATATATTTATATGTTTCGATGATAATAAATATATTGACGGAAGAACGCTGCCGAACAAAAATAAGGTAGACTTAACACAAGTTTGACAAGGAACTTCCAAATTATAAGTAGGAAAAACCACCACGTGCTAAAAAACCCGTTGCCATACACTTCTGCTTTAAGATTATCCGTGGAAACTTGCAGTGGGGATGCCTACGTCCTTATAAGGTTTCATTAAAAGTTTGTAAGATTACGGTGTTTGGACTTACAAAAATTAGTTTGCCAAAAAAAATAAACGAGAAGAAAAAGAGCTTGGTTTTCAGTTTCTTTCAAGGTGAATGACTGCTAAAATTGGTGAGACCTGCTAACTGAAAATTCTCGACAACAACAAATTAAAGGTTGTGGATTTAAGTCAGGGCCAATCATCACAAAGGGAGAAGGGTCTAGATGTATAGAAATGTAGTCTTTCTATTTAATTTATTTTAAAAAAAATTTCTTTATGAATTAGATTTTCAAAACAAAAAACAAAAAGTTGTATGTAATTCACATACAACCATATTTTAATAAGGAAATGAAGAAAAAAAAATGCAACTTTGTAAAGGTACAAAATCCCCCTATCATTGAGGAAGATCCTTGGATGTTCTTTGGTAATCCAAATACAGACTAAACAAATTTTTTTTTTTGGGATAAAAAGGTTTTATTAGATAGAAGAGAGAGTTCAAAAAAGGAGGCAGGGAGTCCTCCAAAGAAATACAAGTGGGAAAATAATGAAAACTAGTGAAGCACTACACCAATCTTGATGAACATCTAAATCATCAAAAAGGTTATGTAGCTGAAGCCCACAATGATACTAGAAATGAAACCCTAGTTTGTAGTTATCCTATCCCAAAGAAGGTGAAGAGGGAGATGTGTCTCATTGGAAATTCTAGAATTTCTTTGAGTCAATATACCCGTAAAAAACCAACAAAAGAAGACCTTCATTAAATCTTGGCATCACTGTGACTCCCAATCCCAAAATCTTGCCAGAATAAATACACAAACGGTCCATAACAAGGTTACAGTAAATCGCTACTCCTTGTGAGTTGCGATTTGAATGTAGATCCTGATGCTGATTGTTTACGTTCCGGTTCGGTGATTACTGCGCTTCAAAATCAAACTATAATTGCCTGAAAGAGAGAACATCACATATATGAAGCAAACAAACAGGATGAAGAAGAGTGGTTATGAAAGAGGAGTCATAAGCATGGTTCTAAGTATCGGTGTTCACGTTGAAATATTGGCGTATCGGATAGGAATCGGCCGGTGTAAATACCGCAACCTTGACACGAGTCGTAAAATTAGGAATTATTCACGTAAAAGGTAATTTTGGGTGAAATTTCGACAACTCGGCATAACATAACGGTTTCGGACCAAATAAATTGCGAAATCACGGCGTAAAGGGGAGAAACACCACCAAACATAAAAAAGAGATTCAAAATGCTTTCATTAGGGAGACGACAAAAGAGAACAAACGTTTCTCTATAAATTATACTTAAATTATACGTATAAAATACCTAATTAACTATAACTTGCAAAACGTGAAAAAATATTGTACTTAAAATATACTTACCTATATAGCACCTGACTACGTATAACTTAAAAAAATGTACTTAATATATAAATATACAATTAGATGAGTCAAATTGTACTAACATTATAATTAAATTATAACTATATAATACCTAGTTAAGAACAACTTGAAAACAATTGCACTTAAAATATGAAGTTAAATTGTACTTAATTATGTAGAACATTTGTGCTCAACCATTTGAGACAAGTCAACATCAATATCAACTTTATCCAAGCGTAAAATTGATTAAACATATATGCAAGATGTCTGTTTTATCATTTGGATAATGTTATGTGCATTGGATAGTGTTTTTTGTGAGATTAATTTTTCCATCTTGTTGTGCTTAATATTTCATTTTTATCATATTTTTTTTTAAAATTTGAAGCTTCTAAATAGCCAACCAAAACAGAAGCCAAAACAGAGTCAAAAAAAGACTTCGAAACATAGGCCACTACAGCGACTTTGAACCATCATGAGTTGATGAAATAGAGAGAGCTTTTTTTTAGACAAAATTACAATACTAAATCTCATTTTATTACGATAAAATCAGGGTCAGTAAGTTAAACAGCTATCAAATAAACAATTAATTTAACGTTGAAAAAAGTTGCATCTAATTACTAACAGTTGCAGTATTAAGACAATGACTCGAATCCCAAAAAATAAGTCTACAGAATTTGATTTTATGAGGAACAGTCGTTGACTCTTTGGTTATAAGAATCTAACAGTTATTATATTAATTTGTTTAACCTCTTGAATCTTGCATCACCTAGGTTCGTTCTTGAAGAATGGGTGGGTTTGATAAAAGGGTTAGGAATATTAGTGGGGGAAACTGTAATACCCAAGTCTCACATGTGTGGAACAGTAGTGAACACCTTATAATGGCCTATATCTACTACTAAGAGCACCATGCTCTCTAGTAATGAAGAAAGTGGGGTCTATTTAGATTTTTGTTAGCACGTGCATAGCTACTTGAAAATCTGCTTTTACTTTTGGAGAAATTACTCTTTAATGCCTTGTTAAATATTTTATCCATTAAAGCCCTGTGTTACTGATACTTTTTAGAAAGTAAAAAAATAATATACTATTGATCACACAATGCAAACTATAGGTATAAATATAAACACTTTTTTACGACTTATTCAGTATAAGATATACCCTCCTTATATCATTTTCTTTACTTGTATATTTCTTAAAATCATTTTTACAACTATTCTTCAAGGTGATTAATAATTTATCTTGTGAGCACTTTGGGCATGTTTTTCATTGAAATTTTGTGGAGATACTGTCGTATTTCCATTGTCTATGCGCCAACTTAACTTTCATGTGCCTTGTGTAGGGAGTAACTGTCAAAATGGTTGCCGCTGGTGCTGAACATACAGTTGCTATTACAGAAGACGGTGAGCTTTATGGTTGGGGATGGGGACGATACGGAAATTTGGGCTTAGGTGACAGAAATGATCGCTTAGTTCCTGAGAAAGTTGCAAGTGCTGATGTATGTACCACAATCAAATTAATCACTCATTTAATTACACTTTTTACTTGCAAATTCCATTTACTATTCACTATTATGGGAATTGTTTTTCGTTCACTAGGCACTTATTGGGTAAAGATTCATTATTTGTAAATTAATTTTTGGCTGAATGACACTTTTGACCCTCTAAGTTGCCATGTACTTTTAAAGTTGTCCTTAAAGTTTTTTTTTCATCAATTAGGTCCTTAAAGTGACATTTTTTGTCGATTCTGTTCCTTTTACTCTATTTGACCCAAACCCAACCTATTTTGACTAAACCCGACCCAGTTTGACCCGACCCCAATTTCACCAATTCAATTTTAAAAAAACTAAAAGTTTTAAAATTATTTAAAAAAAATATTTTATTTTAAAATTTTAAAAATAATTATTATTTTAAGAAGTTTTAAAAATTATTATTATTTTCAGAAAAAAATATTAGAAACTTTTATTTTTTTCAAAAATGAGTAAAATTTCATAAAATATAGATTTAAAAAAGGTAAAGTTTAACATTTTTAATTCTTAATTATTTTTATGAAAATTTACATATCTTTTAAAAAATAAAAAATTTCTTATTTTGTTCTCTGAAAATAAAGTTTTTTATTTACTTTTTTTGAATCTATATTTTATGAAACTACACTCATTTTTTAAAAAAAAAATTCTATTTTTTCTGAAAATAAAATTTTATTTTTTTAAATCTATATTTTATATAAATGTACTCATTTTTTAAAAAAATTATTATTTTTTACTTTATTCCCTAATAATAATAATAATTTTTAAAACTTTTTAATTTCTTTTTTTAAAAAAATTGAATAAGTTTTTTTCTTAATCTTTTGCTGTTTTTTGTATTTTAATTTTTTTGTTTTTAAAATTTCTAATATTAAGAATACATATAATAATGGTAGACATAAAAAATTTTTCTGAAAATAAATTTTTACATAAAAATGAAAAAAATTCTGCTTTTTTGTTGAAAATAAAGTTTTATTTTCTTATTTAATTTTTTTGAATCTATATTTTATGTAACTTTACTCATTTTATGAAAAAATAAAAGTTTCTAATATTTTTTCCTGAAAATAATAAAAAAATTTAAAAATATTTAAAAGAAAATATTGTTGTTAAAACTTTTTTTAAAAAAATTAATTTGTGAAATTGGGGTCGGGTCAAATCGGGTAAAAGGAACATAAATGACAAAAGATGTCACTTGAAGGACCTAATTGACGAAAAATGAACTTAAGGGACGACTTTAAAAGTGGGTGACAACTTGGAGGGTCGAAAGTGCCATATAACCTTTAATTTTGTAAGATTTATGATACTACCAAGCGCTGGATCGTGTCCACTACAAAAATTGTTTTTAACCATTATTTTCAAAAGACCAAGAGATTCCAACCTGGTCACGATCTTCAGTTTTCAGTTGTATAAAATCTTCAAATCTAAAATCTTTTGGAGATTTTGGGTAAAAGATAATGGGTGTAATGAAGGAATCAAATTAGTTGTCTCAAGATTGAACATCAATTTTGGCACCTGTTTGTGATACTTCCATGAATTATTGACTTGAATTGGAGTAATTTATTCACTATGAAGCGTAGGGCACAGAATTAGTAAGAACATATGACCCAAAAGGACTTCCATGGAATTTCTTGGGTAATTAATTAAGATTAAGATGATCACAGTATAGGTTCCTTGGTAACACTCCATGTTTCTTTTCTTGTCACCACTAAAGCCTGAACCAGTAGGGACAATCATAGATGTAACACTTTCTTTCTATGTATAACAAGTGACTGAGATAAGTTATAATGGAGTGGTTGCATATTATATATGCTCTAAATTGGCGGAAACACAGTTTAGAAGGTATATTTTGGCATCAGACTGACCTGGCTACACTAAATACTTGAAACATATCTACTAAATTAAAAACCTGTTTAAATATGTCAGATAATATCACTGGATAGTGGAAAATAAATTTATTAGATTGGTGCTCAAGGCTCAAGTACATTCAGATAAATATCTTGGTTAATTATAGAAAGGTGGAGGGCTCTAGAATTTGGAATTTACTTGAATATGCTTTGGCTCTATGTGATTAGTTGCGGTCAGAATTGGATATTTCTGTTGCAATTTTAGGATTATTGTGGACAATGGTTTAGTAAATTATGTAGTAGGGCTTTTTTGTATTTAGTTTTTTGCTAAATTTAAAATGCATTAAAGATGAAAAAAAATTACAAATGCACGGGGGCATACCCCAGGAGCACTATCGTTTAAGCATCATGGAGGCATACCAAAATGATGGTCATGCTATAGTACACAGAGAGCCTAAGGCCTATTACAGTTTCCATAGCAGGAGACATGAATGTAAAGATGCAAGTCTACAAAAATAGGTGGAAGATGAAAGTCTTCTTTGAACAAGATTGAGAATTTCAGTAGAGAGGATATCACTTGGGATAGAGCCTTGTTGATGAAAACGAGAGTTTCTTTCCTGCTAGAGTTTTTAGATAGTAACATTGAGGCATAAAGATTGGATAAGCTTAAAAATCTTCAACCCTGACGAATTACTAATCATATGAGTTATGGTGCTGAGAACGGTTGGGAAGTTATACCAGCCACCGTAAGCAAAGACTTTGGAGAGGACAGCAGCAGAGTAAGTACAATTAAATAAGAGATGATCAAAGGTCTCATGAAGCTGATTGCAAAGGTGGCAAGTACAGCTAACCTGAATCCCATAATTAATCAGAACATCAGCAGTATTCAATTTCCTGTGCATTGCAAGCCAAGTGAAGAAAGAGAATTGGGGGACATTCATCTTATGCCAGACAAGTTTGTGCCAGTTAACTTTTGCAGCAGTTTGTCTAAAAGACTTCCAGCTATGGGAAGCTTTGAGTTTACTGTAGAAACGATTATTCCAAAGCATAGAGTCTTGTGGACTTGAATTGAAAGTCCTTGAATAATTAAAGCGTTCTTGCCATTGAGCAACTACACGAGAATTGTAAGCAGGTGAGGACCATCTGGAACCAACAATAGTGTCATGCAAAGTAGCCTTAATACCAAGACCAGAGTTAACGATAATGGGATCATCGGTGGAGGCAAACGACAAGCTAGGAGACCAAGGATCAAACCATAAGCTAATGCTGCTATCATTCCCAATTTTATAAGAAATATGGAGCCGAGCAATAGTTCTCAATTGAAGAACCTTCCGCCAAATCCAGGAGGTTTGAAGAATGATACCATGGTGAGAGAGATAAGATGCACATACATTATTATTACTATATTCACGACCATTATTACTATAGAGAATTTTGACTTTAGCGTCAAATTGGGTTTGAATCATTTTATGAAATTCTTGAAAATAATCAAACACCTCATTTTTGGAATGTAGAAGATAAAATCCAAGTTATACGAGAATGACAATCAATAAAGCTAACAAACCATCTAAAACCTAAACGGGAAACAACCCGAAAGGGTCCCCACAAATCAGTATGTATAATAACAAAAGACTCAAAATGTCGACTGTTAATAGCAGAATAAGTAGAACGTTTGTGTTTATCCAATTCACATGGTTCACACAAAAACTGAGTTTTATTACATTACTTAACTAAAGATGGAAATAAAGACTCTAAAACTGAAAAAGAAAGATGTCCCAAACGTCTGCCATTGATGGAGAGAGGTCAAGCTAGAGTCAGAAGTAGAGTGAAGAGCCTGAGTAGAGAACATGTTAGACGAGGGAGCATCTAAATAATAGAGACCACCAACTGCCCTACCACTGATAATCTTCTACCCCGTTACCAAGTCTTGAAAAACACAATGAGTTGGGAAAAAAGTTACTGAACAATATAGAGATTCAGAAAGACGTTGGACATATAATAAATTTGCAGTAAATGAAGGAATATGAAGAATAGATGATAATGTTAATGAAGGAGTAAAAACTACAAAATCACTCCCAGATATAGAAGAAAGGGAACCATCAGCTACTCGAACCTTGTCTTTTCTAGAGAAAGACGTGTATGAAGTAAGAGGTTGGAGGACCCAATCATATGCTCGGAAGCACCTGTGTCTATGATCCAACTAGGGCAAGTTGATGAAACATGAAAAACACAGGAGTGTATACATGACTGGGCATAATGAGAAGTAGATTTGGAACAGAATTTTCGAAAAACTGAGATTTCCTCAGAAGTGAGTGCAGTAGTAGTTTTTGAAGTACTAGATACATCAACAAGAAGTGGTGTAGTTGACACATAGGCCTGGGATCCATGACCAGACCAACCTCCACGCCCTTCAGGACGCCCATGAAGCTTAAAGTAACAATCTCTGATATGATTCTTTCCCCCACAGTAGTCACATTGCGGGACTCCTTCTCAACAGGAGACTAAATGGAGAAAGCAAGCTTAGGATACGAAGAAACCATGACTGATCGGTCAACAAGATTTAAATTTAGAACCATCACCTGACGTCTACTTTCCTCTTGTTGGACTCTAGCATGAGCCTCTCGCAGTGATGAAAAAGGGGTCTGACCAATCAACTGTGCTCGAACTTGATCATACTCCATGTTCAAACCAGCCAAAAAATCAACAACTCGATCTTCACTAACAAACTTTTGATAAGTTGATGCATCTTTCGTACATTTGGCTGAAAAACCTCGGTAATGATCAAGCTTCTGCCAAAGAGCATTAATCTCCACAAAATACTGTACCGCAGTGTTCTCCCCTTGACCCAGCTCACAGATTCTTTTACGAATGTCATATGCCTTAGACATCATCAGAAACAGAGAAAGTTTGAGAGGTAGCCTCCCAAAGCTCATAGGCAGCGATTAAAAACATATAACTACTCCGCATACTCGGTTCTATTAAATTAAAAATCCATGTTTTCACCATGGAGTTATCCGATTTCCATTCTTCATGGGCCACACTTGGTTTTTCAGGCATAGTATTTGTTCCATTGATGAAGTGTTGCATACGATTAGCCTCAATTGACATACGACACGCTTGAGATCATGCCAAATAGTTGATTCCATCCAGTTTGAAGGGGTTGAGAACCAATGTTGAATTAAGGGTATGGCTTCTAACGGCTTGTTGTCTCATACTACTGTTATGAACCCACTACTAGCACTACTTTGTTCCGCGATATAATCGCTAGAGACAATTGTTGGGTAAAATCTAATTACGCACAACACGCAAGTATACGTGGTCAACAAGTAATAAAGTGAAAGTAGAGTATCGTTCCCACGAGGAATTGTTTAATAAAAATCACCAAGTACTAACCCGTAACCAACTCAATCTTATTTAAACGAATGAATTTCAAATTATATAAATTAAACTACTATTAAATTCTACTAGTTAAATTAAGATTACAGAGATTTAAGATCACAACTTCACTTATTGCTTCATTTAAGTTAACACACTTCTCATCAATTATTCTCTATCATGAATTGTTAATCAAGAACACTAAAACAGATAAAACCATCTCTCGATGCATAATACCCATACTCACTTAAATCCACAGATGATAGAATTAAGCATGACACCCTAATTAACTAATCCACTATATCTCTATGTGAATTACAATTAAAAAGGATTTAAAGCACAAGTTCTCTATAAGATTACATATGGCGTAAAGACATATCTCTATCCTAAACACGAATCATGAATTCCATCTATGCAGAAATCACAAACTCATGCTATCATGATAATATCTAAATCTATACTTCATCTCTCGAGTTCATATAGATTATCACGGTAATTGTTAGCTAGACAATTAAGCAATTAAGTCCAAATCACAATAGACAATCCTCACAATAGAACATAATAATTAATAGCGAAGCATATTAAAATAAAATACACAATAAGATCTATTGTAATCTCAAACAAAGAATTAGTTCATGATTATTGAATTAAAACTAAGAATCCACACTTGAATACACATTAAAAGATAAAGATAAAATTAAGGAAAAGAAGTGAATCTGTTGTCGGCAAATTCGTCCTCCGTCTCTTCTTGATCTGGATCTCCAATAACTTCCAAGTGCTTCAATCTCCCCTTCTAATCTAATCTAGGGTTCCTAATCTAAGAAAGAAAGTAAAAGAATAAGTTTATAGAAATCTATCCCAAGAAGGATTTAATGGAGTCTTAGAACTAGCCTCTCAATCCAAGTTAAACTCAAGTATTTAGAGTTCTAATGGACACCCTAGCAAGTTAGGCAACTAAGAATCCTATTCTAGCTCAAATTGGACACCAAATAACCCAAAACAACTCTTTTCTCGCCGCCTAGCGCTCCCCGTGCCGTCCCCAAGCCATTTTGGGCGCGGTCCGCGCTCCAGTGGCAGCGTTTCTGGTGGCCTAGCGCGCTACTCTGTTTTCTGCTGCGACGTCCTTTGGTAAAACACGCATAACTTTTGATCCGCTTGGAGTTACGGGGCCTGCCACCTATCAAATCGAAGATATCGACGAGATCTACAACTTTCATGCTTTGAGAATTGACAGATTCAGATTGGATCATGGCGGAAATCAGGCTCGAAGTAGATGCTATGTAAATGGCAAGCATGATAATTCTTAACTTTGATCTTCGTTGATAAAAAGGCCATAACTCTCACATCCGAACTCCGATTGGGTTGATTCAAGATGTTCCGGAAAGCTAAGAAGTAGAGCTACCATAAAATCCAAGTTCCAAGCCAAGAACATGCATCCAACTTGATGTTAAAAGTCCTTCAATATTCCCTTATTGCATTTGCTTGCGTATTTTAGTCCAAAAGATGTACGAATTCTTTCCCTTGCTTTTTCATGCCAATGTCGTGTCATCGCCTACAAAATAACATAAAATGTATGAAAAGTAACTACGAAACATGAGATTAAACAAATAATTCAAGTAATAGATACCGAACAAGTATGTATAAAACCTACTTATCAAATACCCCCAAACTTAAACATTTGCTTGTCCTTAAGCAAAAACACAAAACAACAATGTTATGCAATGCAACTAATATACATGCCTACGAATCCAGAAGTAATGACATAAACAAGTCTATTCAACCGGCCTTAGAGAAATCAAATAAACACGATAATATATCATATCAAAACCAATCAATAACTTCTCAATCAATCATCAAATCTTAGACTGTTATCACTAATATAGCGCGTGTGTGCTCCACAATAATGTTAACTGATATAAAATCAAATTTAACACATAACAAGTCTCTTCGAAGGCATTATACAGTGTAAACTCAAGAAATCTAAAAACAAGCTAGATCCAACTAAAATTAAACAATCATCAATATCGGGGGTCAACATGGGACACTTATGCTTCATTTTTCATTTACGGGGGCTTTTTGCTCTTATTTTCCGTTTTTTTCATTTTTTTTCTTTTGGTTGATGGATAGTGAGTGCGTTTTACGCTCCATCTCACGCTGTGTTTATGGGGAGTGCATTTCACGCTTCTTCTCGACCCACCACAGGACTCGGTTTATTCAACTCAATATCTTTTTTTTAAAGCTTATATACCCCAAATATTCCCCCAAACTTAGGTTCTTGTGTAACTTTAGCCATCACTACTTGTTCTTGTCATTCTTTCATTCAAACTAGCATTATCCTTTAGAGCCCCATTATGTATCAATTTAAACTCAATCAATCAGCAAGTTGTTTTTACTGTACTATTCTTAGTATACCAGTTTCAAACAGAAAAAAACTCAATTCATAACAAGAAATCACATTAACGCTCTAATAATCAGTATTATACTTGTCTACCCAATTCCAATCTCATCATTGGCCAAAATAAACTGTAAATATCAAACAGCTGGACTCATGCAAGATGTACTAAATGCTATATAAACATAGTAAACTAACTACTAATTTTTTAATTAATTTTTTTTAAGAATGCAAAAACTAAATGTAACTATACAAACTACAATGTAAATAACTAACTATATGCAATACGACACTAAAATTCCCTCAAACTTAAACTAGACATTGTCCTCAATGGCTAAGATAGGAAAAATTAAAAGAGAGGACTTCCCTGATAATAAAGCATTTTCCTCCTTGTCTGCTAAGTTTGAATAATAGGCCAGAAACATTGGAATAGATCGGGAACCACACTTGAGTTGGACTTGACTAACATTGCAATTAAACCACTTTTAACGCCTGGGATTTTCGAGCGGCGCGGAAATTGAAAACCAACGTGGATTGGAAATTGGGGATGGATGGGTTTAATGAGAATGGAAGTTGAAAAGGAGGAGAGGTAACGATGGTGTAATAGTGGTTGTGGAGTATTGGAAGTGTAATGGGTGTGGGAGAAGTGGAGAAGTTGCATGCGTTAATGAGAATTGGCTTTGTTCAAATCTTAGACACGTCGATTAAATTCGTTCAGCGCCTGAAATTCCCGAGTAGCATGTTCCACGCTTGGTATAACCCTTGAGTAGCGCGGCCCGCGCTAGGAAAGCAGTGATTTCTGAATTGATAGCTCTCCCCGCGCTTGGTATAGGCATTGTGTAGCGCGGCCAGCGCTAGGCAGTCAGTAGCATGAAGCAACATAAGCGCGTCCCGCGCTGTCAGATCGGCGACGTAGCGCGGTCAGCACTGTGATTGCAGTTGGTTTCTGAGATGCTAGCGCGCCCCGCGTTGGGTCTAGGCATTGCATAGCTCGGCTGGAAGGATAGTAGCTGAATGAATTTTCTTTTTCTTGCCTTACCTGCGAGCATACCATTATGGATTCATTATTCGTTGAAAACTAAATACTTGAGTTAGACTATAAACTAAAATATAAAGAATAAATAAGGAATAAAAGGTTTAGAGCTTGGGTTGCCTCCCAAGTAGCGCTAGTTTTAACGTCGTAAGCCCGACTTTTTCTGGTCAACGCTATCAAATTCCTCTTCGATACTTGAGGAACCCTCCATCCATCAGAAATAATGTAACTTTTGGTAGGTTCCCTTTTGTGATGGTTATCGAATTAAAGTCACCTAGCCTGCTTTGTTTAAATAAGTGCCCAATTGAGAATGTTGAATAACTAGGTGCTTGTCCGTCCGTTGAGTCTATGATTAGATTGGGGCTTTGAGGCTTGGCAAGCACAACGGGCTCTTCGTCTTCTATCTTCTCCTCCTCATCCCACCATGGCTTTACATTTGTACTAGCTCTCATGTCATAAAGAGCCTTGCCGACGACATGATTACCAAGCGGGCACGGTTTTGCAAATCTAACTGGACCATTGATCTTTTGCGGAGAAGGAACTTGGGACACTAATAACATCGGCTCATCCTCGTAGGTACTCATAATTAGTTCTTCACCGACCTTATTTTCATTATCCCCACTTGTCTCCTCTTTTTCAACATCTCGTGTCTCATCCAGTTGTAGATTTGGCTCGGGCACTTCATCAATCTTGGAATCCTCGTCATAACACTAATTGTTTTGAGGACAGTTGTTCAAGGCTTTGAACATTTGATCCATCTGGTTCTGCAGATTTTGAATTGATATCTCTTGAGCATATAAAGTAATGTAAAGAGTGAAAGAGCAAAATAATATATTTTACTTGGTTTATGCTCTCCCAAGTGAAGACAAACCTTAGTGGTCAGCAAAATCAGAAGCTTGTGGAGGGGCAACAACTAGTGGAGCACGGGGATGTGTGTGTGTGTATATATATATATATATATATATATATATATAAAATATATACACATATATATATGCGTGTACATATATATATATATATATATATATATATATATATATATATATATATAAATTTTGATGCTCACTAACGCTTCCCACTAAGGTTTATCTTCACGAAATATCATTAGTACCCAAAAATTTGCTCAATCACAAAGTCGCCCAAGTCGTCTAAATCGCCCACCAAGTCGCTCGACTTTCTCCCCTCTCACCAAGTCGCCCAAACGACTTAATAATATGCACTGACTGGATGCCTAGTCGGTCGCCTAGGCGACGACTTGATAACCATGCCCCTAACGTTATATGTACAAAAATTAATCATGGACAGAGTTATTTTGAGGGAAATTTCCCCCACCCTTGTTTCTGTGCTTAAAGGATTGAACAGCATCCCCATTACCCCTTGCTTTACTCTTAAGATCCTTACCTTCCTTTTCATCAACAGAGATGAGAAATCAGGGTCAGAAGCATCAAGGTTACTAATAGGCTTGAAAGCATTAGCAATAGGTCTAGAAGAAACCTCGATAGATTTTCCTTTATCCTTGGCATTCTTGGTGCACTTTGAGACTTCAGTCCATTCCAATAGCTGAGGAGGGAAGGATCCTTGGGACCATCCTCAGCTGGATCCACTGGGGGATTTACATAATTGATTTCTGGGTTGATCACAGGAGCAATTGGCTTTGATTGAATACTGGTCTTAGGAACCCATTGATAATTAGCCTTTAGGCATTTCAGTCGAGAGTGGCCAAAAGAAAGGCAGGAAAAGCAAGAAGTTGGCTTGTTCTGATACTCAACTCTAACATTAACAAAATCAAATTCGTCGTCCGAATCACCATTATGGACAGCAACAGAAAGAGATTCAGGGAAGGAAGAAGAGATACTCATTTCAACACAAATCCTAGCAATCGGAATAGGATCTAGCTTGGCTGTGATTTTATCTGTGAAAAGTGGTTTTGCAATACTGCTAGCTATATAGCTCAATCCTTCTTCGGTCCAGTAGGAATAAGGGAGATGATGAAGCTTCACCCACACAGGAGTTTTGGTACATATTTCTTGACTGAGATTAACATTTTCCTTTTGGTGGATGTATTTAGTTTTTTATTCTAGTTATAATTTAAGTGACATGTATGTGTAGCATTAAATTTTTTTCTATTCATTCGTTTTTTTGTTTTTTTCTGTGTGTGTGTGTGTAAAATTCATATCTAATTAATAATCCCAAAGTTTAAACGGAGTTGAATTTTTTCCGAAAGGGGCATTGTGCTTTATTTTTTAGCAATACCTTGTGAAGAGGTTCTGCCTATTCAGAGATGGTGCTTTCGGTTCTAATAGAGACTGTTCGACTAAACATGATTTCAGTTTTGACTCTTACATGGTGGTTCTGACATGATCTGTGCTATTATATTTGAAAGAGAAGCTTCTGCTTTTGATTTTTTTCTCGTTAATTCTTATCTACCTATTATTTCCTATGTTTTGTTTAAATATTTAGTTCTGATAGTCTGAAGTTGCAGGAAGAGAAGATGGTCCTTGTTGCGTGTGGATGGCGACATACAATATCTGTCTCGTCTTCTGGTGGTTTATACACTTACGGATGGAGCAAATATGGTCAACTAGGGCATGGGGATTTTGATGACCACCTCATCCCTCATAAGCTGGAAGCCTTGCATGAAGAAAACATTTCGCAGGTAACCACTTAGTGTTCGGTTTTACACTCATGTTTCTAAATTTCTTATCAATTCCTTCTGTTATGGTTGATAAGTATAACTATTAGAACTGACAAATGAGAAGAAAATTTCGAACATTTTGGGTGTCGAAATTATCAGAAATATTCACTCTGTTGGTGAAAGTTGTATCTTGTTTATATTGTTTTTGCCAAAGGTATTCAGTCTCTGTCATTAACTCATAGTGCTGTCTGGTTGTGTCTGTGTTATATATCTAAACTTTAGATGTTACATGGAGAAGTATTGGCCTAGCTAATATTGTTTTTCTTTGTTTTTTTTTTCTTATTTTTTATACAAGTTAAAGTGATATTTCCTTAGAAAATGGTTTTTGGTTGTACTTTGAAATCTCCATTAAAGAAAAGGATAGATACTGAAGGTATATTTACCCTACTTTAGCAGAAAAAAGGCATGACTTGCTTTACTAATTCTCTCAACAGTATTCCTGCGAAATTGTTAAACTACTGTTAGGATATAGGCTCAAGTCTCTATTTGCTATCCAAGTGGGGAGGTCCAAGTCTATATCAACTATATCTTGTACTATCGATGTGGGATTTGCTCCCCATATGACAAGCTCACATTGGTATCATAACATCCACCATGCTTCCTTACTGATGTCCCCGGCGGCTTCACACTAGCGACACTGACCCGACGCCCTTTGCATATATCAGTATTTTAATCTGGCCTCTAGGTAGCCCTTTTCGCTTAGTTGGTAGTTCCACGGATCGTCTACTTAGATACCAAATGTTAAGAACTAAGTTCTTAATTAAAGAAAAAGGAAACTGGAATAGAGAAATTAAAAAGGGAAATATGGAAGAGCTGAAATGATAAAAGAATTGAGAGAATATTAGTCAACAAAAGAAGGAAGAAATTCCATTAGACTGCCAAAGAGATCCAGAGTAATGAGAGCAGCTCTCAATTTATACAACCAAGACCCTCCTTCGGTTCACTACTTTTTCTGCTCAAAAGCTAACAAACAGGTCATAACAATTAAAAATAAACTCAGTAATTTCCATCTCCTAACAACAACTGATGTGAATATGCACCACACATAAACACACAAATGACATTGCATAATTAAATTATAAATAATTTCTTATTTATTAAAGAGGTACTTGAATTAAGAGTGTATAGGTACATCATTAATAAATTATTGTTACGTCAGATAGACAAATTTTAGATACTTAAAATCTACCCGAAAATCTGCTTTGTTACAGTCCATATGATAAATAGTAGAAATTAACACCAAAAGAAAATTATGTTCCTTTATTTGATTGACCAATTTTATAAGAGAGATCTAATAAATCAATTTTGAAATTTATGCTAAAATTCATAACAAGTTTTAAGCTTTTATACAAAAGCAATGGATTCATTGACATTATGTCTCTAATTAGCCCTAAATATCCTCCTATTAACTAAATAACTTTAAAAGTAAGCGTGTAAGACCTTATAGATTAGAAATTAATCAAATATGTCATTGTTTAGGCAGTCGGTTCGGTCAACCTAAGGGGCTGATGTTAGGTTCATATATAGAGCGATCATACAATCAAAAAGATGCGGAAGCGCGATAAAACGGATTTTAAAATCTTCCGTACAAATCATCACCATGATCTTACTTTGTGCTCAATTATCAATCAATAGAAAAGAGATGGAGATCAGATTCATACCCTTGTAGAAACTAGCTTTCTTATGTACGAGTTCACCTCCAATTCTTTTCACGTTCTCCTTAAATTCACCGGGTTGGATTCTTTTCTTTGATCAACGTTAGTCACCCAAGTATTTGGCCTCTAGAGGTGGTCCAAGGAAAAACAAGTATTCAAGAAGATGTGTGTTTGGCAAAACCCTATATTCTGTCTCTATAAAATTATACGTACTCTCCCAACTCTTGGAATTGTCATTTTGTGTAACCCTAATCCATAATAAGACTTTCTTATTTATATATGTAGGCAACCCTCTTAAACTATTTAGGAATAGGGTTTTGATTTAATTAATTAAACTCCTTTAATTAATTATATTTGTAATCCAATTAAAAATTAATGAGAGTACTTTTATTAATTAATTCCCAAACTCCTTTAGCAATTAAATAATAATAGTAATAATAATAATAATAATAACTCTTATTAATTTATATTTAATATTTCCAAAATATTAAATAATAAATATTAAACTAGTTAATTTATTCTATCACCATAAATTAAATTAAATACACTTAACTTATTATTACGATTATGTCATTTACTTCTTAAATAAATATTTTTCCTTTTGTGGTGTGACCCTTTAGGTTCTCCATATTAAACCGGTTGTGAATAAATCAATTAGAACAATTCTAATCGTATTTAAATAAATAAATTAAACTATTTAATTCATTTAAATAAATAACATTTATTCTACAATAAGGATAAGTCTCCTTTGCGATCAACTACTTTCCAGATAATATAGATTTCAATATTAATCATAAACGAACCCTTGAGTAAATAGTTACCGTACAATTCAATCCTTCTACCATACAATGTCTCAATTAAATATAAGACATGAAATTACTATCAAGTCTTATTTTATTTAATTATATATATTTCGATTCTCAAATGCTCAACTCAAAGTAATGCAAATAAAAAACTCTTTTCTAATTTCATTCTGCCTTAGCCAAGGACTATTGGGTTATCATTTATCAAATCACATAGGACATTCTCTTCTTTTACTAGAAGCGGTAGATTCTTTGTTGACCATTCATTATCTCTATGTATAACTTATCACACCCAATCACACCCTTTTATATAACCTAAGGGTCTTAAGGGAGTTGTCAAAGCATAACTCATCATACACAAGATACTATAATGATTTAAGTCACTTATACTATATCACTATAGGAATTCCTATTGACAGACAAGTAAAACTTCATTAGGTATTCCTTAGCGTGCCACGTTCAGTGAACTTATTTTTCAATAAGTACCTACATACTTGCTTTAATGTCTCCACACAAATGATCAAGAGATCAATCATCCTCATCCAATGAGTAAGCAACGTATATACCAATCTATCTGAATTCACTAATCCCCTTTTTAGTAATCCAACAATTGGAAACGATTTTAGTTTTAAGCTATCAAAGAATTTATATCTCATTAGCATGATCATCATCATCATGATTCTAAAAGTATTGCTCAAAACTATAAGTTTATCACATATTATAAAACAACACCATGTAGATAAATTAAAAACCTTTAATTAAACAATTCTTTTATTAATAAATGAATAAGATTGTTACAAAGTATATGTTTTATTATCAAACATGATTGACTTGTGTGCATACTACTTTCAGCTGACCCGTCACTTGGCTTTAATAATTGCCGCTTTTCGAGTTATTTGAGGTTCAAGGTTTTGTATATATAGTTCATGTTCCTGATTCTCACTATGGCTGAATAGAATGCATAATCTTCTCCCTCAATTTTCGATGCCAGACCACGTTATTGCCTTATACTTAGCAACTGCATGACATTCTTTAATTTCTATACTCCCTCCACCCAACGTATTGTGAAAACTTATTTCTTCATGTATTTTAAGACATGCTAAAAACATATATTTATGAAAAAATTAAATTTATTTGAAAATGTAATATAAGAAAATTTGTGTATTTAAAAATGTGTGAAATAATATCATGTAAATGTGTTTTTGGGATGTCTTTAAACTGGTATCTTGAAAGATCAAAGATAAGTGGCCACATAAATTTGGACGGAGGGTGTATGTTATATGCATCCTGCCACTGTATGTGAATAGAAAGAAGTATCTCTTAGGCCATCTTTCAGACAAAGTTCCCTTGTGTGGTTACTGAAATAATGCCTTACGGTGATACAAAGACCTTCTACAATATCATAATGTTAAACAATCTGAATAAGAAGATGTAGTTTTTTCCTTTCCAAAAAATTAAGAAATTGTAGTTCTTTGTATTGTTTTCATTAATATGGAATTCCTTTTTGACTCTGGTCCAGATATCAGGTGGTTGGAGACATACCATGGCAGTGACCTCTGATGGAAAACTCTATGGTTGGGGATGGAATAAGGTTTTTCAATATATAATTTAAATAACTTGTTACTTACAATGTTTCCGAATATGTTTTACTCTTCATAGTTGATACTGAAGTATTGATTGTTGACCACTTTGTTTTCTATGTAGAGTATCATAGTAAATCTTGGGTGACTCTTTATGATATGTAAAACGGGACTTGGTATCGTTGATTTAATCTAAGTTGGGATCTTAATTGTTTAGGTTAGTTTCATCTTTTAATTGTTTGAAGGCATTGTGGTAGTAGTCAAGTTCTTAATCAAGTATGCTTTTGTTATGTTTATCTATCCTATATAAATAAGATGAGTCGAGTTATCTGCCGAAAAAAGTTGTGCGCTTTAGGCTGTGTCACTGCTGCCATTGCAGTTCAGAGATGAGCACCTATCTTTCCAATTTTTCTTTCTTGAAGACATTTCCCTACATCACATGTACTTTGGGATGAATTACAGAATCAACTCGTCTTTTCTTTGTAGTTGTCTGCTTGGCAGGTCTTAGAATGGTTAGTGGTAAAAAGAATTAGCTTTTTGAATGTGATAATTTTTTCCCATAATCTTAAACTATATTAAATGGAGTTAGAGAAGGATGCTGGGTTCCTTTTAAACCTTCTTTTCAAGGTGAGGCTGATGGGTTAAGAGTTGAGAGAAATCCCATGGGTTCCATATTAGCCTTCTTTTTCGAGGTGAGCCTGTAATCCTTAAGCTGGATTCAAGGATGATTGATTGGAACCTAGGTAAGGTGAGGGTTTTTGGTTTTAGTTGTGCTACTGAATCCTCAAGGGACCAATGATGTTTGAGTTTATTGGGAAGGAAATGTTTCTAGAAAAGCTGTCCCAGTTACATTTATATGCGTATATTATGGATGATATCCTTTGGGCTTTTTCTACAATGGATACCCTCAAGATGCGAGCTCATGTTCTCACTCATGTATTTTGCATGTATAAGAAAGGGAAGGAAGGAACCATCTCTTCTCAGTTAAGCAGTTGCTATTGAGTTTTGCTATCTATTTCTTGCACTATTTTGGCTATATGGGTGATGTCTAATGTCTCAATGTTTTTGTATGGTCTCTGATTTTAAAAAGGTCGAGTACTGATGAACTTTATTAAGATTGCAGAACATACAAGGAGCTATTGCTAAAATTCTGTGTTTTGTGTAAGCAAAGCACTGATACGTAATCTCATATGTTTTGGGGCTGTGGAACTTGATTTTCGAAGTGGTGAAGGAGCATTGGGTGTGCACTTTTTCTATAGAAGATATGTTTTAAATTCAATTGTGTGGTTTGGATTAAACCAGGATGCTAAGTTAATATGGAACTATGGCTTCTTTTCTATATTTTGGAGGATTTGGTATGAGCATAATTCTAGGATTATTTTCTTGTCTCACAATGGGCTTTTGCTACGAGAGCCTATCTTCTTCTTCTTTTCCCTCTTCAATCTACACTATTATAGTTCAATTCTATGGATATATTTCATCCTAGGGGCATGGGGAAAAGAGGTCAAGGGAAGGGGATGAGAATGGAACTAAGGGAGAACCTAGGGGAAACTTACCTTTTGATTCTTTTTTTGTAGCGCCTGCTGAACTCTAACTTCTTGGTGTTGGGCAAAATCTAATTAAGTACACGCAAGTATACGTGGTCAACAAGTAATAAAGTGATAAATCGATTATCGTTCCCACAGGGAAATTAAACCGTATTTTATTCTAAAAAGTACCAATTTTTATATTATCTCAATTTATTTAAACAAGTGATCAATGTTATGAAATTTATAAAACTAATTAATTACTTTAATGAAAACTAACTAACACCAGATTAAATCAGATATAGGAGACTTAAGACTACAATTTCACTTATTGCCTCACTTAGATTGTCACACTTCCTATTAAGCCAAATTAATTATTTCGGATTATTAATCAAGAACACATATGACCATCTCTCAATGCATCATACTCATATCAACTTAAATCCACAGATGATAGAATTAAGAAGAATACCCTAATTAACTAATTTACTATATCTCTATGTGAATTACAATTAAAGAAGGTTTAAGCACACGTTCTTTATCAGATAACATGCGATACATAGTTATATCTATATCCTAGACATAAATCATGAATTCCAACGCCTTGCAGAAATTACAAACACATGTTATTATGATCATATCTAAACTTATAATCCCTTTCTCAATTTCATATAGATTATCAAGGTAATTATTGGCCAGACAATTAAACAATTAAGTGCAAATCTTAACAGACAATACAATAATAACAAATTATAACTTAACACATAAGCAGGTCAATCACAGTTATGGAATAAGATCAATTGTAGCCTTAATTAGAAATTTATTTCAACATAATTGAATTAGAATCCCACATCCACAAGTAATAAAACATTCAGATTATAGAAGTAAAAGTAGAGAAAGAGAATAAAAACTCTGAAAGCAATCCTTCTCTTTTCTGCTCCTGCCATAAACCTTCGTGCTTGATCAATTGCTTCAATTCTCCAACAATCCAATCTAAACTAGGCTTTTAGAAGAGTAGAATATAATAGAATAGAATAGCCTCCTTACAAATTGACATAACTGCTATTTTTAAGTCCCAACATAAATCCTAATCCTATTATGAAATACTACGTAGATTGCAATTCAATTACATGACTTAAATGAAAACTCAATTTCTGGTCAACATCGAAGTGGCGCGACCGCGCTATCCATAAGCCTACAATTGGTGCGGCCGCAATCCTGGCAGAGTAGTTTTTGCTGACTGAAGACAGGCGCAGCCGCGCTGTCCTGGTTCTGCAAATTCTTTGCTCTTTTGCTGCTGCTTCATGCTAAATATCACCGCTTCAGTTCCTAATCACTTTTAGCCTCCATATTCATCCAATCTACATCAAATACCACCAATCCAGTTCCCGAACAAGCAATCTACAAAACAAACCAAAATGCATGAAAAGTAATAGAAAGGCACAAGAAAGAAACAACAATTCCAATAAGATGATACCTGAATCGTGGGTATGAAACCTACTAATCATTGGGTAGACTCAAACATGTGACCTTACATAGTAAAAGAAGAGGTTTTTACTATTAGGCTATCATTGTTGGTCTAAACCCGAGGGGTGTACCTCTATCTGATTTTGGTAGGAACTTGATTCTTGTCTATCTCTTGGTCTATAGTTCCTGCTTGCGATTCGTGCTCTTTTTGTATTTGTTTCACTTGTTAGGATTGGGTGGACTTCTTGTCCCCTTTATTTTTGTTAGGGATTCTAGAGGATTCCAGGAGCATGATTTTAGGAATAATGCGTGGAGTGATATGTGCTAGTCATTGATTTACTTTCCTTATATAACATGAGTCTTAGTCTATAAAAGGCTCAGCTCTTATTTGTACTTGATATAATATGAGCAAACTCTCCACTTTACATGGTATCAAAGCTGACTCTCGAAAGCCCTGGTCGGGTCATCCGATCGGATTGTCGGAGGTGGAGACACGAAGGCTGGTGGTATTATCCCACAATGGAGAGAGGACAGTCCGGAGGTGGGGACACGAAGCCAACCAAAGATCTGTGGACCGTGTGTGTTACACCACAGTCATACATCGAAATAAATGGAAAAAATTTGTCTGTGTATGAGGAATTAAATTACTAATAATAGTATCTTCAGTCATGACCTTTTTGGTAAGCTTATGGTGGGCTAAGGTGACCCAAAAAGATACTATTGAGCCAATGGTTTAAGACCTTATTTTGATAGATTTGTTCCGGACTCGGGATAGGAAGCACTATCTAATTCTGGATGGAGGACAGCTATGGAAAGAGGAAATGATGGCTTTAGAGAAAAATGGTACATGGGTGTTGGTGATGTCTCCTCCAAATACATCGATTGTTGGTTGTAAGTGGATTTACACAGTGAAGGTAAATCCTGATGGTTCTCTTGCTCGGCTTAAGGCTCGATTAGTTGCAAAAGGATATGCTCAAGTTCATGGTATTGATTATTCCGAGACTTTTTCTCCTGTTGCTAAAATGACTTCTGTTAGATTATTAATTTCTCTAGTAACTTCTCATCATTGGTATTTTACATCAGTTGGATGTCAAAATGCTTCTCTTCATGGTGATTTAAATGAAGTTGTATATATGAAGCAACCATCTGGCTTCGTTGCTCAAGGAGAATCAGGTCTAGTATGTAAACTCAAGAAGTCCTTGTACGGGCTGAAACAATCTCCACGGTCATGGTTTGGAAAATTTACACAGGTTCTTCAGTTTGAATTACTTTGATGTGACAGTGATCACTCTATGTTTCATCGTGAGAGTAGTGCTAGAAGAATTTTGTTGGTCGTTTATGTTGATGATATTGTTATTACCGGTGATGATATGCAGAGAATAATGAATTTGAAATCTTTTTTGATACAAAAATTTGAAACCAAGGATTTGGGAAAGTTGAAATATTTTTTGGGTATTGAGGTGGCTCAATCTAGTAAACTAATTTTCCTATCTCAGAGGAAGTATGTTTTAGACTTGTTGGAGGAAACATGTCTTCTTGGATCAAGGCCAGTTGACACGCCCATGGATTCAAGTCAAAAGTTAACAAGGGGAAATATTTAGAAAATCTAGAGCAGCATCGACGACTTGTGGGAAAACTTAACTATTTCTCCGTTACTCGTCCCGACATTGTGTTTCATGTTAGTGTTGTTAGCCAGTTCTTATCCTGTCCTAGGTTTTCACATTGGGATGTATTGTGAGGATATTGAAGTATCTTAAGGGAGCACCAGGGCGTGGATTGGTCTTTCATGATCATGGTTGTGACGCCCCCAAAATTAGGTATACGTCACCTATCTTGGGTCGTCAGATACATGGTACAAAATTCAAATACAACTGTCGTGTACAATACGACAAAACATAACTGTGAGTTTGAATACAATTATTGTCTACTAGAGATTATACAAACTCAAAAGGAGTCCTCATTATAATTATTATCGCACTATTTCACAGAATAGTGAGGACTACTAATGCTATCCTCTGGACCATCACTCCGTTTCCCGACTCGTCCCAGTTATATTCTCATTTCCTGAAGAGAACAGTGAAAGAAAGGGTGAGCTCAACTAGCCCAGTAAGAAATATTATGACTAAGATAATGCAGAATAAATTATCATTAGTCTCCAACAGTGTTAAACTGATAAAATATAATAGACATCAAGTTTAACTGTAGCGGAACAAGCAGTCCATTAAAAGAGTCAAGTAGAAAATAAAATCTACTATCTTTTATGATTTAAAAGGTTTTTCATCACTGTTATCGCTGAGACTTAGCTTAATAAAATATTCCACATCATCGAATCACCCCTGCACTACGGCCAAGGATATTCTTTAGTATCACGACCACAATTATCCATGCACTACGACCAAGAATATTTGTGTATTCATTAATGGTCATGATCATGCCAACAACTGTCCATCAATGTACTACGGGCCAATGAGGACTTTTACCACATCATTTGTAACATTACGGTCATGATTACACCGAATAATCCCTGGTCATAATCATACCAAGTCCATCTATGCACTACAGGCCACAGATGATTTTCACATACTATAAACATGAGGATGATGACAATGATATAAGAATTGAATAAAACAAGTTCAAGAATTAATTTATCCATGAATCAATAACATCCAAATTGTCAACATGATACTGCTTTGTAGAGAAATTTAAGAATGCTCAGAAGAATATTTCCATGAAAAGATATTGGATGAAGCGCAAATATCAAGGATATCCACTAATTTCATGGAGTATAGAAGTCAAAACTTTAACCAACTGAGTATAACGAATGGAATAACAAATGAAATTACCATGCATGCGGTACTTTGCATAGACAGGTAATATGAGGGTACCGATTTGAACCAAACAGGACTTATAAACAGTGGATGTAATGAAGGTTTCTCCCAATGGAGTTTCCACAGATAAGTCAAAATCTAATTTCTCCGGAGTCAAATTTAATCGTTGAGCGCAAGTAGGAGAAATAAAAGAATGGGTAGTACCGGTATCAAATAAAGTATAGACTTCGCTAGAGTTTATGATAAGCTTACCCGTGATGACCTCATTCGGGTTCCTTGCTTTTTGGGAGGTCACAACAAACGCTCTCCCTTGCACTAGCGGCTTTGACTTTTCTGGAACGGCCTTTGATGCCTCCATTCTAGCTGAACTTGTCTTCGATGAACGACAAAATCGGGCCAAGTGACATTCTCTTCCACAATTATAACATGCTTTGAACGGCATCGCGCAGTTTGGACTGATGTGTCCCTCCCCTCCGCATTTGAAGCATATGATAGGTGGTTGTTCTCCTTCCTTAACAACGGGTGCTGGTGCTGACGTCTTTCTATCATTGTTGAATCTTCTCTTCTTGAAATGTTCATTCTTATTGTTTTGGCCCTGATTACCACCGAAATGGTTACCATTTCTGGCCTGTTGATTCCCTCCACGCTTGTTATCACTGCTTCGATGACTGTTCTCACTGGTATTATCATTTTGCCGGTTGCTCTCTTTTGATTGCGTTGACTCATTATCGCACTCTACTAACTGAGCCCTATTTACAACATCTGAATACAAACACAGTTTATGAGAAATAAGATGTTGACGTATCTCAGGTTTCAAACCTCGCAAAAACATTCGCGTCATTCACTCTTCATTATCCACCAAGTGGGACGCAAACCGGGATAACTTAGCAAATTTAGCCTCATACTGCAACACGGTCATATTATTTTGCTCTAGCTTGATAAACTCCACCTCCTTCATGTGACGAATACTTTCGGGAAAGTATTTGTCGTTGAACAGCTCTTGGAACTTCTCCCAAGACATCTTCAATGCAGCAGGTTGAGTACGCTTTACCGATTCCCACCAGTAATCTGCCTCTCCTCGCAACATAAAGGCGGCAAAGGGAACCTTTTGCTCCTCAGAGCATCCCAAGACATCAAATATATTGGTGATCTGCTTTATCCATGCCTCCGCCATAAGTGGTTTTGGCTCTCCCTTAAACTCCGGTTGTCCCAGCTCCTTGAACTGTTTAGCGGTGACCGTCCGAGAGTTTCCAATGTTTTCACCTACATTTTGGACAGGAGCCGCTCTCGCCTGCTGTTGCATGAATTGCATAAAGCCTCTGAACAATCCATCATTCATCATTTGGTCTGTGTTGTCGTTTGCATGAGGATTGTCGCCTTCCTGATGCACATTATCCTGATTATTGATATGTGGTGAATCAACGGTCGCCTGTACTCCATTGTTATTCTCAACATTCTCGGATGTCATTTTCAGATACTGCCACAAAACAAAAGGTTAATTGACATGTAACATTTTATCCCCATATTCTGACCGACCAAGTAAATACCAAAAAAAACTTGGGTAGGTCATACTATCGAAGGAATTCCCCGTCTCTCCCCTCCTAGTTCTATTCTCACATCATAGCCAGGGATCATATCCCTAAGCATTGATACCAACTGTGACGCCACCAAAATTAGATATACGTCACCTATCTTGGGTCGTCAGATACATGGTACAGAATTCAAATACAACTTACTAATACAACTGTCGTGTACAATACGACAAAACATAACTGTGAGTTTGAATACAATTATTGTCTACTAGAGATTATACAAACTCAAAAGGAGTCCTCATTACAATTATTATCACACTATTTCACAGAATAGTGAGGACTACTAATGCTATCTCCTGGACCATCACTCCGTTCCCCGACTCGTCCCAGCTATATTCTCATTTCCTGAAGAGAACAGTGAAAGAAAAGGTGAGCTCAACTAGCCCAGTAAAAAATATTATGACTAAGATAATGCAGAATAAATTATCATTAGTCTCCAACAGTGTTAAACTGATAAAATATAATAGACAGACATCAAGTTTAACTGCAGCGGAACAAGCAATCCATTAAAAGAGTCAAGTAGAAAATAAAATCTATTATCTTTTATGATTTAAAAGGTTTTTCATCACTGTTATCGCTGAGACTCAGCTTAATAAAATATTCCACATAATTGAATCACTCCTGCACTACGGCCAAGGATATTCTTTAGTATCACGACCACAATTATCCATGCACTACAGGCCAAGAATATTTGTGTATTCATTAATGGTCATGATCATGCCAACAACTGTCCATCAATGCACTACGGGCCAATGAGGACTTTTACCTCATCATTTGTAACATTACGGTCATGATTACACCGAATAATCCCTGGTCATAATCATACCAAGTCCATCTATGCACTACAGGCCACAAATGATTCACATACTATAAACATGAGGATGATGACAATGATATAAGAATTCAATAAAACAAGTTCAAGAATTAATTTATCCATGAATCAATAACGTCCAAATTGTCAACATGATACTGCTTTGTAGAGTAAAATTTAAGAATGCTCAGAAGAATATTTCTATGAAAAGATACTGGATGAAGTGCAAATATCGAGGATATTCCACTAATTTCATGGAGTATAGAAGTCAAAACTTTAACCAACTGAGTATAACAACGAATGGAATAACAAAAGAAATCACTATGCATGCGGTACTTCGCATAGACAAGTTATTCCAACAGATTAATAAGTAACGGAACCAGGTCAGGCGAAAATCGCACCGACAGGATGTTCCAACAGAATAATAAAGACGGAATCAGGTCTGGCGTAAACGCACAGACAGGATATTCTAACAGAATAATAATAAAGACGGAACCAGGTCCGGCGTAAAACGCACAGACAGGATATTCCAACAGAATAATAATAAAGACGGAATCAGGTCCGGCGTAAAACGCACAGACAAGATATTCCAACAGAATAATAATAAAGTTGGAATAATAGAAGAATGTCACCAAGTATAGGGTAGTCCGCGTATACTGGTTATTCCAGCAGAATAATAAAGAATAGAATAACACAAGTTCTCTTCATGAATACAAAAGAAATAATAACCCTTACGAGTACAACAAATAATATTCCCTACCTTAAGAAGAAGAGTACTTGATATATAAGTAGTGAAGTAGCAGAATACTTTCTTCTTTCTCTTTATAGTTTATATCTCTAGAGTTTCAGTGAATTCGTAAGAAAATAATGAAGGAATGAGCTTCTATTTATAGGAGAATGGATTGCATAGTAACTAACTCATGAACGGTCCAGATTGATTTACTTTAATCGGACGGTCCATAATTAAAGCAAAATCTTTTAAATAAAATATAATATATTCTATTTATAATCTAATAAAACGAAAAACTTTTAAATAAAATATATTATATATATATTATATATATTAAATATATATATATATAGCATGTGCCAAGATTTTCACAGGATACACTCCCGTGATTAAATTTTCCTTCTGTCTAAATTTTCAACAAGGTTATGTATATATATATATATATAATATTACATACATACATTATTTAACATATAATATATAAACATATCTATATCTATATATATATATATATATGTAATAATAAGGATAACTCCCTCCTGACCCCTTTTTTTTCTTTCTCTCCCACCCAACCGTGACAACATATCAACCATCATCTTTCTTTAATTTCAAACGTGGGCCCCACCATGGGCACCACCTAATATTATATATATATATAACTTCCTACTGATTATTTTGAAAAACGGGTAAATGGGGGTCCATAATAATATTAATAACTATGTCATCTCAATTATTGGTTTAATAATATATAAAATATCGACAATAATTGAATAAAACTGAATGAATTCTCACGTAAGCATCAATAATCAATACCGTGTGCTACTATGCAACCACGCGTATTACTGTACTTTTACTACCGAGTAGTTCAACAGTTATTAACGGTAAAACTTCCGCCGTTATTTTCAATAAAGTATTTTTGTCGTTTTCTCAATTCGACAATAATTCTGTTGTGGGATCCACCAATGATTGTGCTGTTGTACGAATATTCCCTGTTAAAACGAATATTCCCCGACCAATCGAATAATATATAACAACTTGCGTACTTTGCAAAATTTATAAATATTACCCACAACTATAACATTATATCAATTTCACTCCATAATATTCAAAAATAATATTTATAGAAAATTCATCTTTATTCAAAAAGTTGGGGTTTTATTCGAGAACCAAACACATAGAAGATGGCTGTCATTTTATTCGAGAAAAGATACAAGAAGGGATTATATCCACCAATCATGTGAAGACCAACGATCATTTTGCTGACGTGTTTACTAAAGCTTTAGGGTCGAATATCCTATATTTGTAACAAGCTCGGGATGATTGATATCCATGCTCCAGGTTGAGGGGGAGTGTTAGGGATTCTAGAGGATTCCAAGAGCATGATTGTAGGAGCATGATTTTAGGAATAATGTGCGGAGTGATATGTGCCAGTCATTGATTTACTTTCCTTATATAGCACGAGTCTTAGTCTATAAAAGGCTCGGCTCTTATTTGTACTTGATATAATTTGAAATGATAAACTCTCCACTTTACAATTTTCTTATACTATTCTATTAAGAAATCTTTTTCTGTATTACAAAAAAACATGGTTTGGAGGATAAAGAGTTGCACATATTTAAAAATGATAACGTTTTTCCTTGCGTGATTGGTTTTGAGGAGGAAAATGTTGGAGCCTTGTAGTTTTTGGAAGGGTTTAAGCCTCTTAATATTAGATTCAAGTGTTTGACTTTGATCATATGTTATCTGTTGCGTGCTTTTGTGTGTGTTTGTTGTATGTTTAGAAGGTAATAATTCTGGTTTCTTATTCCTCGTTTAGTTATATTTTTGCATTATTTAGTAATTATATTTTCTCCTTTCTCGTTATTTTGGTTTGATCCTTTTTCTTTTGAGTTTCCTCTTATATAGGTTCAACCTACTTTAATTTGTTTTTGTCGTCTCTCTCTCTCTACCCTTTGATGATGGAGCTTTTTATGACCATCCAATACATCTTAGCAAAACTAAGGTTTGCACCATTGAAGTTGACACATTTTATGCAATAACCCACTAAATTTTAAAAATTGCAATTACCATATTAAACTAACTAAAATTGTAAAATTGCACAATTCCGTCAACTTAAATGGATGGAAGTTTAACTTTTTTCTACGTGGCTTTGTAAATTTGAAAACAAAAAAAATTGAAATGACATGGAGAATTATAAATTAAAAACAGACCAGTGAGAGACAAAAAAAACATGTGGCATCCACATGTTATTAAAAAAGAAAATAAAAACCTCTGGAGGTCCCAAAATGGTTGTCATCTTCAACCTTTAGCCAGGTTAACCGAACATTTGTAAAATGGGTCAAAGCCATAACTTTCTCATTTTAACTCTAAATTTGGCAATAATATGTCAAAATTTTCGTATGGGCAAGATCTATGACATTATGTTATATATTTTGCGAAAGGAAGCCAAATATTGAGCAGATCTGAGGATGAACAAAGGAGTTACCATGAATTCTTGTCAAAAGATGGTAGTTTAAGACCATGATTTGCAAGTTTGACACCAATGGAGATGGTGTGCTCAATTTTGACGATTTCAGGATTACGTTGAATGTTTGCCGTTCATTTATGGTTGATACTGCATAGATCTTTCCATGCATTACACATTTGATGTGTTTGAATATGACTTTTTCATTTGTTAATTTGTTCCTTCACCGTAAGTGGCTGAATAAGACAAAGATGGGTAAAAAAGTGAACAAATTAGGAAGGAGAGACCGAGAGTGGGAAAAAGAATATAGAAAAAAGAAAATTTGTGGAGGATGTGCATAGGAGAGGGAGATAGGGTCTCGTGCTTAAACTGGATTTTGAAAAAGCTTATGATAGAGTTAGTTGGGGCTTCTTGGATAAGGTGTTGGAGAGGAATGGTTTCGGAGTTTGGTGGTGCTCTTGGATAAAAGGATGTTTTGTCTCTTCTCATTTTTTTGTGATTGTTAATGGGGAGACCACAAATCTTGGTTCAAGTCTTCCCAAGGTTTGAGACATGGAGACCCTTTATCACCTCTCTATTTTACTTTGGTTGTTGATGTTTTGAGCAGGATACTCAACCAGGGAGAGCAGTGTGGTATCCTTGCAGGTTATGCAGTTGGGCATGAGGAGGTGAGGGTTTCTCACTCTCAATTTGCTGATGATACTATTCTCTTTCTTTCAGAGGGGTTTCAAGGTTTTAAAAATGTGTTAACTATTCTTCAAGTTTGTGGCTATTTCTGGTATGATGGTTAATTTGTAGAAATGTAGTGTAGCTGGGATCAACATCGTTATGGGGGCAGATTTTAGCGTATTCGTTTTTGTTGCTTGTAGAATTGAAGAATTTTCGCTTACTTACCTTGGGCCCCACTTGCTGGGAATCCTAGGTTAGTCTCATTTTGGTATCCGGTAGTTGAAAGAGTGAGTCAACGTTTGGACAGGTGGAAAGGTGCGTATTTTTCCTTAGGGGGTAAGATTTCTTTGATTCAAGCTTGCTTGTCTAGTATACCCCTATACCCCAATATTACCTCCCTTTTTAGGATCCCAATTAGTGTAGCTAACACTAGAAAAGTTAATGAGAGATTTTTTTTTTTGGCCGAGAGTTGGTTATGAGAGGAAGGATTATTTTGTTGGGTGAAAGACAGTTCCTTTCTAAGCAGGGGGTTTGGGGTTGGGTTATTTGGTCCTCAAGAATATTGTTATACTTGGTAAATGGCTTTGGAGATTTCCTTTAGAACCTCATTCCCTTTGGCATAAGGTTATTAGGAGCAAATTCGGCATGCATTTGAATGGTTGGGATGCTAGATCCGGGATTTATGTAACTCATGCAAGTCCTTGGAAATTTTACTTCCTTTATTTGACATTTGAGATATGAGTTCGGAATGATCATCGAATTTGATTTTGGGAGGATGATTGGTTGGGAGATAATCATTTTTCTCTTGTTTTTAATCGTGTTTATTGTATTTCTTCATTTCATGATGCTCCTATTTCTAACTTCATAAACCGTGATGGGAACTTACTTTCTTGGGATTTTCATTTCTTCGGGAATCTCGTGGATTTGGAATCTAAAGGGATAGAATCTTTGCTAACATTGCTTGATTCGGTTCATTTATGTACTTTTTTTTTATTTTTTTGGCTAAATTTTATGTACCTATAAGCGTACCTAGAATTTAGATTCATTTGGTTTCTTTTCTCGTAAGAGTTACTCCTCTTGTTTAACTCGGTCTATTGTTCCTTATCCATATCCATTGGCTTCGTACATTTGGAAAGCCAAGGCCCATTCCAAAGTCAAGGCTTTTGTGTGATCTGTGGTTTTACAAAGATTAAATACTAATGATCTTTATCAGTCTTACAAAGTTCTATCTCCGAACATTTGTTTTATGTGTAGGGTAATGAGACACATGCTCATTTATTTCTGAATTGTCTTGTTGCTTGGGGATTGTGGAGCTCTCTCTTTTGGAGTACTAGAAGAGGAGTGGGTGTGTCCATCTACGGTGGAAGACATGTTATTAATTTGTTTTGGAGGATTTGGAAGTAAGAGGGATGCCAAAATTTTATGGAAGTGTGCCTTCTTTTCTATCTTGTGGGGAATTTGGAATGAGCGTAATGCTAGGTTGTTTAGAAAAAGTTACTTATCCTTAAAGTTATTGAATGATATGTTATTTTTCTTGCGTCTCTTTGGGCTTTTGCTATGGGGCTTTTAGAGGTGTCTGTGTAATTGATTTATGTAGAGATTGGAGGACTGCACTTTTTTAAGTACTTTCTTGTTTTTGATCTTTTAGTCTGTTGAGGGTAAACTTCTTGTCCCCCATTTATTGTATCCTTTCTTCTCTATTAATAAAATTTCTTCTTTTATCAACAAAAAAAAAGTTTATCATTTTCATTTTTTCACATTTTATTATTATTTTGCCATGTAATTAATGTTTTGATATCTTTAGTATTTTTGTGCTGCCACTTAGGAAAAAGAAGACGTCCGTGTTAGTTTAATCGGGTAATCACAGTTTTTTTCAAGTTCAGTGTGCTATTGCATAAAAGTTGCTAACCATAGTGGGGGTAAACCTTAATTTTACCAATACATAGTAGTAGGTCAATTTCCTATATTGGGTTGCACTTGATCTAAACTTCAAGTTCCATTCCAGTCTTCCAGATCGATATTAAGTAGTACCAAGGCTTTCTAGTATATAATATACTCTGTTGCCAACTACAGTTTCATGGAAAGCACTTGTACTTCGGCATATGTTGCAATATATGATTCATATTCTTCATGAAGTATGTAAACTGGTATTGATGGCATTTATTAGATGTAACAAGTTCTCTTTACATGTCCAGTGTGTATGATAAGCAACCTCCTTAATTTTTAGGCACTACATCTTTTTGCCATGTTTTATCTTAATGCTTCTCAATTGTTTGTTTTTGGTCTTACCTTGCAACTGTGGTATCTAGGAAACTGCCCCCTCGTCATGTTAATGGAAAACATTGAACATTGATACAATTTTATAATTACATTCTTCCTGCTTGATTGTTTTAATTCACTTGTGCTTTATATCAGTCATCAATGTAACTGAAAATAAAACTATACTTTCCTTGTACAGTTCGGACAGGTTGGTGTTGGTGATAATATTGATCATTGCTCTCCGGTGCAAGTTAAATTGCCACATGAGCAGGCATGTCCTTGTCCCATATCTTTTCAATCTGGTTACAGTTTGGGAGAACAAATTTCTTTTGGTGTTTGATTTGTAGGGTAGTATCCTATGCTAATTAAAACTTCTTTCTAGTTTGATTTTTAAAATCTTTTAATATGTTTTATTTTCCAATCTCTTAATGGCAGAAAGTAGTTCAGATATCGTGTGGGTGGAGGCACACGCTCGCTGTCACTGAAAAACAGAATGTATTTTCATGGGGAAGAGGTACAAATGGACAACTTGGGCACAGGGAATCTATTGATGGGTAATTATATTTTCAACTTTCCCAATACTCTATAGTAGCAAATTTTCATCTGATTGAGATTTTGTGAGGCCTCAATTACTGAAAGGCAGTAACATGATACCTGAGGCAATAGCTTACATAGTTTTTTCTTCAGCCTCTTACTAGCATACGTCTATACCTAAACATTGGTTAAGGATCCTCTCCAATTTTGTTCTTTAGTTCTGTCCAATCCAATCTTACACCATCCATCCATTCCTGTGGGGCTTATGATATTTGTATGACTCCCTCAACAACAAGTGGTTGGTGTCTATTGTAGAAGTAGTAACAAACCTTCACCCGACAGATGATACTGATCTGAAATATTTCAGAACTAGGTTTTTTTGGTAGTTTTCTGTTTTCTAGTTTGAATTTTTTTGGAGAATAGTGTTTTGGATCTAATATTAGACAGAGATAAAGAAGTTCAAAGAAGACATGTTTTTTGTGGTTTGTTTATGTTTTCAACTCCCAAATAATAATTTATAATTTGTTCAATATGTGCATTCAGATGAAATTCTGTCACTCGAAAATGTAATAATAACACAGTCGATACTCGATAGAAGGTTTTTTTTTTGGCTATCAGATTTCTATGTTTTTTGTCGTTGTCCAAAAAGCAAAACCTAGTTGTTATTGGAGAGTGTTTAACTAAAATGATTTTGTTGATGATATAGCCCCTTACCTGACAAAATTTGTGGTCCAAACATGGAATGCCTACCCATTGACTTGTAAAAATGGAAAATTTTAACAGGTATCTGGGTAGTTTCATTTATTACAAGTTTTGCTACTAGATATCAGAATGTTTTTATCTTCTATTCTCCCTTTTTAAATTTCCCAATAAAGACAAAGAAGAAGTTCAAATTCTGTTTAATGGCTGCATACAATCAACCAATGACGTGTTTATATACAAAATAACAAATAAGCAATACAATTTTCTTTACCAATGGGTGGATATGATAAAGACAACTCCGTTTTAGTGGGATTCTGATTAGGGGGAAAATATGGTAATTTGTGACCTGCCATGTTTAGGGAGCATGCTCAGCACACAGTACCCACTCCCTGGTGTCATCAAAAGGTAACCTTAAATCAGCTTTTGGGGACAACCTATTGCCCTCATTTATGAGAGAACCACATTTTGAGTCGCAGATACTCTGAAAACTCCCTTGTCAGTATGTGACGTAAGGTATGTCCTCTGTTTATCCCACTGCTGCTGGACCATCAGTTTCCGATTACTGTGGGTTTAAGTCAAGTACTTCATTTACAAAGCTTTGATTGATTGAGAAAGTGGATCTTGGAGTGAAGAGTGAACTATGAGTGCAAGTATGGGTTTCATTATTTAGGAAGAGAAGTGGAGATTTGATATGTTTTCTTGAAGAGTAGGGTGAGCGATACGAGTTAAGAAATAAAAAAATTTAACTGGGTTTATGTCCAGCACATATTAGATGTCACTAAATATACTTTAAATCCCTTGTACCAGCATATTTTCTAATATCCATTTGCACTTGTTAGATTTAGATTATAATAGCATGTGGAAGAATAAATAGTACCCCCCCCCCTTCCAAATTATAACCCGAATATTAACTTTTAAAAAGTTAATTTGTGATATTTTCAAATTTAAAATTGATATGATTTGTTTGTCTTCAAATCAATAAATCTTATTATAACTAGTAGTACTTTTTAGTTTTTAGATAGTTTATGATATTCATAATTGTATTGATATAAACTAAATGAATTCGCCAGTATATTCTCTCTTTAATTCTGTTTTCAATTATATTATACTCCATCCGTTTCAAATTATAAGACCAATATTGACTTTTTAAAAGTCAATTTGTGATATTTTCAAATTTAAAATCGATATGATTTGTTTAAGTTTTAAAAATAATAAATCTTATAACTATACCTTTTAAGTAGTGTATGATATTTATAATTGATTTACATAAGCTAAATGAACAGAACATGTCTATAAATAGGCTTACACTACGAGTCTCTCCAAGAAACTAACTCAACTGGAATAGGAAAAAATAACCTAATTAATAGTTCCTAATTATACTAATAAACACATTATAAGAAAACATTTACTCCTAATTGCATAGGAAACACAATATAAGACAAACAGGGAAACACATTAGTACGCCTTCTGTCCCCAAAAGGATGCTAAGCTGATAAAAGTTTTTGCCCTGAAAAGGATGAGAAAAGTTAACAAGAATTTTTTTTGAATGGACTAATTTACCCTTGACTATACATCATTCACATCATAAATGAGTGCTTCGCATTAATTCTCTCTCTCCAAACCCAAAACCCAAGGATAGATTGAGAAGAAAATTTACTCTCTTACTATTTTGACTACCTTAATTTGTGTGAAATCTGTCCTTTTGTCATCCGTTTGGGGACAGAGGTAGAATAATTTTAATACCGCCTCACCTGTAATTTAGACTGTTTGGTTATATCTGGTTAGAGACGGATAAAGGGCCAAGCGTGTAACATAACCAATTCTGATTAGTGTGTCAAACGCAGGATATGGACCAGATTGGATTATATATCCTATTTGCTTTTGCTTACTCAAGTTTCTAATGTAAAATTTACTTAAAGTCAATACAGAGTTCTTTTTCTCTTTCTCTTTCCCTCCCTCTCTTTTTAGGGTCTAGTATAACCCAATTAAATGTTTGACTTTCGAAATAAGCTACTTGGTAGTCCTTTGCTTCTCCTGGGTCTTTCTTCTAAAACTGTTCTTCACTTAGCCATACATTATGTAGGTGGTAATTCCTTTCCTATATTTTTTTTGATTAATCAAATATTAGTTCTAGGTTCTGCAACATACGGATATGTTTTGACATTAGTAAAATTTAGTAATCCCATTAATGTGTTCAAACAATAAATAAATGATTCGGTTTTGCTGTTTTGCTATCTGGTTTTAATGAGGGAAAATGCATTATGATTTGGAAGTGACAAATTTGTATTACTAAATCGGTAAAATTTTATATTAATATAAGTTCGTTTTTGAGGTTTGTGCTGAACAGGGAGCTCCAGTTAACTGAGCTGCCCATGGATACAAGGGTTTAGAATGAGGAGTCCTACAATGTATTGCGACAATTTTGTGCTGAATTACAATTCCGAATCAATACTAATACATAGGACTGGATCGAATTATAAGACGGGTCCACCTGTTACATCTCTCTCCAAAAAGGTTACCACTAATACTTATCCACGTAACTTGCAATCAAAAAGTCGACACAATCATTCACAATATATATCATTTTCCTAGAATGAGTGAAGCTTTTGATGAATCCTATCAAAATCAACTTCATTTTAATATTTGTCATCCAACAAATTTGCAATGTATGTTTTGCCAACAGGTTTAACTCATAATTCATACTTTGGGCTTGGTGCAACTCGAAACTTTGAGGTTCAACGTCTGTTTGGTAAAAAGATAATAACTTTTCATATGAACTCCGATTGGGACGATTCAAGATGTTTCGGAAAGCTAAGGAATAACTCTACAATAAAATCCAAGTCCCAAGCCAAGACCATGCATCCAACTTAGCATTAAAAGCTCTACAATCTCCCCATTTTCCTCGTTTTAGTTCCAATTACTCCTGAAATCATTAAACACCTTAATAAGCTCATATACACAAAACATGCAATAAAACTAATCATAAAGGAATCGAAATAAATGAATAATATGCACTCATCACTCGGCTTCCCCACCTTCCTACCTCTCTCTTTTCATGTTATGAAGAAGATAAAGAACTGATGTAAATCTTATTTACTATTTATCCATGCCTATGAGTGTGATTTATCTCCACATCGCGCGGATGGGTATCCTGTCCTTTATAGAATTTTTCTGCCACTCCTGTTTTGCTTGTAAAGAATAAATTGGTAAGATGCCTGCATAGGCATTGTTGTTCTAGTCCTGACTATAAGCTTTATGTCCTTGTCTGCCTATTTCAGGCTGTTTCTGTTAGTTGTTTGTGAATATCCTTTCTTCCTATTTTAGGACATTGCCATGCAAAGAATGTTTTCTTTAATATTCATACTACAATAGTGTAAGCCATTGCAACATAAGTGTAGCTCTTTTAGTACTTAAATCAAATGAGCGAGTTCTACAAGGTAAAAAATGCATAGAGATGATGAATTCTTTATATGGTTATACAAAATTTTCCGCCTTTTTTACCAAGCAGCAATCACGGTCAAATAAATATTTGTAAACATGAACTTCTGACCTTTTCTTTTTTGCTGAAATTTGTTATCATGAACTCACAACTTCTTTCCTTTTTTTCTTTGAAATTGGAAGAAATATTCCGAAGATGATAGAGGCTTTGAGTGCAGATGGGTCAAACGGGCAACAAATAGAATCCTCGAAAGTTGATTTATCATTAGGTGCTGTATGCTTTTTTGTAATGGTCTTTCTTTCTTTTTTGCAACTTCAAGAATTTATCATGATGGAACTAATTGTTAATTTAAAGATACTTTTTGAGCAGGGAAAACTTCAGTCTCGCCGTCTGATAGATATGCAGTTGTTCCTGATGATAATAAAGTATGTTTCTCTTTCTGAAAAGCTTCATTGATATGTATTCTGAGGATTCGGTAGTAACCTTGTCTGAAGTACTATATCTTCATTGATATGTTTTCCAAGGATTCTTGCACTATGTCATTCTTAAGGGGATACAAAGTTGTGCCAGAGGTCCTAACACAATTAAGTAAATGAAGTTACTCGGTCGAAGATAAAATCTATAAATTGATGTTTAAAAGCCAGTTCAATCTGAATATTATTTTGCAATAATGGTGTGATTAGAATTGGTGGGTCTTGTTTTAAGATGACAATTATTCCATTATGTTATTAGGTGATAGTGTATTATCTTTGACTGCAATCCCTATCCAATTTTCATGTCTTGTTTTTTCTAAGGAATTTAAGAACAGATTTAAGACATGCTAACAACAATCTGCATGTTGCTTTAACATTAGTTTCTAAAATTGCATTTTAGATGCTGAGAAAAGAGCTGCTACAGTAAAAACTATTTTTTCTTAAACGTGTTGTCCACACATCTTGAAATATTTGGTGATTACACTGTTTTCAAGACTAAGAAAAGTAGGACAAGAATTTTTAGCCTTCTATGCTATTTAAGAATTCTAAAGTTAAAATGCACAGTATGTTGACCTTACAGCAGAAGATGATATGTTTTTGAGAATGGGTGAAATGGAAAAACATGTTGCAGTAAAATTAAGGTAATATATCTCAAAAACATTTATATACTCCCTCCGTCCCATGATAAAAAAGTCCTTATTACTATTTTGGGTAGTCCCATATTAAATGTCCATTTTTCTTTAATAACCAAACTTTTACCCATATTTTCCTATTATACCCGTAGCATTAAATATCTCATACTTTTTTTATTCTAATTTTCTTTCCATATTTAATGACATTATTATGAGTAATTTTGTCATTTCATTCATCTTCTCAATATGCTTGAAAAGTCCACCCGGACTTTTATCGTGAGACGGAGGGAGTAATAAACCTTTGTGGTTCCTTTAATGGTTTTACAGTCGTACTTCTGGATGGAATGTTTTTGGTAAAACATTGTAGTTAATGAAGGTGGAATTTTATTCTCTCTTTAGTTTCAAAACTATATGAAAGTTGAACCATATCATCATCTGTAAAATTTTATACACCTGTGTTTATTTTATTTTGATTTTTATTTTCTTATTGACAAAGCTTTTAAGATGATGGGAAATTGATGCAGGTACATGGGCAAACAGTGACTTCAGTGGAGGGGAATATAAATGATGCAAGCGTCCCTGAGGGTGATGTGAAAAGGATTCGGATATAAAATTTCTGACTTCCTACCGAATCATTAAAAGAAAAATCCTATTGTGCTATCCAATCATATATATATATATATATATATATATATATATATATATATATATATATATATATATATATATATATATATAAATGATAATTGTAATTCATATTTTATAAATGGTATTCTATTGTATAATGCTGCGCAAATGGTGAAAATTTGGTATGCATTTATAACTTCCTTCTAGGTCATCTGTTTCACAAAGAGTAGGATTCACTCTGATTCTAGTTAATTTATGAAATCTTATAATTTAAGTTGTGTGAATTTATTTTAAGAGTAATGTTATGGACAAAAACTATGCACAAAAATTCTACACAAACAGTATAAAAAGAGAATAAGAAATGGAATTTACTATCGAATGTTTTACACATTTTTATTGGTATGCAATATATTTTTTTTTTGTGCACAATTTTTGGTATCTAGTTTCTGAACATGGTATTATTATTATTTTAATTTTTGAAATAACAATTTTGTTCATTTGAGATTTTAAGTAATTTGCATGATTAACTATTATAGTGTATGGAATCAAATAAATTTATATCAGTTTTGAATGAAAGGATTTTATAAATTACTTGAAAAAGAATTATTAAATGAAACTCATTGTCTTTAATTATATAAAAAATTACTACCGAGCCTTTGACCTATAAAATTTTTATATAGTTAAAAAAACACTTGTGCAATCATCAATGTAACATCACCTTTTTGAAAAGGAAAAAGGAAAGGGGGGTCATGGGAAAAAACACAACAAACTTCAAAATAAGTGAACATAGCACTAATAATTTCAAAATATTAATAATGATACTCATCAATAAAGTATTAAATACAATTCTCCAAACAGAGTTAAAATAACCAAAATCAAAAATTGAAACATCCTAGATGGTTAAAGACAACTCTCTCATCACACTAGTCATGAATCACCCCTGCAAACCTGTTGGAAGAAAAACATAGCATGAGTCAATTGCCCAGTACGGATACAGATATACAAAAGAGATACAATTGATATACAAAAGTAACTAAGACAAAATTCTGAACAAAGTCTCAAGTATAAATGCAGACGAAAATATACTCTCCAAAGATCTGAATGGAATATACCTGAATCAACAAAATTGACGAAACCAATAGAAGAATAAAGAAATAACGAACTGAAGTAACTAACTCAATGAATTGAACTGAACAGAAACAAAAACAAACAAAACTAATACAATGAAATAATAGGCTGAATCAAATGGTTAGATGTTATTTCATACCGAGTGAGCTCGAAAATATACATTGCCACACATGCAAGTCAAAACAATGCCACAAAGGCAAGTCAAAATAATGTCACACATGCAAGTCAAATGATGTCACACATGCAATTCAAATGATGTCACACTGGCAACCAAAATAATGCCACACATGCAAATCACACATTAGACCGCGAATCCAAATGTGTGCAAATCGGATAGGTGTGTTTAGCACAACATCACAAATTCAAAGAACAGAAAACTAGGGTTAATTCATATGCCTCCCACAATAAAATACCAAATGGCTCACTTCCTCCGAAGCCCAAACGGAGACGCCGCGGACTAATCACATCGACACGGAAAATGTCATGTCTCTCGTGCCAAGACGACAGGTCTGTAGTACCCCCACAGGTGGTTATAACTCATGTATACCTTACGATATATTCTAACAAAAATACCATGTCACAACACATGCGACATAATACTAATAAAAGAGTTCTATATGTACATGTTGCACCAAATCAAATTCAAGTCACAAGGTTTCAAAAAGAAGGTAGCAACATGTACCGCTCTACAATTATTAAAATAAATAGTACTAAACATGATAACCTAATTCAAAGAATACAAATACGAGTCATATGTATCAACTCTAAAATGAAACTAATATATTTATTTCACAAGAAACAATTATGTGAAATCATAACAGAATTCGAAATAAGGAAACAAACGAACAAATAAAATTTATCAAGAGTATCACTGAAAGAGTACAGAATCCGTACTTGGATTAAGCAATGTAATACCCAAAATTATTATCCCAATATAGTTCGTTAAATTCCTTCCGTTGGAACTAATTTAAACAAAATAATAAAAAATAATATAAGTATACATACCAACTGTATATCTTAAAAAAAATTCATGTTCTTCGAATTACAAAACATTATAAAATTTTACTAAATTAATATAACCATTATACATAATCAGTGTCATAGCTTATACTTTTATAATTGACAGTCGTGTAAATTTTATACATTAAAACTAATTTAATTAAAGAAACCAATTCTCACATTCATGTCATAAAGGATGACAACGTAGGTTATATATATATATATATATATATATATATATATATATATATAGGTCGGATCCTGTCCGGGAGCCCGGACAAGTTTAAAATCTAGACCTTTTTTTTGTTTTTTTTAAAACAACTAATTTTTTTTAATATTTCATGGAACTGGAATTTTTATATAGTACAATGTTTTGGTTGTGATTTGGATACATATAACAAAACATGTATGTACAGACTGTACAGACATATTTTGTTATATGTATCCAAATCACAACCAAAACACTATATTATATAAAAATTCCAGTTCCATATAATATTAAACTCTTTTTTTAGTTGTTTAAAAAATAAAATAAAAAATATGGGGTCTGGATTTTGGTCAGGTCCGGGAGTCCGGACCTGATACATTCTGATATATATATATATATATATATATATATATATATATATATATATATATATATATATATATATATATACCTAGATAGACTACCATATTAAATAAAGAATCTATTACTTGTTTATTATATAAATCCAAGGCACTGAAGTCAACAATCATGAATTTGTAAAAAAGTTTGAATCCCGAAGTTATATACTCCATCTAATGCACCCGTTCCAAGACAAGACCAAAAATAAATTCACGCATGCTTTTTAATATAATACACCTATATAATCAATCCTCTTATGGCCAACTCAATCAGGTGTACCATCAATAACAATAAAATTTTCCATTAAAACATCTCTACCACCGTGAAAATAAGAAGTGTTGTAGCACACACATATATATACATATATATATATATATATATATATATATATATATATATATGAATATATTTACACTGATTGTTATACTCCACAATAATTTAATAAGAGTCCACAAACAGATTTACAGGTATGATAAAAAGAATTTAATTCCCGATCTTCGGTCTTGATTGTTCTGTCTCCTTACGCCGTTCCTCTCCACAATTCTTATCAGACGTGATGAAACATAAGTAGGTTTTAGATATTTATTTATTAACACATCTTTCTAACTCTCCTAATTTTAATAGAATTTATTATTACCCACGTTTAATTAAATTAAACCCAATTAATTTTAAGGCCCAAATTGTACTAAATTAATTTACCCATCACTTATTAATATTTATTAGCCCACACAAATTAAATAACTAGTTTGACCCAAATAAATGACAAAGTCCAATTAATATATTTTAAAATAAAATAAATTTTTTATTATTTAATATTAAATTTTTTTTTCGGGTATTACATCACCTACCCCTTAAAAAGGATTCCGTTCCCAAAATCAAAATAATGTTAAGTACCTAATTCTCAAAAAGATGTGGATACTCCGCTCGAATAGACTCCTCTATCTCCCAAGTAACTTCCCACTCCGAATGATTTTACCACAAGACTTTAACAAAATGAATTATCTTTCTCAATTTTAATTTAATCAGTTATTTAATTATCTACTAAAAGAATTTAATTTTACAAACAAAACAATGAAGAAAAGAGGGAAACAAAGTCATTTACCTTTTCCAATTTAAATACAATTGTATAAGATAAAATCAAGTAATATTTAATTATATAAAAAATGGGTTATTATATTTTTCACCCCTTAAAAATAATTCCGTCCTCGGAATTCAAATAAACTACATTAATTTTTATTTTAGCTTTTATTTTAATTACATAATTATTCATGAACTTAAATTAAAACGTCGCGCCGCCATTTATACCGATCAAGCCTGATAAGTCCATTGATCCACACAATTATACATGTACTCGTAAAAGATTCGTCAACTATCGTGTAAAGTCTTGGTAAGGTTCTTCACGTTAAATCACATTATCCACTGTTGGTGCAGGCCGCCCGTTAATATCTTTGAGTTTCATTCTTGCAAACGTACGTACCCTTCGGAACATAATTTTAAAACACAAAATTTTCTTTTCATCTAAATACGATTCGAATTCCCAAAATATTTAAAATTATTTTTAATTCGTAAAACATTTATGTTCCACTCATGACAAAGATTTAACAAATTATTTTTATTTAATTTTACATAAATTCATGCAAAACTCTAAGGGCATCAGATAAATGAAACAACTTTGTTAGTTCCCGGAGGCACAATAGTTATCTAGAAGGGGGGAGTTGAATAGATATTTAAAAAATCTTTTCGTTTTAACTTGTTAGTTGATAATGATTAAAACTTAGCGGAATTAATATTTGTTTTAATCTCCCTTAAGATAGTGAGTTAATGAGAGTGAGGCAGTTATAGCAGTTATGACAGATATGACAATTATAGCAAGAATGTAATAGACACAGTCGTTTTAAGCGGTTCAGAGCACTTAAAGCTCCTAGTCCACTCTTCTACTCTTCAAGTAAGAAATCCACTAAGGATGTTTTTTACACTTTCTGAATCACACGGATTCCTTCTAGCCCAGCAGTCTAGAAACTTCTTAGTTCATTCTTGAACTCTTCAAGTCCAACAGACTTGGCTCTTTACAGTTCACTTTGAACTCCTTAAGTATTTTTGACTTGGAAATCTTACTTCAATTGATTGGTAGTTGTTGAGTTCTTGATGGTTGCTATTCAGTTGCTGTTAAGCACTTGTTCGAAAGAACTGAGTAGCTGAGCAAACTTTCTCTTTTTCTCAGATCGTAGAGTTGAGCGTTGAGAGTTCTATTTCGTTCTTGTTCAATGCTTGCTTTTTTTCTTGCGTCTGCATATGTTTTGCATATATGTGATCTTAAAATCTATCCGTTTGATCCATCCGTTGAAGCATTAAACGCGTTTGACATTTCTGTACTTTGATGGAGACTTTTCTGCACATCTTCTGAATTACATTCTGGCCCACTGACACAACAGACTACTTTCTCACCTAACACCTGAAAAGGTATTTTCCTCTTACCAATGGTACTTTCCTTAGCTTCTTTAATATGCTTCTATGTTGCATACTAAGGATATCTTTTGCACCGTTGGAACTGGTGAGGACTTCAACGTTTGAAACCCATTCCATATTTATTGGAATTTGTCTTCAAACACAAGGTAGGGCTTGATGCTTCTGACACACGGCAGATGATACTCTACGATCCACATCGTGGTGTCTTGTCACCTTGGTGCTTGATCTGATTCTCTTAAACAAGAGCACTACAATTTCTCTTAATGACCTGCACATTACGATCTTCACTTTCTCACTTTGTAAGCTCTACGTTTTCGAGAGCACACTACGATCTCTAAGTTGGTTCGAAAAATGTTGGTATCACTCTGCGATTTCCGATGCTCTATGTTTCTGCCTTGGCTTCTGCAATCTTGATCAGCTTGATGCACTACTATCTCTTTGAAGCCTATCTATTACATCTCAAGATTAACCTAACAGCTTTGATCTCTTTATCTATATATTCATTTACAGAATGATACACATTAAGAGTTTAGATCAACCTAACAAGTTTGATCTATCACTAAGTCCTTGTATATATATTCCTTGAAGGACTTTACATATAATCATGAGAATTTATATTTAAACATTAAATCAAAATATGCACTCTCCCAACAATCTCCCCCTATTTGATGTTGACATAAACAAGGAGATTTTGTTGTATGATTATCAGTTTCTAGATGCATTTGCAAGAAATTAAATATGACTTAGTATTTCAGTGAGCAGCTGAAATTTCTAGAGAATAAGCATGAATTTATTGTTGTTCGAAGAATATTACAATTTAGCTTTACATCAATAATAATTTAAATTTTCACTTATCTCTATTTCTTTGATCTTTTGCGAGGAGGATTGGCATACTCCTCAACCCTTCTTTTCCTGCTTGCTTCATCTCTCTTGGCTATATCTTCTAGCTCACTTAGGCTTATCCTAGGATTTTGATCATGCCTATTCATGAATGCAGGATCTCCAATTGGCATTCTGAGGCCTGTGGTGGACATATTGTGTGAGCTGGTAGCTGGCCCTAGACTCCTTATAGGCTGTGCCATTAAGACTTCCTGCTGGTCAGATCGTTGAGTCTGATGACCTGATTGTGGAGTCTGTTGGTGAGTCGACCTTAGAGAAGGACTCCTTGAGGATTGATTATGGAATTGTCCTCTGCCTTTGCCCTTGCCTTGATCTCCTTTCTTTTCATTCTCCCCCTTTATGTCAGCATTAAGGGTTCGAATGTCTTCGAAAAGGAGAGTCACTCCTTGGACAAGCTCGTTGAGTTGGCTTTGCGTTTGAGCAATGTCCTCTCGATTTTCTTTGATCAAAGCTTCAGATCGAACTTCCCTGTGTCGGAGGATGGTTAGAACATTGTTAGTCTGCTGTCCTTGGGTGACGTAGTATTGTTGGAATTCTTTTACGGCAGTTTACAGATTGATTATGCTTTCCAACATAAGTTTGTTCTGGGTATTTTGAGCTGTCTGTAAGGCAAGAACTACATCTCTGTGTCCTTTAGCTGCTTGAAAGTGAATGTCATCCCTGTCCTTTATGCTCTTAACCATTTCCTTGATGATATCTGGGAGCTGTCGTTTACACTCCTAAATTAACCTCACTTTCACTTTACAATTTATAATAATTAGCACAGTAATAAGTAAGGATCGATCCCACAGAGAGTAAAGTTGTTTTATAATTATTCTACTATTTCAGCAGAAAATAAAGATGGGGGTTTTTTGAAAATTATTTTTAAACTAAGAGAACAAAAATTAATGATTTAACCAAATATGTAAAAACTTCAGTTCTACAGTTTAGTTTCACCAAGTACAACAATCAATTAATCAAGTAATTATTATTTTCCCTTCAATGAAATTATTAGCCCTAGATAACAATAAGCTTTGGTATCCGAAATTCTCCTTAGAGTATCACTGTATGAAACAAGCTCTTCACCAGATTTTAACTAGCATACAACCTAGAATAAGCTCTATAGATTTAATATGATAGAAGCATTAAGAAATAGAGAATTAGGCTAATCCAAGCACCAAACACATAAGCTCGATTTATTTAACTTGTTTTCTAATAATCTTTGTAATAAACAAAAGCTTGCCCACAATTATTATTACCAAGTTGCTACTTGTAATGAAGAAAGATATCAATTACACGTAATACCAATCTTAATCTAGCAGATGATAATAATCAAACTAATTCAATTGGCCATATTAAATTAATTAAATCAATTAGCATGTAATCAATGAAAACAGATTATCAGAAGAAATTTCACACAAGAAGGAATAAATAATAATACTCAATTAATCAATTACTTGTAACAAGGATTCACCTCACTTTAGAACTGAATATAAAGAACTAGCCTGACATGCTCTTGAGCCTTCACTCCAATAGAGGATAGTTGAATGAATAAAACTATGACTTTCATCCTCTATTTATAGTGCTAGACAAAGTCCTCAATCCTATAGGAAGTAGAAATCCCAATCCTAAAAGAATTATAAATTACACTAATTTCCATAAAGAAATAGAATTCAGTTTGAAAATAAATCTTATTCTAAAAGAAATCCTAATTACAATAGAATTGTAAAAATTAATCTTCTAGAATCCAAAATTCAGATTTGAAATTGGAAATAAATTCCTTAATTTGCCGTGATCAAAATCCTTGTTACGCTCGAATTCTTCAATTTCCGTTTAAAACCAAATTGATTCCGTGTGGACTTTGGAGATGAGTGTAATTCAGTTGATAACAGTTGCATAGGAATTAGGATGGCTGAATAAAATTCGTTTCCCACATGATATATCATATAAATTCATTTAATATCATTTATGCTGCCCACGTGACATAAGTTCAAGAATTGCAAGTCTGATCTGCTTGGTTGATTGTTATACTGGAACATTAATTGGGCTAGGATCTCATGTTGCCCATATTGTTAGTTTGGAGTCCGTGCATTACATTGCTTCTTCCATTAATCAAATTGTGAGAAAATTAACCATGGCCCACATCATATTTGTAATTTATTCACTTGATTGCTAGGAATTCTTTCTCCAGTTGAATATTTCGTGGCCCACGTGAATATTAGCTTCTTTAATCCAATAATACTCAATTTGTCTTCAAATTATTTCCAAATTCACAGAGCCCATCAATTGTACCTAAAATAAAAATATAAGAATAATGAGTTTATTTAGGCACAAAATAAATATAAAAGATTAAGCATTAAGGAATAAAAATATAACATATTTCATACTCATCAAATTCCCCCACACTTATCTTTTTACACGTCCTCGTGTAAACCAAAAATTTGATTTCCAGAAAAATTCTATTTAACCACAGTGTCAAAAGATTTCAAGATACAAATCATGACTATCAACACTAAATTTGCAGAAATTTAATCAACGCTTTATCAATCAACTCACAATTACCAACCTTACCATTTCACCAATGAATTTCATATAATCAAACTGTAGCCACATAAGTAACTTTCCCAAAATCATCATACTTACTCAACTTAGTTACCGTGAAGGAAAAAATGTGCACACTGACTCACAACCAAGAACAAATTTTTCTTGCTTTTTAATTTTTTTCATAGAACCCTTTTTTTTAGCACAGATGAATGTATTTTCATGCTTCTTTTTTTTTCTTGACATGTGCAATGTCTCCTTTTCTTAGGCTTTTTAGAGTTACCCATTAGCGAACTTTCTACCAACGACTCCTAAACCAGATGATCTTAGGGCGCTAGGTGTAGAGACACCCCTACGGGCTTACTTATTCATGTAACAAAGGCCACAAAAGTCGACTAGTCAAGCTGCTTTTATCCATCACACTTTTCAGCGTGGATACCAATGCTTCCCGAGGCTTAGATACCCAGTTATTTCGCACAATGGACATTGAAGCAGATTTTCAAATTTTATTTTTTCCCCTTTTTTTAATTTTTTTTTCATTCATCATTTTTTTCACATGGTTCTGCAACAACATAAGCAAATTAAACAGTTCTAAGTCGTGAAATCAGTGCACATAGACAACTCCACAAATAACTTAGCCAAATAAACATGCTTCTAAAATTCAAGTACTAATGTATCACAAATTCAATTCAAATCAATTACTATGGATTGTGGCTTTGTTGTCATCATTCATTAACAAATTAAGCATCAACAGATTCTGAATTTTAGCATCAATTTTTAATCTTTGACTTTAACCTTCGAACACATAGGCAAATAGAATCATGGAACCCAAGTTTTCAGTTTTTTTTTATTTTTTTATTTTTAAAATTGGATTATTATTCCTACATAAAATAAAACCTAAATCTCCCCCCCCCCACACTCAAACCTTACATTGTCCCCAATGTAAGAAAATCATACAAAGAAGAAAATACTACTAGTAAACATGCAATAAAAAAAATTAAAAAAAAACTAAAAAAAAATAAAGGGATAGAAAAATCAAATCTGAGATCTCGGGTTGCCTCCCAAGTAGCTGCCCGTGTTTAACGTCTTTGGCTCGACGTCATGTCTCTCTTCTCAGCTTTCATAGATTGGATCGTCTAGCTCCACCATCTCAATATTTTCCACCTGATGCTCCTCATAGAAAGGCTTTAATCTATGTTCATTCACCTTAAAGATCTTGTTTGTGCTCGGGCTTTGAATCTCAACTGCACCATGAGGAAACACATTAGTGATAACAAAAGGACCAACCCATCTAGATCTCAATTTACCTGGAAATAACTTAAGCCGAGAATGATATTGCAAAACTTTTTGTCCCACAGTAAAGGTTTTCTGCACAATTTGCTTATCATGAAAGGCTTTGGTCTTTTCCTTGATTTTTCATAGGCTTCATTCCTCAATTCTTCTAACTCTTGTAATTTCAACTTCCTGTGTACTCCAGCTGCCTCCAAACTCATGTTGCACTGCTTGATTGCCCAAAAAGCCCTGTGCTCCAATTCAACAGGTAAGTGTCATGATTTTCCAAACACAATCCTGTATGGTAACATCCCAATAGGTGTTTTGTACGCCGTTCTATAGGCCTAAAGTGCATCATCTAATCTCAGACTCTAATCCTTTATGCTCGGGTTGACTACCTTCTCCAAAATGGATTTTATTTCTCGGTTAGACACCTCAGCTTGACCATTTCTCTGCGGATGGTAGGATGTAGAAACCTTGTACAGAACATTGTATTTCTTGAACAAAGCCGCTAACACCCTGTTTCAAAAGTGGGTTCCGCGATCACTAATGATAGCTCGTGGTGTTCCAAACCTGACAAATATGTTAGTCCTAACAAAATCTGCAACAACTTTAGAATCGTCAGTCCTAGTAGCTTTAGCTTCCACCCATTTTGAGACATAATCAACAGCCAAAAGAATATATAAATTCCCAAAGGATGAAGGAAAAGGTCCCATAAAATCTATACCCCAAACATCAAAAATTTCAACAACTAAAATAGGTGTTTGGGGCATTTGATTTCGTTGAGAAATATTCCCCGTCTTTTGGAAATTAACACATGTTTTACAAAACAGATAGGAATCTTTAAAAAGCGATGGGCAATAAAAACCACTTTCCAAAACTTTATTTGCAGTTCTTTTTGGACCAAAATGTCCTCCACAAGCATAAGAATGACAAAAAGAAAGAACAGATTGAAATTCACTGTTAGGCACACATCGTCTTACTATCTGGTCAGCACAAAATTTCCATAAGTATGGATCATCCTAAACATAGTGTCTAGCATCACTTTTCAACTTTTCCTTTTGGAATTTAGAAAATTCTTTAGGAAAATATTCACTTACCAAATAATTCACTATATTTGCATACCAGGGAATCTCAGCATGGATGGAAAGTAACTGCTCATCCGGGAAAGAATCATGTAACTGTAGCTCCTCTTCGTCTCTCAATAACCTACTCAAGTGATCCGCTACTAAGTTGTCCGCACCTTTCTTATCATTGATCTCTAAGTCGAATTCTTACAGTAGCAGAATCCATCGAATAATCCTTGGTTTAGAATCTTTCTTGGTGAGAAAATACCTGAGAGCAGCATGATCAGAATAAACTATAACTTTAGTACCAAGCAAATATGATCGAAATTTATCTAAAGTAAAAACCACAGATAAAAGTTCTTTTTCAGTTGTGGAATAGTTTATCTGAGCCTCATTCAAAGTCCTAGAAGCATAGTAGATGGCATGAATGGCTTTGTCAATCCTTTGTCCCAAAACATCCCCCACTGCATAGTTGCTTGCGTCACACATGATCTTAAATGGCAACTTCCAATTTGGCGGTTGAATGACAGGAACATAAGTTAATAATTTCTTTAAAGTGTTAAAAGCCTCCTTGCATTCATCATCAAACTGAAAGTCCACATCTTTTTGTAGCAACTTACATAAGGGTAATGCCATCTTCGAGAAGTCCTTGATAAATCTTCGATAAAATCCTGCATGACCAAGAAAAGAGCGAATCTCCCGCACGCTGACGGGGTAAAGCAAAACAGATATAACATCTATCTTAGCTTTATCAACTTCAAGACCTTTAGATGACACAACATGACCAAGTACTATTCCCTGTTCTACCATGAAATGACATTTTCCCCAATTTAAAACAAGATTAGTTTCCATGCATCTATCTAGAACACAATTTAAATTATCTAAGCATGCATCCAAAGAATCACCATGAATTGTGAAATCATCCATAAAAACCTCGATGCATTCTTCTAAAAGATCTGAAAAAATGCTTACCATGCATCGTTGAAAAGTACCTGAGGCATTACACAGTCCAGAAGACATCCGTCGATAGGAAAAAGTACCAAAGGGACATATGAATGTGGTCTTCTCTTGGTCCTCGGGTGCAATCACAATTTGGTTATATCTTGAAAAACCATCTAGAAAACAATAATAAGTGTGCCCAGCTAATCTCTCCAACAATTGATCAATAAAAGGAAGAGGAAAGTGATCTTTTCTTGTTACAACATTCAATTTTCTATAATCAATACACACTCTCCACCCTGTTTGCATTCGTGTGGGCACCAACTCATTATCATCGTTCTTAACAACGGTGATTCCGGATTTCTTTGGGACTACCTGCACTGGACTCACCCATTGACTATCGGAGATGGGATATATGATACCAACATCAAGTAATTTGATCACTTCTTTTTTCACCACCTCCATAATGGGTGGATTCAATCTCCTTTGCGCATCTCTTGTTGGTTTAGCTCCATCCTCTAACAATATCCGATGCATGCACATGGCAAGACTAATACCCTTGATATCCGCTATTGTCCAACCAAAAATTGTAACATGGTCCCTTAGGACTCTCAGCAATTTTTCTTCCTGTACCTTGGTTAGATTACTAGCAATAATTACAGGCAAAGTGTCATTAGTCCCCAAATATGCATATTTCAGATGAGCAGGTAATTGTTTCAATTCTAGGGTTGGGGCTTGTACAACAGAAGGTAATAACTTTTGATGAGAAACATGAAATTGAATAGAATATACCGTTGACTTATTTGAAAATTTTGGCAATGAATGTAATGCAGCTACATTCTCCTTCAATTCCTGGGTTTGCGCAATCTCTTCTTCCCTGTCCATGTCCAAATTGTTGTTGATTGCAATTTCCAAATTGTCCCTATCTAGTTGTTCAAAAGCTCTATGCACCAAGGAGTCTCTCACATCGATAGCAAAAACCTGTCCTATATCACTAGGGTACCTCATGGCATCATAGATGTTGAACTAGATTTTCTCGCCATCAAACTCCATAGTCAAGGTCCCATTATGCACATCAATCATGGTTTTTTGCTGTTTTCAGGAAGGGTCTTCCTAACAAGATGTGGGAAGGATTTGGTGATGTATCATCTTCCTTATCCACAATGTAAAAATCTGCAGGAAAGATTATTTCGTTCACCTGCACTAGGACATCTTCAATTACCCCTCGGGGGTAGGTGTTAGTACGATCTGCCAATTAGATAATCACACCAATGTTTTTCAAAGGGCCTAGATTTAAGGAAGCATAAACAGATGAAGGCATAACATTAATTGAAGCTCCTAAATCTAGCATGGCTTTTTCAAATCTGGTGTTTCCTATTTTGCATGGGATTGTGAACATTCTTGGATCTTTACATTTAGGAGGCATTTTTCTTTGAAGAACAACAGATACATTTTCTCCAACTATGACTCTTTCATCATTTTGCAATTTTCTTTTATTAGTGCATAATTCTTTTAAAAATTTAGCATACCGTGGCACTTGTTTAATTGCATCAAGAAGAGGGATGTTCACTTCTACTTTTCTAAAAGTTTCCAAAATTTCTTTTTCTTTTTCATCGTTCTTTGAATTTTTAGAATTTCTGGAAGGAAAGGGAAGAGGAATGTTTTTAAGCTGATTAGGAGGTTTAGGTTGTACCTTGGATTTTTCTATTCCCTCCTTAGCTGCTTCCTTCACGAACTCTACGGGGGTCGGTGGTGTATCCAACTGTGTTCTATTCCATAAAGTTATAGCACTTGCATTCTCCCTTAGGTTGACTACTGTTTGAGATGGTAATTTTCCCGAGCCTCTGGATTCTAATATCCCCACAGTTATAGCCAGTTGTCATACTTGGTTCCTCAAATCTTGAACCGAAGTTTTTGTCTCTTGCTGGAACTGCTGTGTCTGATTCATGAACTGTTGTGTTTGTCCCATGAATGCTTTGAACATATCCTCCAATGATGTTCCAGTAGGTGCAGGGACTGCTTGCTTCGGTTGATATTGAGGTTGGGCTGGTTGAAAGCCCTGCTGCTTAGATGGAAATGCAGGTGGTGCCGCTTGCTTGCTCCCATAACTCAGATTTGGATGATCCCTCCATCCTGGGTTATATGTGTTTGAGTACGGATCATACTTTTTTTGAGGTGGTGGCTGATAATTTCCCATTGCATTAGCTTGTTGCACAGCCTCGTCATCTTGTAATGTTGGGCATTCATCTGTATTATGATTTGGTTGTAAACATATTCCACAAACCTTTGCAATTGGCAGTTGTCCTGTAGCTAATTGTCTAACCATAACAGTTAATTCAGAAATTTGTTGACCATAATCACAAGTGCTTACCTCGCTTACCCTTACTGGTTCATGATTTGTTCTAGTACCATATTGTTGCGAGTTTGCTGCCATGTTTGCAATTAAATTCCTTGCCGCCTCTAGGGTCTTGTCAACTAGTGCTCCTCCGCTAGCTGTATCAATCATGCTTCTATCCATTGGTACCAACCCTTTGTAGAAATACTGGATCATGTGTTGTTCATCTATTTGATGCGGTGGACAGCTGGAACAAAGCTTTTTGAATCTTTCCCAATACTCGTATAGTGTCTCCCCACTGAATTGTCTAATCCCACAAATCTCTTTCCTTATGTTGTCTACTCTTGAGGCTGGAAAGTATCTCTCCAAGAACAACTGCTTCATGTCATTCCAAGACTGTATTGAACCTGAGGGTAGGTAGTACAGCCAATCCTTTGCCAAGTCTGCTAAGGAGAATGGGAATGCTCTCAGCTTGATTTGCTATTCGGTGATTCCGTGTGGTTTCATAGTGGAGCACACCACATGAAATTCCTTCAGATGTTTGTAGGGGTCCTCACCTGTAAGACCACGAAAAGTAGGCAGTAAATGGATTAGTCAATATTTAAGTTCAAATGCAGCATCTAAATTAGGATATTCAATGCATAGAGGTTGTTGATTTAAATTAGGAGTTGCCAACTCACTGAGAGTTCTATTGTTGTTTGGAATTGCCATCTCTTCTTCTTTGTCAGATTCGTTGGATAATAATTCCAAAGCTAAGTTGAGGCCTGGTGATGATGCAGAAGCCTTGTCTATATCTGCAGAAGACTGTTGAACTTTAAGTTTTTCCTTCTTTAGCCTCCTTACAGTTTTCTCAATCTCTGGATCAAAATCTAATATAGTAGCCTGAGAAGATCGAGTCATAAAACAAGAACAAAACAAATAATGGAATAAAAACAAAACGAGAAATTACTCCTCGGCAACGGTGCCAAAATTTGGGAGCTGTCGTTTACACTCCTAAATTAACCTCACTTTAACTTCACAATTTATAATAATTAGCACAGTAATAAGTAAGGATCGATCCCACAGAGAGTAAAGTTGTTTTATAATTAATCTACTATTTCAGAAGAAAATAAAGATGGGGGTTTTTTGAAAATTATTTTTAAACTAAGAGAACAAAAATTAATGATTTAACCAAATATGTAAAAACTTCAGTTCTGCAGTTCAGTTTCACCAAGTACAGCAATCAATTAATCGAGTAATTATTATTTTCCCTTCAATGAAATTATTAGCCCTAGATAACAATAAGCTCTGGTATCCAAAATTCTCCTTAAAGTATCACTGTATGAAACAAGCTCTTCACCAGATTCTAACTAGCATACAACCTAGAATAAGCTCTCTAGATTTAATATGATAGAAGCATTAAGAAATAGAGAATTAGGCTAATCCAAGCAACAAAGACATAAGCTCGATTTATTTAACTTGTTTTCTAATAATCTTAGTAATAAACAAAAGCTTGTCCATAATTATTATTACCAAGTTGCTACTTGTAATGAAGAAAGATATCAATTACACGTAATACCAATCTTAATCTAGTAGATGATAATAATCAAACTAATTCAATTGGCCATATTAAATTAATTAAATCAATTAGCATGCAATCAATGAAAATAGATTATCAGAAGAAATTTCACACAAGAAGGAATAAATAATAATACTCAATTAATCAATTACTTGTAACAAGGATTCACCTCCCTTTAGAACTGAATAAAAAGAACTAGCCTGACATGCTCTTGAGCCTTCACTCCAATAGAGGATAGTTGAATGTTGAATGAATAAAACTATGACTCTCATCCTCTATTTATAGTGCTAGACAAAGTCCTCAATCCTATAGGAAGTAGAAATCCCAATCCTAAAAGAATTATAAATTACACTAATTTCCATAAAGAAATAGAATTCAATTTGGAAATAAATCTTATTATAAAAGAAATCCTAATTACAATAGAATTGTAAAAATTAATCTTCTAGAATCCAAAATTCAGATTTGAAATTGGAAATAAATTCCATAATTTGCCGTGATCAAAATCCTTGTTACACTCGAATTCTTCAATTTCCGTGTAAAACCAAGTTGATCCCGTGTGGACTTTGGAGATGAGTGTAATTCAGTTGATAACAATTGCATAGGAATTAGGATGGCTAAATAAAATCCGTGGCCCACATGATATATCATATAAATTCATTTAATATCATTTATGCTGCCCACGTGACATAAGTTCAATAATTGCAAGTCTGATCTGCTTGGTTGCTTGTTATACTGGAACATTAATTGGGCTAGGATTTCATGTTGCCCATATTGTTAGTTTGGAGTCCGTGGATTACATTGCTTCTTCCATTAATCAAATTGTGAGAAAATTAACCATGGCCCACATCATATTTGTAATATATTCACTTGATTGCTAGGAATTCTTTCTCCAGTTGAATATTTCGTGGCCTATGTGAATATTAACTTCTTTAATCCAATAATACTCAAAATTATTTCCAAATTCACAGAGCCCATCAATTGTACCTAAAATAAAAATATAAGAATAATGAGTTTATTTAGGCACAAAATAAATATAAAAGATTAAGCATTAAGGAATAAAAATATAACATATTTCATACTCATCAATATCCCTTAGCTTCTTTGTAAGCTCAGAGTTTAGAGTGCTTGGGAGATTATTTACAACATTGATCATATTTGTCAGTCTAAGATGAATGAGTTCTGAGTGAGCTTCAAGACTATCATCGATGTCCTTGATCACTTTCTTGGACACTTTTGTCAACTCAGCTTTGGTGGGTAGATCTGAAAGTAGTTCACTGAGTTGTGGATTGTTTAAAGGAGGGGATGTTTTCTTGTATTGATCTTGCAAGGAGTAAAGGGAAATATCAAGGTTGAAGTATTCTTTGGAGGATGAAGAGTGAATATCTGATGGAGGGGACTTTGTTTGGGTGTTTGATGAGGGCGGCTCTACGATTTGAGCTTGGGACTCTACGATGGGGCTAGTCATCAATCGTAGAGTTGATGTAATTTGGGATCAATATGAAGTTTGGCACATTTGGTTCATCAGTTACAGAATTTTGGGATTCTGTAATTGGGGATTGACTTGGTGGATTTAGAACCACTTCCAACCATCTTGGAAATTCATAAATTTTGCTGAAAAAAGACAGTGGATAGCGATTCACTCTATAAAGAATTGGGACAGTTAATACTTCATGCACCATTCTTGAGGAGGGACCATTTGTGATGAGCCTCTTGGAAAAGTTGATGTTGCCTGAAAATCCATGGGCTAACACAGAGATGGCTGGATATTCCTTGAAGCTCCAAAAAATTTGGCTCTAGGAGTTTAGGATTTGAGCTTTATGATACGACATCATGGGTAGATAAGAGAACATCTGATTATGGAGATAACTCCTATATCCATCACGACCCATACATGTGATATCAAGTTCATCATCATCTTCTTTTTTTTTTTCTTCTCTATCTCCTTTTGGGGATTCCAATATTTCAATAACTTCATTTTGTCCTTGCTCTAGTTCTTCATTTTCTGGAGGAGCATCTTCTTCTGTTATGGGGATGTCATGAGGCTCCCCCTTTGCATGATCATCCACATGCAGGACTAGTAGCTCCCCCTCAGCTGGGGTATCTTCTAAGGTGAGAACTTCAAGTGTCTCCCCCTCAGCTGGAGCATTTTCTAGCATGAAAACTTCAGGTATCTCCCCCTCAGCTTGAGCTATGTCCTCTTGGCTTTCTTTGTTCAGTTCTTTTTGGCAGCCATTTTTTTGTCTTCCTCCTTGAGTACTCCTTCATTGATAAGGATGTACTTCTTAACCAATTTTTGTCTTGGTTTTCTAGGTTGAACCACAACCTCAGAACTTTCTTCAGCTTCAACTCTGTCTTGTTGATCAGCCAGACTATCTATTGTAGCAGCTTCCTTGCTCGAGGTGTTCAGCCTGGTCTCTATGATCGGTAGAGACTCTATGATCGAAGAGACAGATGGCTTCTTGGACTTGTGACTGATTTTGTTCTTCTTCTTCAGCAGCTGTGCTATGGTAGCTCTATCCTCATCTGCCTCAGCCTGCTGTTCTTTTCTTCTAAGGATCCTCAGGGTCTTAATATCAGAGGACTCTATAGGAATGTCTGTGGTAGACCCTTGAGGTTCTTCTACAATCCTAGTTTTTAGCTTCCTCTTGCTCTTACTTTTTCTGATAAGGGCAGTGGGTTCTTCCTTGTTGATCTCTTCCTCTTCTTCTGCAGTCTCTTTGACGACTGACATGATTCCTGGAATCCATGATTCTTATAGACCACCAGTTCTTCCACTGGACTCAGTCATTATGCGTACATATTCAGCTGGATTCCTTTTCCAATTCTCAAATAGTTGCTGGGTCATTCGTCTGTTTGGATTGATGGACTCTCCTTCATCGTCCCCAATCTTATCACCCAGAGCAGATTGTAAGATGATGCTTATAAATCGCCCGTAGAGCATCTTTTGAGATCCCTTTGTCTTCTTCGAGTTGAGAATCCATTTCCTATCCATTCTAGCAGTAGTGCTCCATAGTTAAGCTGTATCCCATAACTTATGGCAGTCATGAGCTTTAACTGCACCTCATTTATAGAATCGTGCCCAGTGCTTTTGCAACATATACACTTCCCAATAATGTCAGCCAAAAATTCGTACCTCTGAGGAAACTCCTTCTTCTTGTATCCTTTGACAGTGGGGGATTTCTTGTGATGCATCTTCTTAAGCCATACATGGAAATCGATGCCATCAAAAAACCAAAAACCTTCGGATTTGAAGCCTAGGGCTATGTTGATGTTCTCAGCCTTTAGCTTGATTTTCACGTCCTTGACTCTCGTCGTGAGGAATTCATTTTCGTATACTCCATTTTTATAAAACTCCTTTATTAACTTTGGGGGTAGATCCATGTGCTCGTACCCAGAGCGTCTTCGAGACCAGCCTTCTTCAACAATGTCAGAATCTTGTGAAATTTGGATTCAACGATTTTGAACTCATCAAAGCATAGTCTGTATCCAGAGACGACGTTGGAGGCTGCCATTTATATCGTTGAAGGGAGTATGGTTGTTTGAACTTTCTTTGGGGTTAGGGTTTCTACTTGTAGAGAGAGAAGAGAGATAGGCCTTTTGAACTTTTAATTTCAAAAAGGCGTTTTCAAACTATACTTGTAGTTTCCCTCTCTCCTTTTTTTGTTTAGTGGGGCAGATGTCAAATTCTTCTTGGCTCTACAAATTTGACTGAGGAGGATTGTACTGATTTACCCTTAGCTCCTTCAGAGCTAATGTGTCCTTAGGGAGGACTACGATCATTGAGGTAGCCTTTGTAATTGTTGAGTCTGCTTTGAATTCGTCGAGTCTGAACTACGATCGTCAAGTCTGTCCAGCATTCTTCATGTCTGAACTATGATCGTCGAGACTGTCCAGCAGTTGTTGTGTCTGAACTACGATCGCCGAGTCTGTCCAACAATCGTCGTGTCTGAACTACGACCGTCGAGTCTTTTTAGCAGTCGTCGTGTCTGAACTACGATCGTCGAGTCTGACCGGATCCTTGTGATGAGTTTTTAACTTAGCATTCTTTTAAGGTAGCTCAGGAAGGGCCAACCTCTTAGAGTGAGTCAAGGGTTAGGTTTGTTCCTGAGGCGCTTATCAAAGAGTTTGCTTTATATTGAAACTTATCATCACAAGATGCTCCTTTTGTTTTGTTGATGGGGTTCTGCTATCGTTGAGTCTGCACTACGATTGTTGAATCTATGCTACGATCGTTGTCCTTCATGTCACTTCAGCTCTATGATCGTGGACTTCCCTTGATCATGTCTACGATTTCAACCATAGCCTTTATATCTGTATGGTTAGCACATACTAGAGCATATATTTCATGGTTGTAAATTAAGAATTCCTAGCTCACTTATTAACTTGTTAAACCTGGATTCATCTAGAGGTTTTGTAAAGACATCAGCAAGTTGATTTTCAGTAGGGATATATTGTAAAGATATAATTCCCTTTTGCACATGATACCTAATGAAGTGATACCTTATATCTATATGCTTAGTCCTAGAATGTATGGCATGATTACGAGTTATTTGTGAGACCCCGAATTTTGTGAAATAAAAGTATTCAATTTTTCTATTTTGGTAAATAGTTAAATTGATAAAAATTTAAAGTCAAGGGTGATAATTGAAAATTTTTCAAAGTAAGCAAGTTGTCATAAAATACCCGGTAGTAAAAGTACAGTAATACGCGTGGTTGCATAGTAGCACACGGTATTGATTATTGATGCTTACATGAGAAGTCACTCAGTTATACTCAATTATTGCTATAGTAATTGCTGCATCATATCTCTCATATTATTGATTCAATTATTGTCACAGTATCATCTGCATAATATTTATTATTATTAAATCAATAATTGAGACGACAAAGTTATTCATATTATTATTTGCAATATTGACAATGTCTAGAAGTTCTGTCAAGGAGAGGTTTGGTCACCTAATTGCGCGCCAATAAGGAGAAATCCTTATTAGAAAGCCCCCTCTTTCCTGGGAACGATTTGGTTGTTAAATATTGTGAATTATAATATTAATGATGAATATTTACGCGTTGATTAAAGATGAAATTGATAGTTCCATTTTGTTGGAATTATTAGTGTTAGTGAAAATCGAAATTTATTTCGATAATAATTGATGTCTGGAGGTTATATTGACCAATTGGGTAATTAACTGGATAAATGAGCAATTAATTGCTATTGATTCACATGATTATAAATATTTGTTCACATGTGTGTACTATTGATTTACATTCAATTACTATTAGGGGATTTGGTGCAAGATTGATAATACTTGCATGACTAAGTTAAAAATATAGGTATAGATGAAGGTACTATACTGTAATTATTTTTTTCACATGTTTAGAACTATTGAGTCACATGATTTACTATTAATTCACATGATTTACTATTAGGGGAGGTGGTGCAAGTTTGATAATACTTGCAGGACTAAATTAAAAATGAAGGAAAAGAGGAAGTTATTATACTGTAATATTTCGAGCCCCAAAACGTGAAATTATCGAAACTATATTTTCTTATAAATAGAAGCACATTCTTCCTTCATTTTTCACCAATTCACTAAAGCTATAGAGCAATTATTATAGAGAAAAATTATGGAGAGAAAGAAGAAGAGAAGTCTGCTAACTCATTATTCCAGTATCCAGTCTTCTTTTGCGGTAAGAGATATTATTATTATTATAGTAAGGGATATTATTCTTTCGTATTCATGAAGAGAGTTATTTTCTTCAATACTCGTAAGGGTTGTTATTCCATTCTTTATTATTATGTTGGAATAACCTGTCTATACGAAGTACCGCATACATGGTGAAATTCTTTTGTTATTCCATTCTTTATTATTCTATTGGAATAACCTGTCTGTGCGGTCTATCGCATGCCTGGTGAATTTTGTTGTTATTCCATTCTTTATTATTCTGTTGGAATATCCTGTCTATGCGGATTACGCATAACCTGGTCCCATTCTTTATTATTCTGTTGGAATATCCTGTCTATGCAGATTACGCATGACCTGGTTCCATTCTTTATTATTCTGTTAGAAAAACATGTCTATGAGAATTACCGCATACATGGTGAATTATCCTTCGTATTCATTTTTTTATTAAATTGTGGAAATGATCTGTCTACGTGGATTACCGCATGGCGGGTGAAAATCCATTTACAGTTTCATATATTCTATTATACTTGTATGAGATATCATTTCTTTTGTACTCTTCATGAAATATCATTTTCTTTGTTATTTTTTCTTTTACGAGTTACTATTCACAGGCTACTATTCACCCAATTACTATTCACTCTGGTCTTATTCACTCGGGTATTTGGGGCACTTTTCGTGTCGGAGTACTATTCATAAGTTACTATTCATGGATTACTATTCACCCAATTACTATTCACTCGGGTATTTGGGGTACTTTTCATGTCGGGTTACTATTCACAAAGTACTATTCCTGAAGTACTATTCACAGGGTACTATTCACGGGATACCATTTACCCGAAAAATATATTTCTGTTCTGTCCAAATTATTTTTAGTACATGAATATTATTCTTGAATTTTACTCCACAAAGCAGTATCATGTTGACAATTTGGATATTTTCAAACTCTGAATAAATTTAAAGTCTTTAATATTTATCCTTGATTTCGTTTGATTTGATTTCGTTGGATTAATGCTTATATCTTTGTCATCATCCTTATGCTTATATTGTGATGAAAGTCATCTATTGCTTACGTACATAGATGGACTGTTAGTTATTGGTTTTACAGTTTTATGTCTTTGGCCCGTAGTGCAAAGAAGAACAGTTGATTGATATCTTTGGTCGTAGTACAAAGATGAACTTTTGATTGATAGCTTTGGCCTGTAGTGCAAAGATGGACAGGTGCATGACATGATCATGACCACTGGTGATACTAACGAATATCATTGTCCGTAGTGCATGGATAATTTGATGATGAGATTGGCAGGATCATGATCATTAGTTAACAGTTGAATGTCTTTGGACGTATTGCACTGACATGCAATTGCTTAGTATGATCATGACCATTTATTTTATAGTTGAATATCTTTGGAGCGTAGTGCAAAGATAGACAACTAATTGGTATGATCATTGTTATTACACTTGAATGTCTTAAGCCTTTAGGGTAAGGATATTGAGTAAATGTTCTATTAAGCCTTTGTGGCAAAGAGAAACTGTTGATTTACATGATTATAAATATGAATTTTGAATTTAACTATAATCGTTGGTGGTTCAGGAGAAGACAGGTGATGAGAGTTCTTTTTGTCTTGGCTATAACAAAGAACTGTTGATGAGTATTACAGGAATGAAATATTAACAATTGATTTTTAATCTAGAGGAGATAGTATACATTATGTTCTACTTGACTCTTCTAATGGATTGCTTATTCTGCTGCAGTTGTTGATCTAAAACTTGTTGTCTATTGTATTCTATTAGTTGTTATACTGTTGAAGGCTAAGGATAATTTATTCTGCATTATCTTAGTCATAATATTTCTTACTGGGCTAGTTGAGCTCACCCTTTTCTTTCACTGTTCTCTTCAGGAAATGAGAATATAGCTGAGACTAGTCGGGGAATGGAGTGACGGTCCAGATGTTGCATTAGTAGTCCTCACTATTCAGTGAAATAGTGTGATAATAAATGTAATGAAGACTTCATTTCAGTTTGAATACTGTCTACGAGACAATATTCATGTAATAACTCTAAGCTACGCTGTTGTCGTATTGTATAAAAGAAGTTTGTATTTGATTTTTGTACCATGTATCTGACGACCCAAGATGGATGATGTATACCTATTTTGGGGGCGTCACAGTTGGTATCAATGCTTAGGGATATGATCCCTGGCTGAGATGTGAGATAAGAACTAGGAGGGGAGAGGCGGGGGATTTATTCGCTAGTATGACCTACCTAAGTTTATTTGTTATTTAATTGGTCGGTCAGAGTATAGGGATAATATGTGGCATGTCAATTAACTCTTGTTTTAAAACTATATTCTAGAATGATATCTGAAATACAGGAGATGAGCAAAGGGGAAAATCATGATACAGAGGAAATACTTCGGAAGGTATAATCCGAATAGAAAGCAAGGTATTCTCATCTCTTCGAACTACCATGTACGTAAATTTTGAGGGCGAAATTTCATAAGGAGGGGAGATTATGAGACCCCGAATTTTGTGAAATAAAAGTATTCAATTTTTATATTTTGGTAAATAGTTAAATTGATAAAAGTTTAAAGTTGAGGGTGATAATTGAAAATTTTGCAAAGTAAACAAGTTGTCATAAAATACCCGGTAGTAAAAGTACAGTAATATGCGTGGTTGCTTAGTAGCACACGATATTGATTATTAATGCTTACGTGAGAAGTCACTCAGTTATACTCAATTATTGCTACAGTAATCGCTGCATCATATCTCTCATATTATTAATTAAATTATTATCATAGTATCATCTGCATAATATTTATTATTATTAAATCAATAATTGCGATGAAAAAGTTATTCATATTATTATTTACAATATTGACAATGTCTAGAAGTTCTGTCAAGGAGAGGTTTGGTCACCTAATTGCGCGCCAATAAGGAGAAATCCTTATCAGAAAGCCCCCTCTTTCTTGGGAACGACCTGGTTGTTAAATATTGTGAATTATAATATTAATGATGAATTAGTTCGTGTTGATTAAAGATGAAATTGATAGTTCTATTGTGTTGGAATTATTAGTGTTAGTGAAAATCGACATTTATTTCGATAATAATTGATGTCTGGAGGTTATATTAACCAATCGGGTAATGAACCAGATAAATGAGCAATTAATTGCTATTGATTCACATGATTATAACTATTTATTCACATGTGTGTACTATTGATTCATATTCATTTAATATTAGGGGATTTGGTGCAAAATTGATAATACTTGCACGACTAAGTTAAAAATGGAGGTATAGATGAAGATACTATACTCTAATTATTTTTTTCACATGTTTAGAACTATTGTGTCACATGATTTACTATTAATTCACATGATTTACTATTAGGGGAGGTGGTGCAAGTTTGATAATACTTGAAGGACTAAATTAAAAATGAAGGAAAAGAGGAAGGTATTATACTGAAATATTTTGAGCCCCAAAACGTGCAATTATCAAAATTATATTTTCCTATAAATAGAAGCTCATTCTTCCTTCATTTCTCACCAATTCACTAAAGCTATAGAGCAATTATTATAGAGAGAAAGAAGAAGAGAAGTCTGCTACCTCACTATTCCAGTATCCCGTCTTCTTTTGAGATAAGGGATATTATTATTATAGTAAGGGGTATTATTCTTTCGTATTCATGAAGAGAGTTATTTTCTTTTAATACTCGTAAGGGTTGTTAATCCATTCTTTATTATTATGTTGGAATAACCTATCTATGCGAAGTACCGCATACATGGTGAAATTCTTCTGTTATTCCATTCTTTATTATTAGGTTGGAATAACCTGTCTGTACGGTCTATCACATGCCTGATGAATTCTGTTGTTATTCCATTCTTTATTATTCTGTTGGAATATCCTGTCTATGCGGATTACGCATAACCTGGTCTCGTTCTTTATTATTCTGTTAGAATATCCTGTCTGTGCGGATTACGCATGACCTGGTTCCATTCTTTATTATTCTGTTGGAATAACATGTCTATGTGAATTATCGCATACATGGTGAATTATCCTTTTATTTATTTTTTTATTAAATTGTGGAAATGATCTGTCTACGTGGATTACCGCATGGCGGGTGAAAATCTATTTACAGTTTCATATATTCTATTATACTTGTATGAGATATCATTTCTTTTGTACTCTTCATGAAATATCATTTTCTTTGTTATTTTTTCTTTTACGAGTTACTATTTACAGGCTACTATTCACCCAATTACTATTCACTCTGGTCTTATTCACTCGGGTATTTGGGGCACTTTTCGTGTCGGAGTACTATTCATAAGTTACTATTTATGAGTTACTATTCACCCAATTACTATTCACCCAAATATTATTCACTCGGGTATTTGGGGTACTTTTCATGTCGGGTTACTATTCACGAAGTACTATTCCTAAAGTACTATTCACAGGGTACTATTCACGGGATACCATTTACCTGAAAAATATATTTCTGTTCTGTCCAAATTATTTTTAGTACATAAATATTATTCTTGAATTTTACTCCACAAAGCAGTATCATGTTGACAATTTGGATATTTTCAAACTCTGAATAAATTTAAAGTCTTTAATATTTATCCTTGATTTCGTTTGATTTGATTTCGTTGGATTAATGCTTATATCTTTGTCATCATCCTTATGCTTATATTGTGATGAAAGTCATCTGTTGCTTACGTGCATAGATGGACTGTTAGTTATTGGTTTTACAGTTTTATGTCTTTGGCCTGTAGTGCAAATAAGAACAGTTGATTGATATCTTTGGTCGTAGTACAAAGATGAACTTTTGATTGATAGCTTTGGCCTGTAGTGCAAAGATGGACAGGTGCATGACATGATCATGACCACTGGTGATACTAACGAATATCCTTGGCCGTAGTGCATGGATAATTTGATGATGAGATTGGCAGGATCATGACCATTAGTTAACAGTTGAATGTCTTTGGATGTATTGCACTGACATGCAATTGCTTAGTATGATCAAGACCGTTTATTTTATAGTTAAATATCTTTGGAGCGTAGTGCAAAGATGGACAACTAATTGGTATGATCATTGTTACTACACTTGAATGTCTTTAGCCTTTGGGGTAAGGATATTGAGTAAACGTTCTATTAAGCCTTTGTGTCAAAGAGAAACTGTTGATTTACATGATTATAAATATGAATTGTGGATTTAACTATAATCGTTGGTGGTTCAGGAGAAGACATGTGATGAGAGTTCTTTTTGTCTTGGGTATAACAAAGAACTGTTGATGAGTATTATAGGAATGAAATATTAACAATGGACTTTTAATCTAGAGGAGATAGTAGACATTATGTTCCACTTGACTCTTCTAATGGATTGCATATTCTGCTGCAGTTGTTAATGTAAAACATGTTGTCTATTGTATTCTATCAGTTGTTATACTGTTGAAGGCTAAGGATAATTTATTCTGCATTATCTTAGTCATAATATTTCTTACTGGGCTAGTTGAGCTCACCCTTTTCTTTCACTGTTCTCTTCAGGAAATGAGAATATAGCTGGGACTAGTCGGGGAATGGAGTGACGGTCCAGATGTTGCATTAGTAGTCCTCACTATTCAGTGAAATATTGTGATAATAAATGTAATGAAGACTTCATTTGAGTTTGAATACTGTCTATGAGACAATATTCATGTAAAAACTCTAAGCCACGCTGTTGTCGTATTGTATAAAAGAAGTTTATATTTGATTTTTGTACCATGTATCTGACGACCCAAGATGGGTGATATATACCTATTTTGGGGGCATCACATTATTGCTATGGCACTTGTGTTATCACAGTGAATGGGAATGGATTTGAAATGAAACCCATAATCAGCTAGCTGATTTTTCATCCATAGGATCTAAGCACAGCAACTGCCATCAATAATGTATTCAGCTTCTGCAATTGAAGTAGATACTGAGTTTTGCTTCTTGCTAAACCAGGACACAAGTTTTTTATTTAGCAAGTGACAGGTGCCACTGGTACTCTTTCTATCTATTTTGCAGCTTGCAAAATCAACATCTGTGTATTCTATTAGTTCAAAAGAGGACTCCTTGGGGGTACCAAAGCCCCAAGTGAGGTGTAACAATCGAGAAATTTGTAATTTAATTTAAATATTTTTTGAATTGAATAAACATTTTAAATAATTATTTATTGAGGAAAATAAATAATTGATGAATTATGGTGAATTAATTTAGTAACTAAATTGATTAGTGTTAATTAAATTGAGTAGTGATAATTTTATCTGAAGGATTTAATTTAAGGAAATAATTAAATTAAATTAATTTTTTAATATTTAAGAGAATAATTAAACTAAATGAATTATTTAATTTAATGGAAATAAATAAATTAAATAAAGTGATGTTTCTAATTTATTAATTAAATTAGATATATAATTATTTATTAATTATAAGTATAATGATAATAATATTTTTATTATTATTATAAGTTATGTAAATTAACTAAACTAAGTTATTTAAATTAATCAACTAAAGGTGTAACATGAAACTATATAATATAATAATATTAAAATAAATTAGTTTGGGAAATATGTGCTTAGCCAAATAAGGCCTTGTGGCCTTTGGCTTTTTCCTAACTGACGTTTTTTTATTTTTTTAACTGACGTACGTGGGATTGTGGCTAGCTTATATTTTCCTACGCGTCTTATTTTTCCCTAAGGCTAGACAATATAGAAAATACAGAGAAGGTTTAAGAGAGAAGAGAAAAAAACACTGAGTTCTTGGTGATTAGCAAGAGGAAGAAAGGGAATTTGCTAAACCTAGTCACCATCCTTTGGTAGCATACAATCAAAGCGAAGGTATAACTTAATTTAATTCTAATTTTTAGTCTTGTAATTTTCTATTCTCTGAAGTTGGTTTTGCGGAATTGTTGTACAAGATGTTGTTGATTATATATATGTATACTCGTGTAAATTGGGTGTAGGAAGAAAAAGGAAAAATCACAATGTTTATGTTCATATAATATGGTTTAGAAAGTACAAAATTTTATGCTTAATGTGTTAGAATCTGCAAATTGATGTTAGCTTATGCTAGTTCATTAAAACACAAAGATAACGTAGTTTGAACGAAGTGATTTGGTGAAAAATTGAGATATCAGTGATGATTTTTGTGAAGAAGTTCAAAAATGGAGTTTTATATGAAAATATGGAATTTTGAGAAATTAAACTAGTTTTAGTTGATGTTAAATTGTGTTAATTGGTTGTAAATGTTAGCAAATATGTTTGTAATAGTTTGTACCAATTGTAGATGTTAATTTCACTGTTTTATGGGTAAAATTTGTGTTTATTGGGCTAAAGTTAGCTACTGTTCACTGCCATTTCTGCCTCTGTCTGTTCACCAGCGCAGCTGCGCTGGTGCCGAGACAAAAAACTGCGCAGCTGCGCCAGTCCCAAGCACAGCTGCGCCACTGGGTTTTCTACAGTCGAGCACCATCGCAAATGCGCCGGTGCTAAGGCAAGGGACAGAGCAGTTGCGCCGTGCCCTGAGCCCAGACAGTGACTTCTGCCTATTTGCAGGTTATGTGTATCAGACTTATATTAGTTTAGCATGCATGTTAATGATGTCGAGGCGTAACATAAACTATAATATCAAATTGTAATGTGTGGTAATGCGAAGTGTGAAGATTTTTAAATAATTGTTTAATAAGTTATAAAATGAATTCAAATGTGATGTTTTCCAAAGTTAGAGATGAAAGATTAATTTATATTGCATCGTAATGAGATTTCAGATTTGTTAAGTATGTTAACCTATGTGGTTAGGTGCTAGATTAGGGTTATGACCTAAATGATGGTTTAAACCCCTAAAGTTAATATTCATACAACTAATTGTTGTTGCGATTTCAATGATATATGTAGGGTAATTGGAGATTATTTTACATTTGTGTAGCTTACAATCAAGGCAAGTTTCTAAACCTTAACTCTTTACATTGAGCAAGCTTTCTAACTTTATTCTTTTGTTTATGAATGCAAGTTTCTTATCCTAAACTTTCACTGAGCAAGACTATTGATTCTATTCTTATGTATAATTGAATAAACTCATGCAACCTAATTCGTTACATCAAATGAGTTTTATATTCTCATTTCTTATTATTGTTATTCAAGACGTATATTGTTCTAATAAATTTATTCAAAGAAGATTGTTCTAATTCTTTGAATATAATACTTTGCATGTATATCATGTTTATTCAGTTATATATTGTTAATATTCGATCTTTGACTTTGATAGCTTTGTTCATTTATACATTCTTGTATTAAACCTTTATTGATGGAAATTGAATAAGTGTTCTAAAATTCTAGAAACATTGATAAGCTAGTTCCAAACTAAACTTTATTTAGTACGGAAATTCTAAATTTAAACTGAGACGAATAACCCTAACATAGGGGATTTTGTACGTGTAACGTTTAAATGTTTGTGCACAATACATGGTACAAAGGGCTGATCCCCCTAAGTACGTTAAGAAGAGTTTGTACGGTCTAATTAACTGTTAAGGTTGGGGTAGTAATACCTAATCACCATGGACATAGTTCATGGTCATAAGACCCTCATATGTTAAAAGTTCGAACTCGTTTCTATTTCTATTCGTAGAACAATTTCATTATTGTACATCATTCGTTGTTCATTCTCATATGGTTATTATTACTATTCTTTATGTCAGTGAGCAATTGTTTGCTCACTCTTGCAATTAAACAATGAAGCTAAAGTCGAAAGAGGTGATGAGCCATCTACTAGCAAGGGAAAGGGCATGATGTCCAAGTGTTGAAGAATTACTTAAAATTTATTTAAATGCATGATGTTATAAGACTTGTTTTATTTTATAATGTATTCCGCAAACTGATGTAATAATTTAAGGTTAGATTACCTGGGATCGTTTATGAGATGATGTAACCCTTTAATGGGAAAGATTATTGTTTAAAGTTATTTAATGTTTTATCCTTTATTATGTGTCGTTAGATGTAATTATGCTTTCTAATGAATAATGTGGTATCTACTCTACCTCTAGTGAATCCATTTTCAATAAGAAAGTTAGTTAGTGTTTCATACCATGCTCTAGGTGCTTGTTTAAGACCATATAAGGCTTTGCCTAATCTATAAACATAATTAGAAAGAGATGGATTGATGAAACCGAGAGGTTACTCTACATAGACTTCTTCTTGAAGTTCACCATCCAGGAATGCACTTTTGACATCCATCTGAAAGACCTTGAATTTTATGTGAGCAGCAAAGGCAAAGAAGATTCTGATGGCTTCTAGTCTGGAAACAGGTGCAAATGTCTCATCGTAGTCAATGCCTTCTTCCTAAGAGTAGCCCTTGGCCACTAGTCTTGCCTTTTTCTTGGTTATTACTCCATCTTCATCCATCTTGTTTCTGAAGACCCACTTGGTTCCAATGACAGGATGACTCTTTGGTCTTGATAGTAATCTCCATACTTTGCTTCTTTCAAATTGGTTGAGTTCTTCCTGCATGGCTTCTATCCAGCTAGAGTCTTCCATCCTCTATCTTCTTAGGTTCCATTTATGACAGGAAGCTTAGATAAAAACATTCATTCTGGGTGGCAGCTCTTGTTTTGACTCTTGCACTCGGATCTCCAATGATTAGATCTTGAGTGTGATCTCTTTCCCATCTGTTTCCTGTTGGGACATCTGTCCTTATGCCTCCTTGTCTTAGGCCTTCAAGATCTATTTCTTCTTCTTGTTTTGGAGGTTCGTTGTCTGGCATAGGCCTCTCTACGATCTCATTTCTTTGCTCAATGATTTCACTATCTGGCACTACGATCGTAGTGTTGAGCTCGACGACCTCATTCGTAGTGTCTGAACTGTTGGTCGTAGTGTCTTGAGGTACTGTTTTGTCCAAGTCTGTTTCATCAAAGATGATGTGAATCGAGAATTCAACACTCAGTGTCTTCTTGTTGAACACTCTGTAGGCTTTACTGTCTTTGGCATATCCAAGAAAGATTCCTTCGTGTGACTTGGGTTGAAACTTTGTCAAGTACTGCTTTCCATTGTTGAGAATGTAGCATGCACAACCGAATACATGAAAGTAGCTGACACTTGGCTTTCTTTCTTTCCACAGGTCATTGGGAGTCTTCTTGATCGTAGAGTGTATGAGTGATCTGTTTTGAGTGTAGCATGCATTGTTGACAGCTTCTTCCCAGAAGTATTCAGGCAGATGGGCTGCTGCTAGTAGAGTTCTTCCAGCCTCTATCAAAGTTTTTTTCTTTCTCTCAGCTACTCTATTTTGTTGAGGAGTTCATGGAGCTGAGAAGTTATGGCTAATGCCATTGTCTGTGCAGAACTGGTCCATTTCTGAGAAGTCGAATTCTCTACCATGATCACTCCTTATAGCCTTGATTTTCTCTCCTTTCTCGTTCATTACTAGCTTGAACATCTTGATCAGTTGGGAACTTGTTTCATCCATAGAGGTTAGAAAAAATGCCCATGTGAACTTGGTGTAGTTGTCGACTATGACCAATGAGTATCTCTTCCCTCTGAGACTTGTTGTTGGAATTGGCCCGAATAGATCCACGTGGAGCAATTGCAGAGGCTTGTCGATTGAGTTAGCAGTTTTGCTCTTGAATAAGCTTCTGGTTTACTTTCCAAGCTGACAGGCATTGCATGGCCTTTCTTTCATGAAGTTGAACTTGGGTAGGCCTGTAAGAAGATATTTTGAGGCCAACTTGGACATACTTTTGAAGTTTAAATGAGACAATCGTCTATGGCATAGCCAGCTCATTTCTTCAGATGCTTTAGCCAGAAAGCATATTGTTTCATTAGAGCTTAGCTGTCCAAGATTCACCTTGTAGACATTTCCTTCTCTTGTTCCGGTTAGCTTTACAACAGATGTCTTCAAATCTCTGACTTGACACTGATTGTTGAGGAATGTTACTTGATGACCTTTGTCGCAGAGTTGGCTAATGCTTAGAAGATTGTGGTGTAGTCCTTCCACTTAGGCCACTCTACTGAAGGACACTGCTCTATTTCTAGCTGATCCATATCCTCTTATCTTGCTAGAGCCATTGTCTCCAAAGATGACTGAGGGACCTTCCTTTTCTATGTAGTTAGACAAAAGGGCTTTGTTCCCAGTCACGTGCCTTGAGCATCCACTATCAAAATACCAGGTTATGATCGTGGAGCTCTTTTCCTGTGGTAACATCAAACCTTCATTTTGGTACCCATATTTGTATGGGTCCTATTTTGTTAGTACCCTTGGGGACCCAAATCTTTTTGATCTTGGGTCTCATATGCATGGAATTATAATATCACTTTGCAGCCTTGTGACCAATTTTATAGCACACAAAACATTTAATATGATGCATGCTTGTGTGTGTGTGTGTGAATTCATTCTCCATTTGGACTTTTGTGGTTCTTTAGTCATCCTCATGTTAACTTGTTTTTCCTTTTTCCATATGTCCTTGGGTTTCATAAATTGTGAGGAGTATACCTTACCTCTATTGTACCTTCCCAGTTGATTCGTAGAGTTGGCCTTACTCGACTCTACGATCCTTTGAGGTTGGTGAGTAGAGGATGTGTTACTCTTTTCTTTTCTGAAACCCAGGCGAGTGTGAGATCCTTTACTCCTTGGAGTATGGATTGATTCAGTAGAACAGGGTTGGGTTGGTTCTTCCTTCTGTGAGGATCTTACAAATGTAATGCCTCTATTAAAACTTGAGGCATTACTAGTGCTAGTTTCTTTTAATTTTTCCACACACGGCTCTGAGGTGGATTCCCCAAAGCCTAAGCCTGTTCTGTCAAATGCACTTCTTTGACTAGAGAGCAGGGAGTCCATGGATGATGAGGATTTGTTCCATGTAGAGATAGTCTTTTCTAGTTCCTCAATTTTAGAGGCTAGATTGGACTCTCTTTGTGCATTGAGCTCATTGGTCTGTTTTAAGATCTCATTCTCAACCTCAAGCTTAGAGAGAAAGTTAGTACTTAGAAGAGCTATTTCTAGCTCTTCTTGAACTTTCTTTTTCTCCTCTTGAAGAAGTGAATAATCCTTCGACAGAACTCTGAACCACTTCATGTATTGATGCCGATCAGTTGTTATGCCATGCAGTGCAGTTTTCAAATCATTAATGTCTACATCAGGTGAGTTGAAGTCAAATACCTCATCAATACTTACTTCATGTATGCTGGAGTTCAGTTTGTCTTTTGCATGTTTGGCCATTAGACACAGATTAGCCATTTTAGGATCTTCATCATCTCCAGATTTGGGAGTTGAGTCATTGTCTGAGTCACTCCACGATCCTCCAGCTACAAGGCCTTTGTCTCTCTTTTGAGGCCTTTTGTTTCCTTTGTATTCCTTCTTTGCATGTGATTTCTTCTTTAGTTCTTCTCTGAAAGGTTTATTACAATTGGTAATGAAATGGCCAGGCTTCTTGCAGTTGTATCATAGATCATTCATTTGCTCCTGGCTGATGTAGTTGCTGACCTTCTTTGGCTTGCTGGTTTTTCCTTGACGCATGAACCTTCTTAGTCTTTTTACCAACATTGCAAAGTCCTCATCATCGTCTTCATCATAGTCCGAGTCAATTTTAGTTTTGACCTTTGAGGTACTTTCAGTTGCTTTGAGAGCAACACCCTTATCCTTCTTTCTTCCATCTGATAGAGTTTCTGCTCATTGAGTCAGCTCCAATTCGTATGTCAGAAGGTTACCATATAACTGTTGAACAGTCATCTCATGGAGATTTTTTGACTTTCTGGTAGTAGTGGTTTTGGCATCCCATCAGCTTGGTAAAGCTCTCATGAACTTTATGATTAGATCTTTGTTTGGATAGATCTCTTCATATGCTCGTAGAGAGTTGAGTAGAACGTTGAATCTCTCGTAGGTGGCAGTGACGTTCTCTCCTTGAACGTGTGCGAACATTTCATATTGCTGTGTTAAGAGAGATTGTTTGTTTTCTCTTACTTTTTCCGTTCCTTCATGCATAATGAGTAGTGTTTCCCAAACCTCCTTTGCTATTTTGATGTTGACCACATTTTCGAATAGATCATCTTCTAATGATTGAAACAAAATGTTCTTAGCCTTCTTGTCGAGTTGAACAACTCTATTCTCGTTTTCTGTCAACTCCTCTTTGACTTTGATTTGTATTCTGTTTGGATCGTCTGTAGTTAGTGCAAGCTTTATTGGAACATAGGGCCCATTCTGAACAATCACAAATAGATCTTCATCTATTGAGTCCATGCATGCTTGCACCCTAACTTTTCAGTTTGAAAATTTATCTTTGTTTCATATTGGTGGCTTGTTGCCTCCTCCAGTCCTTGATTCGCTTGGTAAGTGTGCCATTGGATCTACATAAGCTTTATAGGCTGTATAATTAAACCTGCTCTGATACCAATTATTAGTTCTCGGAGGCACAATAGTTATCTAGAAGGGGGGGGGGGTTGAATAGATATTTAAAAAATCTTTTCGTTTTAACTTGTTAGTTGATAATGATTAAAACTTAGCAGAATTAATATTTGTTTTAATCTCCCTTAAGATAGTGCGTTAATGAGAGTGAGGCAGTTATAGCAGTTATGGCAGATATGGCAGTTATATCAAGAATGTAGTAGACACAGTCGTTTTAAGTGGTTCAGAGCACTTAAAGCTCCTAGTCCACTCTTCTACTCTTCAAGTAGGAAATCCAATAAGGATGTCTTTTACACTTTCTGAATCACACGGATTCCTTCTAGACCAACAGTCTAGGAACTTCTTAGTTCACTCTTGAACTCTTCAAGTCCAGCAGACTTGGCTCTTTACAGTTCACTTAGAATGCTTCAAGTCCCTCTGACTTGGAACTCTTACTTCAGTTGATTGGTAGTTGTTGAGTTCTTGATGGTTGCTACTCAGTTGTTGTTAAGAACTTGTTCGAAAGTACTGAGTAGCTGAGCAAGCTTTCTCTTTTTCTCAGATCGTAGAGTACAACGTTGAGAGTTCTTTTTCGTTCTTGTTCAATGCTTGCTTTTTTTCTTGCGTCTGTATATGTTTTGCATATATGTGATCTTGAAATCTATCAGTTTGATCCATCCGTTGAAGCATTAAATGCGTTTGACATTTTTGTACTTTGATGGAGACTTTTCTGCACATCTTCTGAATTGCATTCTGGCCCACTGACATAGCAGACTGCTTTCTCACCTAACACCTGAAAAGGTTTTTTCCTTTTACCAATAGTACTTTCTTTAGCTTCTTCAATACGCTTCTTTGTTGCATACTAAGGATATCTTTTGTACCGTTGGAACTGGTGAGGATCCGTCTGAATTTGTCTTCAAACACAAGGTAGGGCTTGATGCTTCTGACACAAGGCAGATGATACTCTACGATCCACATCGTGGTGTCTTGTCACCTTGGTGCTTGATATGATGCTCTCAAACAAGAGCACTACGATTTCTCTTAAAGACTTGCACACTATGATCTTCACTTGCTGACTTTGCAAGCTCTACGTTTTCGAGAGCACACTACGATCTTTGAGTTGGCTCGACAAATGTTGGGATCACTCTGTGATTTCCAAAGAGGCCCTTAAGGTAGGCACACTACGATCCTCAATGCTCTACGTTTCTGCCTTGGCTTCTGCAATCTTGATCAACTTAATGCACTACAATCTCTTCGAAGCCTATCTATTAAATCTCAAGATTAACCTAACGGTTTTGATCTCTTTATCTATACATTCATTTACAAAATGATACACATTAAGAGTTTAGATCAACCTAACAAATTTGATCTATCACTAAGTCCTTGTACATATATTCCTTGAAGGACTTTACATATAATCATGAGCATTTATATTTAAACATCAAATCAAAATATGCACTCTCTCAACAAACTTAAATTATATCACTAACTCTCACTAAGTCCTCAATAGTTTCAAAATATCATAACCTCAAATCAAATTAGTTCTCAAATAATATTACACCAAAAATATAGTACTACTAAGATCTATTCATCACCATACCAAACTCCAAATCATATATCCTATTATCTGAATAAGCAAACTATAGCTTTCAAAATCTCTTAAAATATATTGGATTCATCACTTATTATATATCTAATCATTCAATGAATCAATCATTCTCTTAATGAAAATCTTAACCCAACAAATTCCAAGATCTCCTCATACTATCAATCCAAATTTCATATAAGATAACTCCAATATTCTATTAGGAAATAATCACAAAATTCATTTACTCCAAAAGATTAATCTAATTACCTCGAATCTCTACAACAACTCAAATTACAAGAAATCCTCTATACTTAATAATTTTCATTTTATCATAGTATGCCATCAATACACAAACCTCAAATTATCCACAAGCTTAATATAAATCAAAACCTAACTCAAATTAAATCATCAATTCAACGATCATAATAATTGTCACAAAAAAACAACTCTAACAAATAATTTTCCAACATCAAATACTCGTCGATACAAATACTCACATCATAATCACATCTCATATAAGATCACTTCTTATCTGTACAAAGTATAACTTTATTCACCTCAATGATTAAATCACAATTCTTAACTAATATCATTACTCAATAACCTAAACGAATTATTCTACTTTCCTCAAATCAACTACAAATCAAAAAGAAATCGACAGTTAGTCAAAATAGAGACCAACCAAATAAAGAACAAAATCGAATCAACTCCTACGTCTACCCAATGGTTTACCCACAACTCACAAGTTAAACCTAAATAAGTTTTGTACAAGAAAGAACCTAAGCTCTGATACCATCTCTGTAACACCCCCTTTCCGAAAAGGAAAGGAAGGTCACGCGAAAAGCACAACAAACCTCAAAAATAAGTGAACAGAGCACTAATAACTTCAAAATATTAATAACGATACCCATCAATGAAGTACTAAATACAATTCTCCAAATAGAATTAAAATAACCAAAACCAAAAATCGAAACAACCTAGATGGTCAAAGACAACTCTCTCATCACACTAGTCCTGAATCACCCCTGCAAACCTGCTGGAAGAAAAATATAGCATGAGCCAATTGGCCAGTATGGATACAGATATACAAAAGATATACAATTGATATAAAAAAACAACTAAGATAAAATACTGAACAAAGCCTCAAGTGTAAATACGAACAAAAATATACTCTCCAAAGATCTGAATGGAATATACCTGAATCAACAGAATTGACAAAACGAATAGAAGAATAAAGAAATAACGAACTGAAGTAACTAATTCAATGAATTGAATAGAACATAAACAAAAATAAAAAAATAATACAATGAAATAATAGGCTAAATCAAATGGTTGGGTGTTATTTCATACCGAGTGAGCTCAGAAATATACATTGCCACACAGGCAAGTCAAAACAATTCCACACAGGAAAGTCAAAATAATGCCACACATAGACGTAAAATGATGCCACACATGCAATTAAAATGATGCCACACATGCAACCAAAATAATGCCACACATGCAAATCACACATTGGTTGCGAATCCAAATGTGTGAAAATCGGATAGGTGTGTTTGGCACAACATCACAAATTCGTAGAATAGAAAACTAGGGTTACCCCATATAATAAGTGGATTTTTTTATACACTTATTCAATATCTTTTACTTGAATTAGTTGATTATATTCACGTATCTTAGTTACTTTTCATGCATTTTGTGTTCATTTTGTAGCTTATACGTTTGGGAGCAGTGTGAGCGATTATTGGTAATGAAAAGTAAAGAAAATACAAAGAAAAGGCAATCTGGACATCATTTGGGCTTTCATGTTTACTTCATGTGTTGGTTTGGAACTTAGCTTATAGTGTAGAGCGTCTTCATAGCTTTCTAGAACATCTTGAATCGCTCTAATCGAAGTTCGGATGCAAGAGTTATGATCGTTGTACCAACGGACGTCAAACTTCGCTGTTTTGATTCGCCATTGGCATAGCAGTCCCTTCCAGCTCAATTTAAACCTTTATCCGACCAGAGCACACTGCAGCAAAAAATTACCCACGCGCGGGTGCGCGAATCCGTGCACGGCCACGAGACTTGCAGTAGCAAAAAGACGCTATTTTCACTTGTGCGCGGCTGCGCCCAACTTCAGGCCAATTCTTGCGTGGCCGCGCGACTTCGGGTGTTGACCAAAGCTGACTTTTCATTAAACAGTGCAATTGAAGCGTAACGGAGAGGGGGATTCAATTAGGGCTTATATATTAGACATATTTTCATAATATAAAGAGATTCCACCCCTTGGGGGCTAGAGCTACTATTGTTTTCTTTTCTTCTCTTTCTTTTTAGATTAGATTAGAACCCTAGAATAACAAAGATTTGGGGATTAAAGCGATTGGAAAGCATTGGAGATTCAACCTTGGAGCAAGAGAACAGATTTGCACTACCATTCTCCATTCTTATTCTCTCTTTGATTCCTAATTGTGTCTTGTGATATTTGTTCAATATGTGGATGGTAGAATTGAATCAATTATGAATTAACTTCTATTTTAAGATTGCAATGGATTCTATGGATTAGTTATTTCTGATATACTTGAATGTTAGCCTTATTAATTGCTATGGGATTGTCTATTAAGATTCACGCTTATTTGCTTAGTTAATTGGCCATCAATTACTGTGATAACCCATATGAACTTGAAAGACGGAGTATGAGTTTATATTTGATCTTGATAGCTTGTGTTTGTATGTTCTACATGGTGATGGAATATATGATTCGTGCTTAGGATAGAGATATACCGAAGCATCATTCGTAGTCAATTGAGAACTTGGAATTAAACCCTAATTATTTATAAATCACATAGACATATAGTGGTTTAGGTAATGTGGGTGTTCATGTGTATTCTATCAATTGTGGATTATATGTGATATGGGTATGGTACATTGAAAGATGGCTTTACTTTGCTTTAGTGTTCTCAACTAACAAACCGATACGATTAGTTTGGTTTAACATGAAGTGTATGGATTTGAATGAGTCAATAGATGAAATTGTAATCTCAGGTCTTCATTATCTAGTCTCATTCTAGGATTTAGTTAGGTTTATTTAACTTCGTAGTTTAAATACAAAATATAATATCATTCGTTTAAATAAGATTGAGATGGTTATGGGTTAATGCTTGGTGAACTTTATTAGTTAATTCTCCGTGGGAACAATACTTTACTTACTCTTTATTACTTGTTGACCACGTATACTTGCGTGAGTTAGAGCTCTTTTGTTAGTCTTAAAAAAAGAGGCAACAAGTTTTTGGCGCCGTTGCCAGGGAATTATTTTAATAATTTTTTCCAACATTAATTTCAATCAAATTGGACTTAATTTAAACATTTTTTTTTATTTTGTTTTAACTATCTTCTTATATTTCTCTCTTTTCAGGTACCATGGATGACTTTGTTTATCAATGGCCTTATGCAAAGATGATTCACCCAAGGGACACGAGCACTATGGGACTCAATGTATTTTCTACATTGTCAGCACAAATTGCAACACTTTCGGAGAGGTTAGATATTCTTGCAGACCAACACACTCGAGAGATAGTAGTTACATGTGAATACTGTGCTGGCGAGCATCCAAGTTATCAGTGCAACATCAAGGTTGGACAAGTGCAGCTTGGGGGTGATTACTTCAACAACGATGCTTATTCTGATTATCAACAAGGTTGGGGGTATCACCCATATTATGAATGGAGTTATAACTATCCCAACCAATACTGCATCCCAAGTCCAACACATCCATCAGATTTTTTATATCCACCTTCAATGCAACAAGAGGAAAATTCAAGGTTGAAGGAATTCATGTCAAAAATCATAGCAGACTATGACGAGATGATGATGAGTCAGGAGTTATCAAGCCAAAATCTTAACAAACAGACGGAACAACTCATTAACTCCTCAATGAATGGTCCTCAATGCATGGATTTCGAAACTGAACAAGATAATTCAAGAATGGAGGATTTGTGGTTCAAGTTTGTAGCATCAACTGAGGAGAAGATGATTGAACAAGAGAGGACACTGAGTCTTAATAGATCTTCAAGAGCAACACGTAACAACACATGATCTCCTATATCGAATTCCACGTCCTATCGATGAAGATCAACATAACTCTTTTGTCGATCTTGTGAGGTTTTTATACGTTGTCGGATCATTTGAATCTTTTCTGTAGTCATACGTACCAACTCCGGTCCCAACAACGTTGCTTCACCCACCTCATCCCAGCATACTGGAGAACGACACATTCTTCCATACAATGCTTCGAATGGAGCCATGCCAATACTTGCTTGATAACTGTTGTTGTAGGAAAACTCCACCAATGGTAAGAACTTGTCCCAACTTCCCTTGAAATCAAGGACACATAGTCTTAATAGATCTTTAAGAGTTTGAATAGTCCTCTCTGACTGTCCGTCCGTCCGAGGATCATATGCCGAGCTAAATTGTAAATTTGTGCCCATAGTTTTTTGCAAACTAACCCAAAATCGTGAAGTGAATTTTGGGTCTCGATCAGAAACTATTGATACTGGCATACCATGCAGTCTTACAATCTCGTTTATGTACATATGAGTAAGACGTTCAAGTGTATAAGTCTCTCGTATCGGTAAGAAATGAGTAGACTCGGTCAATCTATCAACAATGACCCAAATCGCATCTATAACTTGAGAAACCTTGGGAAGACCTGTAACGAAATCCATGGTAATGTGCTCCCACTTCCATTTTGGAATTTCAAGTGGTTGCAATGGACCTTTTGGTACTTGATGCTCTGCCTTGACTCGTTGACACGTTAGACACCTTGAGATAAACATCGCTATCTCTCTCTTCATATTGCCCCATCAAAATGTATGTCGAAGATCATTATACATTTTGGTACTCCCAGGATGGATTGCAAACGGTGTGTTGTGCGCCTCCATCATGATTTTATACTTTAAATCAGGGTCATTAGGAACACAAAGTCTGGAGTTGAGTCTAAGTATTCCTTCTTTATCGATTCTTGCTTCCGACATTGCACCTTCTTGCATTTTCTTCCTCATACGCATCAGCTCCGGATCTGTAATTTGAGTAGATTTAACTTTATCAATTAAACTCGGTTCTACTCGTATATTTACCATCATTACGTGGGTCCCTGGAGTCTTTATCTCTATCTCCATCCTTTGCAAGTCATACAAAATGGGCCTTTGCGTTGACAATATTGCACTCGTACCCGCATATGATCTTCTACTCAATGCGTTAGCTACCACGTTCGCTTTTCCAGGATGGTATTGGATGGTATGATCATAATCTTTCAACAGTTCAAGCCAACATCGTTGTCGCATGTTGAGTTCCTTTTGAGTGAAGAAATATTTGAGGCTTTTATGATCCGTATAGATCTCCACTTTCTCCCCATATAAGTAATGCCTCCAAATTTTAAGTGCGAAGACAACAGCTGCTAACTCTAGGTCATGAGTAGGATAATTCCTCTCATATTCTTTGAGTTATCGTGAGGCATAGGCTATGACTTTCCCATGTTGCATGAGAACACATCCTAACCCTTTGCCCGAAGCATCACTATGGATGACAAATCCCTCCGAACCAGATGGTATTGTCAGAACAGGTTCTGAAATGAGTCTCCTCTTGAGTTCTTGAAACTCTTCTCACATTCCTCGCTCCAACCGAACTTTGTATCTTTCCGAGTCAGCTGAGTTAGTGGAGTAGCGATTCGCGAAAACCCTTCTACGAATCTCCGATAATAACCAGCTAAGCCGAGAAAGCTACATACTTTGGTCACTGATTTAGGTTGCTCCCAGCTTTGAATAGCTTCAATCTTTGCTGGGTCAACAGATATTCCATGACTTGATACCACATGCCCAAGGAATGCTACTTCCTCAAGCTAGAACTCGCATTTCTTCAACTTGGCATAAAGCTTGTATTCACGAAGCTTTTGGAGTATCAGCCTCAAGTGTTCCTCATGATCTTCACGCCTTTTGGAATATATGAGGATTTCATCAATAAAGACGACCACAAAATGATCCAAATATTCCTTGAATACTAGGTTCATCATATACATGAAGGCAGCAGGAGCATTAGTCAATCCAAAGGACATGACTAGGAATTCATAATTCCCGTACCGAGTTTTGAAAGCCATCTTTGGAATATCATCGGTTCTAATCTTCAATTGGTGATATCCGGAACGAAGATCAATCTTTGAAAAGAATTTGGCTCCTTGCAACTGGTCAAACATGTCATCAATTTGTGGCAATGGGTACCTTTTTTTGATGGTGACATGATTCAACTCCCGATAATCAATACAAAGTTTCATACTCCTATCTTTCTTCTTCACGAATAGAACAGGAGCACCCAAGGAGAAGTACTAGGACGAATAAAGCCAATGTCTAACAATTCCTGCAGTTGACTCTTTAACTCCTGAAGTTCAATAGGAGCCATTCGATATGGGGCTTTGGAAATGGGTTTTGTACCGGGTTCAAGGTCGATACAAAATTCAATTTCACGCTCTGGGGGTAGGCCAGGAAGTTCTTCAGGGAATACGTCAGGAAATTCATTAACAATAGAAATATTATTCAAAACTGATGTATTTTTGTTTAGATCTGTGACATGAGCTAAGAAAGCTTGACATCCTTTTTTCAATAAACGAATAGCTTTATGGCTTGAGATGACAGTGATTGATTTTAATGGTTTGGTTTCTTGAATTTGCATAATAAATCGATTAGGAATATGAAAGATAACAACCTTACGAAAAAAATCAATTTTTGCATGATGAGTAGTTAACCAATCAATCCTTAGAATAACATCAAATGCAAGTATTTTTAATGCAATAAGATCGACAGGTAATGTGTGGGTACCAACTTGAACCAAACAAGACTTATAAACCGTGGATGTAATGAAGGTTTCTCCCAATGGAGTTTCCACAGATAAGTCAAAGTCTAATTTCTCCGGAGTCAAATTTAATTGTTTAGCGCACGTAGGAGAAATAAAAGAATGGGTAGAACCGGTATCAAATAAAGTGTAGACTTCGCTAGAGTTTATGATAAGCTTACCCGTGATGACCTCATTCGGGTTCCTCGCTCTCTAGGAGGTCACAACAAACGCTCTCCCTTGCACTACCGACTTTGACTTTTTTGGGACAGCCTTTGGTGCCTCCATCCTAGCTGAATTTGTCTTCGGTGAATGACAAAATCGAGTTAAGTGACCTTCTTTTCCACAATTATAACATGCTTTGGACGTCATCGCGCAATTTGGACTGATGTGTCCATCCCCTCCGCATTTGAAGCATATAATAGGTGGTATTTCTCCTTCCTTAACAACGGGTGCTGGTGCTGATGTCTTTCCATCATTGTTGAATCTCTTCTTCTTGAAATGTCCATTCTTATTATTTTGGCCCTGATTACCACCGAAGTGGTTACCATTTTTGGCCTGTTGATTCCCTCCACGCTTGTTGTCACCGCTTCGATGACTACTCTCACTGGTATTATCATTTTTCTGGCTGCTCTCTTTTGGTTGCGTTGACTCGTTATCACGCTCCACCAACTGAGCCCTATTTACAACATCTGAATACAAACACAGTTTATGAGAAATAAGATGTTGACGTATTTCCGGCTTCAAACCTTTTAAAAACATTTGCGCCATTCTCTATTCATTATCCACTAAGTGGGACGCAAACCGGGATAACTCCGCAAATTTTGCCTCGTATTGCGACACGGTCATATTGTTTTGCTCCAATTTGATAAACTCCACCTCCTTCATGTGACAAATACTTTCGGGAAAGTATTGGTCGTTGAACAACTCTTGGAACTTCTCCCAAGACATCTTCAATGCAGCAGGTTGAGTACGCTTTACCGATTCTCACCAGTAATCAGCCTCTCCACGCAACATAAAGGCAGCAAAGGGAACCTTTTGCTCCTCGGAGCATCCCAAGACATCAAATATCTTGGTGATCTGATTTATCCATGCCTCCGCCATAAGTGGTTTTGGCTCTCCCTTAAACTCTGGTGGTCCCAACTCCTTGAATTGTTTAGCAGTGACCGCCCAAGAGTTTCCAGTGTTTCCACCTACATTTTGGATAGGAGCTGCTCTCGCCTGCTGTTGCATGAATTGCATAAAGCCTATGAACAATCTATCATTCATCATTTGGTCAGTGTTGTTGTTTGCATGAGGATTATCGCCTTCCTGATGCACATTCTCCTGATTATTGATATGTGGAGACTCAACGCTCTTGTGCTCCATTGCTATTCTCAACATTTTCGAATGTCATTTTCAGATATTGCCACAAAACAAAGGTTAATTGACATGTAACATAATATCTCTAAACTCTGACCAACCACTTTAAATACAAAATAAATTTAAGTTGGTCATACTAGCGAAGGAATTCCCCGTCTCTCCCCTCTTAGTTCTAGTCTCACATCTTAGCCAGGGATCATATCCCTAAGCTTTGATATCAACTGTGACACCCCCAAAATTAGGTATACATCACCCATCTTGGGTCGTCAGATACATGGTAAAAAATTCAAATACAACTTACTAATACAACTGTCGTGTACAAAACGATAAAACATAACTGTGAGTTTGAATACAATTATTGTCTACTAGAGATTATACAAACTCAAAAGGAGTCCTCATTACAATTATTAACACACTATTTCACCGAATAGTGAGGACTACTAATGCTATCCTCTGGATCATCACTACGTTCCCCGACTAGTCCCTGCTATGTTCTCATTTCTTGAAGAGAACAGTGAAAGAAAGGGTGAGCTCAACTAGCCCAGTAAGAAATATTATGACTAAGATAATGCAAAATAAATTATCGTTAGCCTTCAACAGTGTTAAACTGATAAAATATAACATCAAGTTTAACTGCAGCGGATCAAGCAATCCATTAAAAGAGTCAAGTAGAGAATAGAATCTACTATCTTTTATGATTTAAAATTTTTTTCATCACTTTTATCGCTGAGACTCAGCTTAATAAATAATCCACATCATCCCTGCACTACAGGCCAATAATATTTGTGTATTCATCAATGGTCATGATCATGCCAACAACTGTCCATCAATGCACTACGGGCCAATGAAAACTTTTACCTCATCATTTGTAACATTATGGTCATGATTACACCGAATAATCCCTGGTCATAATCGTACCAAGTCCATCTATGCACTACAGGCCACAGATGATTTTCACATACTATAAACATGAGGATGATGACAATGATATATGAATTCAATAAAACAAGTTCAAGAATTATTTTATCCATGAATCAATAACGTCCAAATTGTCAACATGATACTGCTTTGTAGAGTAAAATTTAAGAATGCTCAGAAGAATATTTCCATGAAAAGATACCGGATGAAGCGCAAATATCAAGGATATTCCACTAATTTCATGGAGTATAGAAGTCAAAACTTTAACCAACTGAGTATAATAAAGAATGGAATAACAAAAGAAATCACCATGCATGCGGTACTTCGCATAGACAGGTTATTACAACAGAATAATAATAACGGAACCAGGTCAGGCAAAATTTGCACCGACATGATGTTCCAACAAAATAATAAAGACGGAACCAGGTCCGGTGTAAAACATAAAGACAGGATGTTCCAACAGAATAATAATAAGACGAAACCAGGTCCGGTGTAAAACACACAGACAGGATGTTCCAACGGAATAATAATAAAGACGGAACCAGGTCCGGTGTAAAACACACAGACATGATGTTCCAACAGAATAATAGAAAAATATCACCAAGTATAGGGTAGACCGCGTATACAGGTTATTCCAACAGAATAATAAGAATTGGAATAACAATAGTTCTCTTCATGAATTAGAAAGAATAACACTCCTTACGAGTACAACAAATAATATTCCTTACCTTAAGAAAAAGAGTACTGGATATATAAGCAGTGAAGTAGCAGAATACTTTCTTCTTTCTCTCTATAGTTTATCTCTCTAGAGTTTCAGTGAATTCGTAAGAAAATAATGAATGAATGAGCTTCTATTTATAGAAAAATAGAATGCATAGTAACTAACTCATGAACGGTCGAGATTAATTTTCTTTAATCTGACGGTCCATATTTAAAGAAAAATAAAATAAAATATATTCTATTTATAATCTAATAAAACGAATAACTTTATAAAAGATTTTACTATGCAAATACTATGCAGGCACTATGCAAATACTATGCATAATAAAATATAATATATTCTAATTATTGTCTAATAAAATAGATAGCTTTATAAAAGTATTCTGTTTTATATAAAAAGATTTTACTATGCAAAATACTATTCAAACACTATGCATAATAGAATATAATATATTCTATTTATAGAATAACTTTATAAAAGTATTCTATTTTATATAAAAAGATTTTCTGTATTATTACATTAATAATACCAACAAAACTGAGTGATTTTTCACTTAAGCATCAATAATTAATACCGTGTGCTACTATGCAACCACGCGTATTACTGTACTTTTAATACCGAGTGTTTCAACAGTTAACGGTAAAACTTTTGCCGTTATTTTCATAAAGTATTTTTGTCATTTTCTCAATCCGACAATAATTCCGTTGTGGGGTCCACCAATGATTGTGCCATTGTACTAATATTCCCGGTTAAAACGAATATTCCCCGACCAATCGAATATTATATAACAACTTGCGTACTTTGCAAAATTTATAAATATTACCCACAACTATTATATCAATTTCACTCCATAATATTCAAAAATAATATTTATAGAAAAATCATCTTTATTCAAAAAGTAGGGGTTTTATATGTTTGCTAAATGAATTAAATAGTAAGAGATAAACAATTACATTAAATTTTTTATAGGTTTGTAAATGAATAAAATATTATTAAATAATTAATAATATTTGTAATTGATTAAAATATTATTAAATAATTAATAATAATAGTAAATGAATAAAATATTATTAAATGATTAATAATATTAGTAAATGATTAATGTGACAAACGAGATTTTTGTAAATAATTTTAAATATTTATTGAGTTGAATAAATAATTTTATTAATTTATTTATTGAGATATATAATAGAATTGTGGTGGATTAATTTAATGAAGAAATATTTTAATTTATTTATTTATTGAGATATATAATGGAATTATGGTGGATTAATTTAATTAAATGTGTTACATTAATTAAATTAATAAGGAATAATGTTATAGTTCAAAGTGTGAATTTAATTGAGATTATTGAATTAAATGAATTGTTAAATAATTTTATTATTGTTCTAATTAATTAGATAATTAATTAGAGATTTATTGGGAATATAAATTATGTGCTATAATTAATAAATGATAATTTTAATTATGTGATGACGTGATTTAATGGGTAATATAGTCTTTAATTTAATTGAATTTAAATAATATTGTTTGGTTAATTAAAATGTGACAAATAAACTATATAAGAAATAAACTAATTAAAATAAATTAGAAAGAGCCTTTTAAAGGCTAGCCAAACATGGTCTTATGAATGCGGGAGCAGTTAATTGCGTAATGACATTAACTGACACCCATATTGTATCAGTTATTACGTATTACGTATAATAAGTTTATATCAGTTCATTTGGTTAAGTATAAGAATAGAATTACAGAGAGAAAAAAGAGAGTTCGAGAGAATTGAGTTTAAGGAAGAAGATTTTAAGAATTGTAGGAAGGTTTCCTATCATCTAAGCAAGAATTAGAGGGTGAGAACTCAATTTACAATCCTTGTTTTCTATGTTCGTGAGTTTCCCAGGAAAATATATTTTTAAATTTTTTATAATTGGAATTTTCATGAGTAATTGTTGAATAGTTAATATAAATTGTTTATATGCTTAAATAATCTAATATATGATGTTTATAAATAATTTTGGGTGAATTAATCCATGAACTTTGATTTAAAAGGGGGGTTTTGAGTTTATAGTAACATATATATGATTTTGAAGTCAAAATCTGAGTTTTGGTTGATGATTTGGTAGGATAATGGATGTTTATGTTGTTAAATAGATATAATTTGTTATATGTGGGTTGAAAATGAATTTTGGTATGAATTGATTTATGAAACCATGTTCTTACAAAAGAAGTTTGAGTTTTATTATAAAAGTAAGGCTGATTTTAGAACCAAATTTTGTGTTAATACATGTTGTAATCTGTAAATTGACGATTGATTATGTTAATATGTTTAAATACGAAAACAATGCATGTTATATGAACTGATTTGGTCATGAAACAAATCTGTGGTGTGATGATTCGCTAAGAATGTCAAAAATGAAGTTTTTAGTAAAGAACATGAATTTAAAGGGGTTAAATCTGGTGAATATTGTTGTTATAATATAAGGATGCATGCTTGGTGACAATTATGTGAAGTCTATACCTCCTGGGTTTGTTAAATTTACTGATTTCATGTATAATTCGTGAATTTTGGTGTGATGAAAGTGCAGTCGCGAACTGCATAAACCAAACCTGGGTGACTGTGATAACCCAAGATTTCGAATAATCCAAAATTTGTAAATAAATTTTTTTTAATTAATATTAATATTAATTATAAATTTTGTGATAAGTATCTGTGATACGAGTCTCGAGAAAGTCAATTTGTGTATTGACTAATAAATTTAGAGTAGAGTTGTGCTTAACAACTTTAGAAAACCCTAACCCTAATTTTCGGATAGGGATTTGATAGAAAATACAATTAAAATAATTGTATTGTTGATGATGTGTTTGGACTGTATAGAAATGTTGACCAATGGTTGACTGGATGGGGTTTATAATTAATAAACCTTAATAAGGGATTTAAAATCCTAATCTTAAATTTAGAAAACTAAATGTACAATTAAAAACCCTGATTGTACGTTGGGAAACCCTAATTTAAAATATGGGATTTCCTAAACCCTAATTAGGCAACTCTAATTTTTATTGGCAAGCCTAATGTGTTTAATTAAACTTAAATGTGATTAGAAACCCTAATTATAATTTAGAAATTTTATTTTTCTAATTAAACCCTAAATTTGAAAATTGTGGGAACTAGAATTTTTAATACCTAAAGGGTTCAAATCTTAAACCCTAATCCAAGCCCAAACCCTAAGGGTGTGTGTATTGGACAAGAATGCCATTAAATGTATTTATCAAATGCCAAAAATACCCTTTTTACATTTTAAATGAGCTAACTTTCAAAAGTGGGTATAACTTTAGTTGGTGACCTAACATTTTGACTTGGTGACATTTTTTTATCAGCCATTTAACCCTCCTTTGACATCTAGCATCAGATCTAAGCATTATTTGTTGATATATATAGAATTGAGAGAGAGAAAACTAAGAAAACTTGCTCATTTTGCAACATTGCTCTCACCAACTCTTTCTTTCACCAAAGCTCCAAATTTCTGAATTAAATCAGTCATTTTATATGCCCCAATATGAATCAATAACAATTGGAGAACATAGATCAAGAATTTAAAGAGAAAGGTATAAACCTACTTATGTTATTTTGATCTTTGTTTCTTGAGAAATTTTTGTGTTTATGTGTTTAAAATATTGCTATTGGATATTTTATGAAGATCTATGATGATCAAACATATATGCATAGCATCAAAGTGCCTTAATTTGGTGTTTTTCAAAAAAACTTTCAAGAACATGATCTGTGGTCTGACAAGCTAATGTCAGGTACCATAGATCCGTGTCTGTTTTTGATTTTTCTTGTTTTATATTTTGGATTGGTAGTATGGTGTGAGGTCTTTATTCTGCAAGTGGTAGAATATCAATTTGATAACTAGATTGCAAGTTATTTTAGGTCAAACATCGTTGACCGACATTGACTGCTCAAAAATCTGGGCAGCCCAGAAATTTAAAACAGCTTCTGACAATGTTTTATAAGGTCCGGTTCTGTCAGTGGTTTAAGATTTTGAAGTTTTTGATTAGTAAATGTTGTAGCTTGTAGGATGGACTACAGATCTGGGTCTACAGAACTCTTATAACTGCTTCAGATTGATTATGAAAGATGGTTAAACTAGCCAACCCGATCTGATTTTTGCTTTTATGGGAAAACCCAGAAAAATAAGAACATTATTTCTGACATACTTTGACCGTGTGTTTCCTGATGATTCTGTTGATGATAAGATGAGTTTCTGCTTTATTAATGTACCTTGAAACTAGGACTACAAGTTTGAGCCATTAAATCACATAAACTAAGATCAGGACATACATTAAATTGTGCTTGAATATGGCAACTCGAAACTGGTTGTGCCCAGAAAACCCAGAATATTTCTGACAGAAACTTTGGAGGCTTTGATCTCCTTGTTGTGATGTTGTTTAACCAAAGTGTTGGTTGGATATTGTAGTGTGACATTAATACTACAATAACAAAGTTTTAGTTAACCTATAAGCATTTTAATCAAAGAGTTATTCACGGTCAAACATGACCCCTTGAACACTGACTTTGTCAGTGTTCTTGAGCCAAGAATACCTAAGGCTACAGAATGTGTCGCTAAAGGCTTTTAGCGACGGTTTTAATTATTTTATTTTCTGAATATTCTGAAAATTATTTAAAAATAGAAATAAATTCTAAAAATTACCAAAAATGGTTTTAAAAATTATTTTAAATTATGAAAAATAATTTTTGACCAATTGGAATATTTTTATTTAATATTTATAATTATTTAAATATTAATGATATTTAATTTATTTAATTAATGTATTAAATAAATTAGAGAAAAATAATTTAATATTATGAAAAATCATTATAAATAAGAATAATGTATTTAAAAATATTTTGAGTTATAAAATGTAACTTTTAATATTTTTGGAGAATTTCATTAATAATTTAATATTAATGATATTAGATTTATTTGATTATTAAATTAAATAAATAAGATACAAATAATTTTAATGATTTAAAAATCATTTTAATTGAGAATAAAGTGTTAGAAAATATTTTAAATTATAAAATATAATTTTAAATATTTTTGGAGAATTTTCATTAATAAATTAATATTAATGATGTTTGATTCATTTAATTATTATATTAAATAAATGATTTAAAAATGATTTTATTGATTTAAATATCATTTAAAAATGAGAAAAATGTTTTGAAAATATTTTAAGTTATAATTAATGACTTTTAATATTTGGATAATTATTTCATTAATATTTATATATTAATGGTGATGATTTAAAAATGATTTTAATTATTTTAAAAATCATTTAAGTAGAATATTGTTGATTTAAAAATATTTTAAGTTATTAATAATAACTTTAATATTTTGACAAGTACATTTCGCCTAACTGTCCAAATCCGAAGAAAAATCACGGATGTTTTGTGTGTGGATCAACTGACCACATAACGAAGAATTGCCCGAAGAAGGGGACAGAAGGAAATAAGGGAACTAATAACGGTAAGTTAGCTATTAGTGATCCAGCTCAGCCGGGGAAATCAATGGCCCACACTTTTAATATGACGGTCCAAGATGCGGTGGCATTAGGGGATGTAGTTACAGGTATTATTCCGATCAACAATATAAATACGTACGTGCTATTTGATTCGGGTGCTACTTGTTCATTTATAGCATGTGATTTTGCTAGACGACTAGAATTATTTCCCAAAAAATTTCCTACACCTTTGAACATTAAGGTAGCAAACGAAGAGATAATTCCTGTTGAAGATATTCATAGGAGTTGTTGCGTAGATGTACGTGGTTATAAGTTATCGGTAGATTTAATACCAATAAAGTTAGGAGAATTCAACATAATTCTCAGAATGGATTGGTTGATTAACCATGGAGCAATTATAGATTGCCAAAAGAAATGTGTGAGCATCAGGACGTTGAAGCAAACTCCTGTAGTATTTTATGGTAATAAATCGCTGGGACGTTTGTGTTGCCTTACGATGATACAAACTAGAAAACTTTTAAGGAAGGGATGTGTAGGTTACCTATGCCATGTTGTTGATACCCAGAGAGTGAGAGCAACCATGGAACAAATTCCTATAGTAAACAAGTTCATGGATGTATTTCCAAGTGAGTTACCGGGTCTACCGCCGGATAGGGAGATCGAATTTGTGATAGACATTGTGCCAGGAGCGGCACCGGTCTCAAGGGCACCGTACCATCTGGTGCCTGTGGAAATGAAAGAACTGATGGTTCAGCTACAGGAACTATTGGACAAAAAGTACATTCAACCAAGTGTTTCTCCGTGGGGGGCACCGATGTTGTTTGTCAAGAAAAAAGACGGATCGTTAAGACTTTGTATCGACTATCAGGAGTTGAAAAAATTAATAATAAAGAATAAATACCCATTGCCTAGGATCGATGATCTCTTTGATCAATTGAAAGGGGCAAAGTATTTTTCTAAAATAGATTTGCAGACGGGGTATCATCAGTTGAAGGTTAGGAAGGAAGATGTACCAAAGACTGCATTCAGGACTCGTTATGGTCATTATGAGTTTCTAGTGAAGTCATTTGGGTTGACGAATGCACCTACTGCATTTATGGATATGATGAACAAAGTGTTCAAACTATATTTGGACAAGTTCGTCGTGGTGTTTATCGATGATATTCTAGTCTATCCTAAGACACCAGAAGATCATGCTGAACACTTAAGAATAGTGTTGGAGACACAAAGGAAGGAGAAGTTATATGCGAAATTCACTAAATGTGAATTTTGGCTGGAAAAGGTGCAATTTTTAGGTCATGTCATTGACCAAGAGGGAATTTCAGTGGATTCAGCGAAGGTGGAAGCAGTAATGAATTGGGAACAATCGAAAACACTGACTGAGGTGCGGAGTTTCCTAGGGTTAGAAGGGTACTATCGAAGATTTATCCAAGATTTTTTGAAGATAGCTACCTCGTTGAATAATTTAACAAGGAAGACGGTGAAATACATATGGACAGATAAATGTGAAGACAATTTTCAAGAACTGAAGAAAAGATTAAGTGAAGCTCCTGTTTTGTCATTGGCAGATGACACATGAAATTTCATAGTGTATAGTGATGCTTCGCATAGAGGACTTGGTTGTGTGCTTATGCAGCATGGTAAAGCCATTGCGTATGCATCTCGGCAGTTGAAGGATTATGAGAAAGTTTATCCTACTCGTGATCTGGAACTGGCTGCGGTAGTGTTTGCCCTAAAGATATGGAGACATTATCTTTATGGGGAAAAATGTGAGATATATATGGACCATAAAAGTCTAAAGTATATCTTCACTCAGAAGGAGTTGAATATGAGACAGAGAAGATGGCTAGAGTTGATAAAGGATTATGATTGTGAAATCCTGTATCACCCTGGAAAGGCCAATGTAGTTATCGATGCCTTAAGTAGGAAGGGTCAGGAAAAGTTGTCTACATTAACGGCTCAAAATGAGTTAATAACAGAGATGGCTAGGATGGAAATAAAAGTAAGGATGTCGAGTGATTAGAGGCAGATAATCTTTACGACGGAGATGCAATCTACCATCGTAGAAAGAGTCAAGGAAGTACAACTCAAGGCTGACGTGTGTAACCAAATGAAGAAGCGGTTATCCGAGAAGGAAGATACTAAGTATAGTCTTGATAATGAGGGATTATTAAGATTTGAAGGAAGAATTTGGGTTTCGAATGAGACGGAATTAAAGGAGCAAGTGTTATAAGAAGCTCATAGTTCGAGGTACTCGATACATCCTGGTAGAACTAAGATGTATCAATACCTTCGACAAAGTTTTTGGTGGCCAAACATGAAGAGAGAAATAGAAGAGTATGTGAGTAAGTGCTTGACTTGTCAAAAATTTAAGGCCGAACATCAATGACCCAGTGGCTTATTACAGTCATTGGAGATTCCAGAATGGAAGTGGGAGCATATCACGATGGACTTCGTGGTGGGACTTCCGACGATGAATAAAGGGTACGATTCGATTTGGGTAATAGTGGACCGGTTGACGAAGTCGAATCACTTTTTGCCAATTAGGGTCAAGTATAACTTAGACCAATTAGCTAAAATTTATGTTAAGGAAATCATTTCCAGACATGGAGTATCGGTATCGATTGTGTCAGATCATAATCCATGATTCACATCCAACTTTTGGAGGAGTTTGGAAGAACAGTTAGGAACACAACTGAGGTTAAGCACAACTTATCATCCACAAACCGATGGGCAGAGCGAGAGAACAATTCACACGCTTGAAGATATGTTAAGGTCTTGCGTCACGGATTTCAAAGGTAGTTGGGATGATCACCTACCACTAGTAGAGTTTGCGTATAACAATATTTATCATGCAAGCATATGTATGCCGCCATATGAAGCTTTGTATAGAAGAAAGTGCAGAACACCTTTGTGTTGGGATGAGGTGGGAAAACGCCAGATGCTAGGACCCGAATTGGTGCAGCAGACAACGAATGTGGTAAAGTTAATTCGGATGCGTCTCGTCACAGCTCAGGACAGACAGAAGAAGTATGCAGACTCGTATAGACTAAGTCGAGAGTTTGAAGTGGGTTCATATGTATTTCTAAAGGTATCTCCCTGGAAAGGAAAGATACGCTTTGGAAAAAAAGGAAAGTTATGTCCAAGGTTTATAAGACCTTGTGAAGTATTAAAACGGGTGGGAGAGGTAGCTTATGTGATAGCATTACCTCCAGACCTAGAACGTATATATAACGTGTTTCACGTATCGGTATTACGTCCATATAAGCCAGACTATAAGCATGTAATCAAGTATGAGCCGATTCATATCGAGAAAGACTTATTATATAAAGAATCGCTGATGCAGATCATTGATAGAAAGAAACAAGTTCTGAGGAACAAGGTAATACCATCTGTAAAGGTAGTATGGAAGAACCACGATGCTGAAGAAGCAACGTGGGAACTAGAAGAAAAGATAAAGAAAAATTTTTTTCATTTATTTTATTAAAATAAGACGAGATTCTGGGGAAAGAATCTTTATAAGGGGGGAAGAATGTAACGACACCGAGAAATTCAGATCTTATTGTAAAATGATTTTATTAAGTTAAATAATAATCAAATTTTATCCTGTGTTATCAAGATGGTTGTCATTATATGACCTATTGATGTTAAAATGTCGTAGTATTAAAGCTACGTGAATGAATTAAAGTGTTTAAATTTCCAAGACGAAAATAAAAGTTTTTTGAGAAATTTTCCGAAAAACACTATTCATCGGTATTTGCTCGGGATATATTTTTGAATTTTTGAGAAATACGTAATGATAGAATAACAAAGTAAGATGGATTATGTAATAAAAATCTAGTTATGGAAAATGTAATATTTCACTTGCGGATTTAATTTATAAACGTTAAAGAAGGCGAAATAGTAATGAATAAGTAATAATGTTATGATACTTTGGTATTGTACAAAGTAATGAAAATGAGTATAATACGAAGTATTATACGAGTTTGTATGAAGGATGAAATATCGTATATAAATTTTATATGAATTAGAATACAAAAATAATACATAAACTATATGTATTAAGTAATGTTAATGGACTTGGAAGGGTTGATTGGAATTAATACAAGTCCAAGTGAATTAAAGGGAGAGGCCCAATTATTAGTTAATGAATCAATTAGTGTTTATTAATGCAAAGCCCCAAGGTTGATTTAATGTAAGCCCAAACTAGAATCCATGAGTTGTATGACCCATGGGGCAAACCATATTAATATGGTTAATATGTGATGACCAATTTAATGTAATGATAAAGTATTATGAGTAATGACCAAGACTTATGAGTAGTGGTCAAGCAAAGGGTAGGTTTTGTGCCTTGCAAGTAATGAATAGTAAGGAGGTGCATAAGGAGGTGGGATTGTTTTAAAGACCAAACTACCCTAACTTTGGAAAATCTATAAATAGAGGAGGCATACAAGTCATTTGTTAGTTGTTCAAATAATCCAAAGATTATAAAGTGCTTAAGTGTTAGAGAGAATAAGCTACAATAAGTCACTTCCATAAGAAAGAAGAAGAAGAAGCTATTTACCAAGAATTCAAAAGTAAGACTTTTTCTCTAAATTATCTTCTATCTCTAACCATGATAGGTTGATAAGAAAAGTTTGGATTAAGAAACATGGATGTTAAGAAGTAAGAAGAATGAGTAAGAAATGAACTTAAGCCACATAAGTTGGCAATAAGTCATTTAAACTTATAAAAGTTATAAACTTATTATAAGTTAACCTTGAATGTTAATATAAAAATTATGAACTTGTAAATGAGTTAATTAAGGGGAGTGATATGGATGTAAAGGAAATTGTATGATCATATGTATCATGTATGACTAAGTAAAGTTATATGTGAATAAAATATAAAGTATGATAATTAAGAAACGTTAATTGTCATAAGTCATGAACAATAAATATAGGTTGTTGTAATAAGTATGTTAAGATGTTCACATGATGAATGGAGTTCATTTGTAATGTTGAACAAATCATAAGAATGAAGATTTGCCAGAAATTGCACGATTGGACGATAATCGTCGAATTCGTAAAATTCTTGGAATAAAAGTTAAATTTTGTGTTTGAACTAGGAACCATTATTTTCCAATGGAGACAAGTCATATTTGGCATTTAAGAGTTGCGGACTAAAAAATGACCGGATTCCGACTTAGAACGAAGAAACGAGCGTTGAACGTTCACGAACGTTTATCGTTTTCGTTAAACATAAACCAATAGGTGAATTTTTAGCAAATGAAATCAAATAGACAAAATTCTTGTATGAACGCATAGATTACGTAATTTATGAACCGTAGGCTTCTAAACGAGCAAATTCGGACTTATAACGAAGAAGTTATGCGTCCAGGAAGTTCACAAAATTCAAAGACTGAAATTTTTTCTGGTGCACAGAGTTGGCGCCGCGGGGCCAACCCTAGGCTAAACTGGTCACGCCACAGTGCATAACAGTGTCCGAGCACACTGCAAGAGTTCGCTTCAGCGCGAACCGTAGTAAAATTTGTGGCGCCGCAGCGCCATGTACAGTACGAAAATCTTCTGGAGTGTGGCACCACAGCGCGGCCCAATAAGTAAGGACTCACGCCACATTGCCAGTCTCAGAAAAAGGATGGTAATGATTGTTTCTAAGTACAAAGAAAGGAAAGCTAATCGATTTAAAAGTAAACACAACTTAAGGAATGTAATGTAACATTGTTTAAACTTTGTTAAACCTTAAGGATGTTGTATAAAGGTTGAGATAACCTAGTTAAATATAAATGCAAGGATAATGATAAACCGGAAAGAATAATAACTGAATCTAATACATAATTAAATTGAGATGAAGGGTACGATATAGTCATATACATACTTGATTACATGTGACCTAATATATGGCATTATGTGATCATGTATTGTAGAGACTTGAACGAATTGAACATAAAGTTAGTATACCATAACAGACGCTAAAGGCAAGTATTCTAACTCTTGTCTCAGTTCAATCTGAACAAGTTTTTGAAGTTCATGTATTCTTTCGTATGAATTGAGGTATGTTGAAGTTAAAGACAATCCCTTTGGCTAGACTTGATGTATTGATAATCTATTCATTTATTATCAAATGTTGATACCTTTTGTCAACTACTTGATATGGTTTTCAAAAGAAGATTGAAATGTTAAACAAATGTTTTATCGGTAAAATGACATGCACGTGAGGTTGCCAAATGCTTAAATGTGCATACGTTTAATGGATGTAGTGTTGATCAACATTGAGTACAATAGGCTGATCACCTAAAAGTGCTCATAAGTTTTATCGGACTTACGGACATGCTTCCGGTTTGTCCTTTTTCCAATAAAGAATGAATACTCGAGGTCTTTGATCGGAGTGAATGTTTTACTAGATATTGTTATTATTGTAAAACATTTTGAAAGAAAAGATGAAGTGATATTTTGAATTATCAATAGTACTTCATAACTATTGTTCAGTTATTAAAGATATACGATTCGTATGTGTCAAGCATGTTGTTATTAAATTGTTATACTTGCTGAGCTAGTTATGCTCACTCTTGCTTGAACCATATGAATGCAGCTAAGACTGAACGTCCCGAAGGATCGAAAAGGGATAAAGGAAAAGCTAAGGCAGATTGTTAAGCTGTCTTGTAATAGTATATGTCTATTGTTGTAATGTAACTGATATTATGACAAAGAACCTTTGTAATGGGAATAGAATCTGGGAAATATAAATATTACTTTAAATATATAGAAGTTATGTTCGTTCTTTGAGATCTTTCAATTGAATGAATGTATGAATGTTGTATAGTATAGCACCATATGTGGGGTTAGAAGATACCCGGATTTGGAGGCGCTACAGGAGATAACAACTAGATATACCAAATATATCTACACCTTTTACTAACACCAAAAAATCATTTCATTTCTCTTTCAACTCATTTTATAACTTAGCAAAACTAGAGAGAGAGAGAGAGAGAGTGTGTGTGTGTGTGTGTGTGTGTGTGACAACCTGAATTTTTAAAAGTTATTAATATATGAATTTAGTAAACAAAATTCTTATTATAATATGTTTTTATAATATATGTATTTATATATTTGGAAAATGAGGTTTAACAGTTAATTAAACTATTGAAGAAATTAAATGAAGTTGTTGTGAAAAGGAAATTAACTGAGTAATGTTGGTTAATTTAATAAAGTTGAAAATTATATTATGAAATAATATAATATGATTATTATACCTTATTGGCACTGGAATTATTATTAATTAAATTTCAAAAATAACTTAAGTAATTCACTTAATTAAAGTAGTGAATTATTGTAAGGATATTTGTTTTAAGAATATTAGGGAGTAATATATATCACACATAAATATAATATGTTAAGATTGTGAGTTTTGTAAATAGTTAAAAATATTTATGGACCTGAATAAATATTTTATTCAGAATATTTATGGAAATAGATAAATATTTGATGGAAATTATTATGGAATAAGTTGTTTAAGTATGATGATATTAAATAAATTAATGATAAATAATTTTGTAATTTGTTCGTATTTTAGTACGCTAGTGTGATGGTAATAGTCTAATTTCATTATATAGTTAAATTAGTGGATTAATGGCTTGTTGTGTAAAGTGGAAGTTTGTATTAATTAAATAACTAAATTAAATAAAGGTGTGACAAATGGGCCTTATAATAAGAGAATTATAAGCCTTATAATACGATAATTATATAAATAAATATAAAGGAATTTTATTTGAGTAAGCCAAACAAGGCCTTGTGGTTGTTGGTTTTATAACTGCTAAGCTTATTACGTGTGTGTAACTCCTAATTGCAATAAGGGTTGGTTTTTATGTTATTTGTAAAGGCAGAAAGAAGGATAGAAATAGAGATTCAGAGAAAAAATTGTCTAAGAAATTGAGAAGGTTTTGAGAATCAAGAAGGAGGAATAAGATTAATTAAGAGAAATCTGATAATCTTCATCATCTAAACAATGTATCAATCTAGTTCTAAAGCTTTAAAATATAGTTTTCGAGTTCTTCACAAAAAATATTTGGGTTTGTGTAATCCATATTATATCATCTAAAAGTGGTTTTCGAGTAATTAAATTCATGAGAAAGTGTTTAAAGTTAAAGATTAGATTTTTGTTGTAAATATATGTGTTTTGGCTATTTTGAGGTCAACAATTGGTTAGGAATTCGAGTTATAATATGTAAATTGATAATGGAAGTTGTTAATATGTTGAAAAATGAAAACAATGGAGGTTTAATGGACTAATTTTGTTGAATAACGAATTCATGGTGTTCGATCTCGCTAAGCATGTTAAAACATGAAAATTTAGTATGAACTTTGGAAATGGGTCAATTGAATGGTTTTTGGTGTTTTTGGGTCGTGTAGATTTTTTTATATGTTGTAGTTTTAAGAGTCAGGAGTCCATAAAGTCGAAAACAAACTGATTTGGAAATGTATAACTCGAGTTATGAAGATCGAAAGGAGAAAGGGTCGCAAAATCGCAAAGAACAAAAACTACATAATTCCTCACTGATGCATGGCGCCGCAGCGCCGGTGTTGGTCAACTGGGATCCGGGCTTAGCGCCGTAGTGCCATTAATACAAGGAGAACCGGCGCCGCAGTGCCGGTAGGTAGACAAGCGCAGATAAGAGTTTCTAATTGCATGTTTTAAGGAAAACTTAATATGAATGATTCTAATGAATATTATTCACGCTATAAGGTATAATTATTATGTTTATAAGATTCATGAACGCAATCAAATTTCACAAAGTAAGAGGAAACGTGGTAAAATAGAATTTTAAAATTTTACAAACCATAAACCCGGATCATCTTTTATGCACAATTATTAATTAAACGAAAAGATAAAGAACAAGAATTATACCCTTGAAGATTCGAGCTTCCCCAGGTACAAGTTCACCTCCAATCCTTTTCGCGTTTAACTTGAATCCATCGATTTTGATTCCTTCCTTTGACCAACGTTAGCCACCTAAGTGTTTGGCCTCTAGAGGTGATCCACCAAGGAAGAAGAAAGATTCAAGAAGATGGGTGTTTGGCAAAACCCTAGTTTTTCTATCTATCATAGAAAAATGTGTATTCTCCAAAAATTGAAATTTACGTATACACGTGATATTAATTAAATTCCTTTAATTAAGTAAGCTACCTAATAATTTATTTAAGTACGATAATATTGATTAAATGATTTTATAATTTAAGCGTACTTTATTACGCTAATGGAATGTAAATATTCTAATTTTATTAAATAATTAAATTAGAGGATTAATGATTTGTGAGAAATAAGATATTGTTGAATCTCGGGTTTCAAACCTCTCAGAAATATCCACGTCATACGTTCCTCATTCTCTGCCAAATGAGGTGAAAACCTGAATAACTCCACCAACTTCTCCTCATACTGGGACACGGTCATGTTGTTTTGTTCCAGTCTAATAAACTCTACCTCCTTCATATGATGAATACTTTCAGGAAATTGTTTATCATTAAATAGTTTCTAAAATGTTTCCCAAGACATATTTAGTACGACTGACTAGGTACGCATCACAGACTCCCATTAGTATTCTGCCTCACCACAGAATATAAAGGTAGCGAATGGAACCTTCTGTTCCTCTGTGCATCCCAAGATATCAAATATCTTTGTAATTTATTTAACCCACATTTCCGCCTTGATCGGATCTGGGTTTTCCACAAATTCTGGTGATCCCAACTCTTTTAACTGCTTGGCTGTGACAAGCCGCACGTTGTTATCATTTCCACCCAGTCCATACATGTTATAAATATTAATTGGATTGGACTAATGTACATGGATTATATGATATGTGTATATATTAAATCCCTAATTTTTCATATTGTGGTAAAAATTGTACATTAAAATTACATTTTTGGGAATTAAAGAAACCAAACATGTGACACCCCCAAATCTGGGTACTTTCAACCCACAGATATGGTGCTACACGGTACTCATAACTATACATTCATTCCATCGAAACAACATCAACATGGTTATATTTACTACATTATTATTACAATAGTAATGAATCATTTCCTATATTCTGTTAACCAGATACATTCTTCATTTATCATAGTTTAATTCATACAAATATACTAGTCTATTATAGGATAATCTACTTATCCATCTTAGCTTTGTCTTTATCTTTACTAGAACCCTCGGTTTGCTCGGCCATAGCTGTAATCATATAATTCAAGCAAGAAGTGAGCATAACTAGCTCAGCAAGTCTAGCAATATATATACAAGTACCACGTCGAGAATTATATGAATATTCTTCACTAACTGAACCAATAGCTATGAAGTACTATGAAACATTGAATTAACACTTTTCATTATCACAAAACCATTCCAAAGTACATACAGTAACTTAGGAATTCTGAGTAGGTCAAAAGACTATGAACATTCTCTTTTGATTTTCATTTATGAAAAAGGATAACCCGACACTAAGTCCGTAAGTTCGATATATCTTATGAGCACTTCTAGGTGGTCAACCTATAGTATTCTATGTTTATCAACACTCATCCGTTAAAAGTATCTACGTTTAAGTTTTAGCAACCTCATGTGCCCATCGAATAATCGATGTAAAATACTTTTGTTTATTCATACTCAGGCTTACCTTTGAATTCGTACCAAATAATTGACATATGGTAGCGTTATCAATAATATATCAAAAGACTTGTAAACAAATCAATCAAACTCTTAAGATTGGTCTAGCCGAGTTAAAAATGGCATCAAATCTTTCATAAAACAATTCATGCATATTATAACATGAATCACAGAAACTTGGCTAACACGAAGGTCAAACAAGCGTTAAAAAAACTTGCCTTCAAGCGTCTTCAATTAAAATTCAACAGTTCTTGGTCTTTACAGTTTCTACATGATAAATTCACATAGCACACTGAAATTAGCTACCAAACAATCTAATCACATTGTTTTTACCAACTTCTTTCTCTTCTATAACTTAAGTTAATTTATTTCATTAATAATATTTGTTTCGAGTTACTGTCCTTCCTTACGGCTTATTAAATTTCTTACATCACTAAACCAATACTCAACAACCATTGGTTAAGTAACATAGTAGTTGAAACCTTAATTGATACATTAACTCAGATGAATTCCTCTCGGATTACCGACATCGAACTCCATATAATACATATATAGGTTTTACCTTCACTTCTTATCATTTACGTATTACGCATATCTATTACATAATGTATAATATTAGGACACGCGTTAAACTTGAATATTATTTACCATTCACATTCTCACACCTTACGTTATTCGTTTAATTACTTTTAAACAACATTAATTTCCTAAAATCCTCACTATATGTGATTTAGGAATGGTCTTATCATGTATATTAAGTATATACATGCCCCAAAGTTATCATGTAAACAGTTGGGTTAAAAATTAACTAAGTCATATTTTTTTCTCTTACCGGTGTTGCGGCGCTAGCTTCATGTATACAAGTGGCGCTGCGGCGCGAGTTAGTAGTAGCTAATCCCCCGTCCCGGCGCTGTGGCGCCGACCCTAAACCTTTGAATTTTTTTTATGTTTTTCATTTCAATTCTTTATGGACTCGTAACTTGACCGTTATAAGTCGGAATTGGCTCATTCAAAAGCTGTTAAATTACATATCTCATATACTTTGATTTCATTCAAACAAAAGTAGTTTTTAAATCCATTAACAATGAATTCACTATTTAACTATTCTTTTACGCGTTCGTTTAACAGTCGTGAACGTTTATAACTCATTTCTTTGTTTTAAGTCGAAATTTGATCATTCTTAAGTCCACAACTCTTAAATACTTTGTTCTACGCTACGCCATCAAAAACTAAGGTTTTCGAGTGAAACTGTGACTTTTGACTACTAATCCGGGAATTCTACAATTTCGACGATTATCGTTTAATCACGTAAATTTTGCCATAACTTTATTACTCGAGATTTATACACCAAACAAAATGGAACCAATCCATTGATTCGTTATCTATAACCTAACCAAGTAATATGTACATAACCTATACTTGATGGTTTTCAATTTGTCCATCAACAACCAAATCAACGTTTTAATTATTTTCTTCGATTAAAACTCACTTAAACGCTTATGATTCTTACTTATACATGGTTATCAATGTTTTAATCCACTAATAGCCATCCTTATTACTTCGGAAAAGACATGCTCCACCAATTCATACTTCTCTACGAAAAAATAAATAGAAAAGAATCGAAGGCTAAAGTTTACGTATTGTTACCATAATGTTCTTCGCGTTCTTGACTAAAGCTTGAATATTTTTCTTTTGATTCCACTTGATTACTTGTTAATGCTCTTTTCTCTCTCTTAGTATATATTGTTCAATGTTAGTGAAACAACAAATCAACCCACATAGATTCCTTTTATAGAAAACCAAATGGAGGAAAAAATGGTCAAATGGTCCACTTCCTTACTATTTATTACTTTCCCACCAAGTAAAACAACTTTACTTGGTCACCAAGTGGTCGGCCGACATGCCCCTTTGGGGTCCCACATGGGTTACCCCATGGGGTTTACCCATCCGGTGATCCATTGGTTAGACCCACGGTTTGGTTTCTTGGTTTGGGCTTAGAATAAATTCCAATCGGCTTATCTTGGGCTTGATTTAATATATCATTGGGCTTGACATAATGTCATCTAATTGGAACAGACAAAGTCTAATTACTAAAGTCAATTAAGAATTAATCATATTCTACTAGTATAATTCTCGTATTCTCTTCGTATATACCTCGTACGATATTCATATTATACGTCATAATAATCTTCATACTAAACTCGTATAATAACTAGTATCATACTCGTACTTCTCACGTATAATAACTATATTTATCATACATATTCAGTTAATTCCCGAAACTCACTTTTCCTAACACTTAGGTTTTAAGTCTGTAGGCGAAAACTTCGTTTGTCATAACTAAAATATTATTAGATATTCCATCTCGTCTTAGAATTCTATCATTACGCGTTTCTCAGAAATTCATAGCTAATCCCCGAGTAGGAACAGATGAATAGTATTTTTACGGAAATTTCTCAGAAAACTTTTATTTTTGTCTTGGAAATTTAAAACAATTAATCATAGCTTATAGCCAGAATCATAACCACATCCGCACATTATAGGTCATAAAACTACTTTTAAACAATTTACTCATGTAAATAAACATTTAAATTAATTTATTTCAAATAATCAAATAAAATTTAATTCACAAAAAAATCAAATTTTCCCGGGCGTTACATTCTCCCCCCCCCCGTTATAAGGATTATGTCCCCAGAATCTCGATACAATTACTGAAAGAAATGGGGAAAATTTTCCTTCATTTTACTCTCGAGTTCCCACGTTACTTCTTCGGCATTGTGGTTCCTCCAAATTATCTTAACCAAAGGTATTACCTTATTCCTTAAGACTTGTTCCTTTCTATCCATAATCTGAATTGGAAATTATTCATACGTTAAGTCTTTTTCTACCCGGATAGATTCATTCTTTATTACGTGTTTGTAGTCCAGTTTATAAGGACGCAATACTGACACATGAAACACATTGTGTATTCGTTCCATCTCTGGAGGTAAAGCTACTTCATAAGCTACCTCTTTGCTTCTTAAAATCTCAAAAGGTCCTATAAACTTTGGACATAAATTCCTTTTCTTTCCAAAGCATATCTTCCCTTTCCAAGGCGACACCTTCAGAAAGACATATGAACCGACCTCAAACTCCCTTTTCTCACAGTGACGATCCGCATACTTCTTTTGTCTATCTTCAGTCATTACCAATCGAGTACGTATTAAATTTACCATGTCTGCCGTATGTTGTACCATCTCAGGTCCCAACATCTGCCGTTCTGCACTTCCTCCCATATAATACTTCATAAGGCGGAATGCCTATACTAGCGTGAATACTATTATTGTAAGCGAATTCCACCAAAGGCAGATGTTCGTCCTAACTCCCCTTGAAATCTATAACATAAGATCTTAACATATCTTCTAACGTTTGAATTATCTGTTCACTTTATCCATCAGTCTGAGGATGATACGCTGTACTCAACCTCAACTGTGTTCCTAGTTGCTCTTGCAAACTTCTCCAGAAATTCGATGTGAATCGCGGGTCAAGATCTGACACAGTGGAAATAGGTACTCCATGTCTTGAAATGATTTCTTTGACATAAAGTTTAGCCAATTGCTCTATATTATACCTAACTCCTATTGGTAAAAAGTGAGCCGATTTTGTCAACCGATCTACTATTACCCAAATAGCATCATATCCCTTCCTTGTCGTTGGAAGTCCCACCACAAAGTCCATCATGATATGTTCCTACTTCCACTCTGGAATCTCCAATGATTGCAATAATCCACTCGGTCATTGGTGTTTAGCCTTAACTTTTTGACAAGTTAAGCAGTTACTAGCATATTCTCCTATTTCTCTCTTCATGTTTGGCCACCAAAAGTTCTGTCAAAGGTCTTGATACATCTTAGCATTACCTGGATGTATCGAGTACTTCAAACAATGGGCCTCTCTGATTATCTCTTCTTTTAACTCAGAATTATCTGGACCCAAATTCTTCCTTCAAAATGAAGTAATCCTTCTTTATCAAGGTTATACTTAGTCTTCTCTTCATCCTCCATCGTCTTTTTCATTCGCTAGCACTCCTCGTTACTTAGTTGTACTTACTTAACTCATTCCACTATCATTGGTTGAGTCTCCATTGTGAATATCATTTCTACTAATTTACTCGATAATGTAACTTCTAACTCCATTCTTGCCATCTCCATTATTAACTCATTCTGAGTCATTAACATTGATAGCTTTTCCCTACTATTCCTACTTAATGCATCAGCCACTACGTTCGCTTTCTCCGGATGATATAAGATATCAAAGTCGTAATCTTTTATCAATTCTAAACACCTTCTCTGCCTCATATTCAACTCCTTCTGTGTGAAGATATATTTCAGACTTTTATGGTCCGTGTATATCTCACACTTCTCCCCGTATATATATTGTCTCCATATTTTTAACCCAAAAACTACTACTGCCAAATCGAGGTCATGAGTAGGATAGACCTTCTTATAATCCTTTAACTGGTGTGACGCGTACACAATGACCTTGTCATGCTGTATGAGCATGTAACCCAGTCCTCTATGTGAAGCATTGCTATAAATTACAAAATTCCCCGTATCATCTGGTAATGATAATACAAGTGTCTCATTTAACCTTCATTTTAGTCCCTGAAAACTATTTTCACACTTTTCAGTCCACACATACTTTACTGACTTCCTCGTCAAATTCGTCAACGGAGTAGCTATTTTAAAAAAGTCTTGGATGAATCTTTGATAGTATCCCGCTAACCCCAGAAAACTCCGGATCTCGGTTGGTGTTTTCAGTTGTTTCCAATTATTAAATGCTTCCACCTTCGCTGGATCCACAAAAATGCCATCTTTATCAATAACATGTGCTAAAAGCTGCATTCTTTCAAGCCAAATTTCACACTTAGTGAATTTCACATACAAATTCTCCCTCCGTATTGTTTCCAACACTATCCTCAAATATTCAGCATGATCTTCTGGCGTCTTAGAATAGACTAAAATCTCATCAATTAACACTACGACAAACTTGTCCAAATATTATTTGAACACTCTGGTCATCATATCCATAAATGCGACTGGCGCATTAGTCAACCCAAACGACATAACCAGAAACTCGTAATAACCATAAAGAGTTATGAACGTCGTCTTAGGTACATCCTCCTTCCTTACTTTCAGCTGATGGTACCCCGTACGCAAATCTATCTTAGAAAAATACTTTGCCCCTTTCAACTGATTAAATAGATCATTGATCATGGGCAATGGGTATATATTCTTAATCATTAACTTGTTCAACTCACGATAGTCGATACAAAGTAATAACGATCCATCCTTTTTCTTTACAAACAATACCGGTGCTCCCCACGAAGTCACACTCGGTTGAATGTACTTCTTGTCTAATAATTCTTGTAATTGAACCATTAACTACTTCATCTCTACCGACACCATTCTATACGGTGCCTTAGAAACTGGTGTCGTACCTGATAACACATCAATCACAAATTCGACCTCCCTATCCGACGGAAGACCTTATAATTCATCTGGAAATACATCTACAAATTCTTGTACTATAGGTATCTGTTCCAATAATGCTTCCACTCTTCAGGCATCCACAACATGGCACATGTATCCTATACACCCCTTCCTTAACATCTTCCTAACTTGTGTCATGGTTAGACAACAAGAACGTCTACGTGATTTACTACCATAGAACACTACCATAGGTTTCTTAGAAATCTAAAGGTTCACACTTTTTCTATGACAATCTATTATAGCTATATGGTTAATCAACCAATCTATACCGAGAATTATATCAAATTCTCTCAACCTTATCAGTATAAGATCTACCGATAGTTTGTTACCTCTAATATCTACGAAATAATTTCTATGAATATGTTCAACGAGAATTATTTCTTCGTTCGCTACCTTAACATTTAAAGGTATTTCTAATATTTCTGGGAATAAACCTAATCGCTTAGCAAATTCACATGCTATAAAAGAACAAGTAGCACCCGAATCAAACAGGACATAAGCATTTATTTCATTGACTGGAATGATACCTGCTACTACATCCGCTGATACAACCGCTGTAATAACCCGATATTTTGCATATAAATAAATAAGAAATTTTGCATTTTTTTTATTATTTTAATGATGAGAATATGTGTCAAGTAATGTATGATAAATGCAAATATATTTATTACCTATAAATAATTTTAGAATTATTAATCACTACAAATTATATTCCTATAGTAATTAATTTTTGTAAGAAGGAATGTTTTTATTAATTATTTTCCATGAAAATATGATTTTATATTATTTAAATAATATATGAAATGATTATTAGAATTATAATAATAAATATTTTATTATATGAATTTGTTCAGAATATTTAAGCTAATTATTTTAGCTTAATTATTGATGTTGTATATGAAAGATAAATCAGATATGGAATCAAAATCCTAAATTTTGATTTTGATAAAGGGATGAGAATAATAATATAATATTAATTATATTTTAATTTTTTAGTGCTATAAATATGCACTGTAAATGTGTAGACTGATAATGGTGGGTCAAGTATGGTAAATTATGTCATGACCCTTATATCGTGTTATTAAACCCTAATTGTTAAACTAAATTGTGATTTCAAAACTGAGTAGTAATTGTGTTATATGAATTTTACTGTGTATTATAGAATTTCTGTAATTAGGAGAAACCCTAATTATTATTTGAAAACCCTAATTTGCTAAAATTAGAAACTCTAATGATTATTTTTGTAAATTATAATGATAATTAGGAAACCTTAATTGTTAATTTGGGAATCCTAATAGTATTAAGGAACCCTAATTTAAAAACCCTAATTTTCTATTAAAAACCCTAATTTTAAATTAGTGTGTTTAATTAAAATTTTATTACACTTTAATTTTAATTTTTCAAACCCTAGAAATTATTTAGGAAACTTTAAGATGTAAAATCTAGTTATTAAACCCTAGATTCAAGCACCTTGGATAAGAATACCCTTGAGATTAAAATAAAATTACTAAAATACCCTTTTTGTCCCATTAGTTGAATTATTGGCTAACAAATCTTTGCAAATCTGCAGCCACCCTACCCTATAAACCTAGCAGCTAGATTAGCAGCACATCAGCCATTACAAATTCATTGTATCAATTCATTACATAATTTAAGAGAGAAAATCCTCATTTTGGCCTAATTTGTTCACAAATACCTAGCCATACTCTCTCAAGACCAAACCCACGAAATTCTGGTGTTAGATCAGTCCCCAATCAAGCCCCACGAACACCAATATCAGATCAGAAGAACAGAATCAAACTCAAAGCTTAGAAAAGGTACAAAAATCCTAATTTAAAAATCATGTGATTTGATGTTAGATGTTATGATTTATTGTTAAAACATGTTATTTGTAGTCCATATAGTTGATCTGGGTTGGTATTTTTTAGATCCATAACATCAAAGTGCTCAAAATTGAGTTTTTGAAAAATTTGGAAAAAGTTGGTTTTATGGTCTCAAAACGAATGTCAGTGGCCACAAATCCTTTCTCGATTATGTGTTTAGTTGTTTTTAAGTTGTTATTTATAGCTTGTAATGTGGTCATTAATCTGCAAAAGGAATTAGGGTCATTTGATATCTAGATTGGTAGTTATTAACGGTCAAAAGCCGTTGACCAGCATTGACCGGGCCTTTTCTGGGCAGCCCAGGAAGCAAAGAACAGAATCTGACAAGTTTTTCCAAGGCTTTGATCTGTCAGTCCTGATGTTGTTTTAGTTATTTGTTGTATTAAACTGGTAGCCTGTTATGTTTTCTATGATTTAATGTCTTTAGATCGTGTAAATAAACAACAGGTAGATCGTAGCATGTGGTCAAAGTAGGCCACTCGCACTGACTTAGAATTTCTGGGAATTTCCAGAAATGGATAGAAGCTTATTTCTGACAGTGGTTGACCGGCTTGTATCTTTTTGATTTATTGATGTTATGGTGATGTTTTGTGATAGAGCTCTACACTTGTATGCGGGTTACACACTGAAGTTTATAGATCACAAAAACATCAAAAGGATGTCAAGTTGTGGGAGCTCAAAATGAACAGTCGAACTGTTCTTCATTTCTGGGCAAACCCAGAAAGGAAGAATAACTCTGACAGTGTTTTCGTTGGCTTTGATCTTTTATTTGATGCATGTTATGACCATAATTGTTGTTGTATATGGTAGTATTACATTAGTTCTACGTATTGGGATCATTAGATAGTCAAGCAACACCACGATCGGATCTGAAATCTTAGTCAAAGTACCCCACTCGAAATCTAACATTAGTTTTTTGGGTATGATGAAGAACACCATTAGCGACAGTTTTGTCGCCTAATGTACCTTTAGCGACAGTTTAATTTCTAAATTAATTATTTTAATTAAATAAATAGAGAAAATTAGTTTTAATTATTAAAAAATACAAAATAAATTACTAAAAATTATTTTAAAGTCTGGAAATTAGTTTTTAATTATTTTAAGTATATTTAATAAATATTTAATATTTTTGGGATATAAAAGGTATTTAATTTATTTAATTATAATATTAAATACATTATTTAAAAATAATTTTAATACATGAAAAATCATTTAAAAAATATGTTATGATATAAAAAGATTTTTTAAGTTATTTTCTATAATTTTTAATATTTTGTGATGATTTTCATTATTAATTAGAGATTAATGATGATTAAGTTATTTAATAAAGATATTAAAAAAATGATGGAAAATTGAATTAATGATTTAAAATTTATATAAAAATGATTTTGAAATTATAAAAATATTTTAAGTTATAAAATATAACTTTTGATATTTTGTCATGAAAAATATTAATATTTTAATATTAAGGATATTAGATTTATTTAATAATTATATTAAATAAAGTAATGTAAAAAAGATTTTAATATTAGAAAAATCATTTTAAATGAAAATAAAGTGTTTAAAGATATTTTAAGTTATAAAATATAACTTTTACTATTTAAAGGATAATTTCATTAATAATTTAATCTTAATGATATTTATTTAACATTAATGATTTTAAATTTATTTAATAATTATATTAAATAAATAGTTTTAAAATGGTTTTAATAATATAAAAATCATTTAAAAGGGATATAAATGAATTACAAATAATTTAAGTTTTAATTAATGACTTTTAATATTTCAATAAATAGTACATTAATACTTAAATATTAATGGTAATTATTTAAAAATGATTTTAAATGTTTTCAAAAATAATTTAAGGGTAATATTAATACGTTAAAAATATTTTGAGTTATTATATATAACTTTAATATTTTGGCAATAGTTTCATTAATAGTTTAATAACAATTAAATATTTATGATAATATAATTAATTAATATTTAAATCATTTAATAATGATTTCAGTGTTTGAAAATTCATGATAAAGTATAATAATTATTTAAAAATTATTATAAGGCTATGAAAAATAATATGACTGATATTTAAAATATCTAAACGACCATTGAACTACATGATAGAGTCTTAGACTCGATATTTACCCGAAAAAGTCGTTGGTACACCGAAATATTTCAAAAATTGATATAGACTTTGATAAATTGACTAGATATGTGTTTGTTAGTGAATCAATACTTGTTAAACCTATGTGACGATGTGATTAGGTTATGTGCTGACTGTAATTAGCAGTAATATGTGATATGATATATTATTCTAATTGAACGAATGATCTTATTACTGATAGGTCGCTGTATAAAAGATTAATCTAAGTTGTGTTATTGTAAGCAACAACTCAAGCAAGTATCTTACTTTTGCCTTTACTTTATGCAATGGACATGAGTAATAAAGTTTCAGAATTATATTATTTGTGTGCCATCTTATTAACTCTATTATGATTGATTATGTATCCAATCTTTGTATTCATATAAGTTCTTACATTATCAGATCATTGTATTATTGTATAATTCAGATATTTATTCTGTTCATTAATTCGTATATAGGGTTAGACAAGTGTCCCCACTTGGATAACCATTGTATTTAATCATATGTTGATACATACTTATTGATTTCAAGTATGTATACGTTGACTTAAAAGTCGTCTAAGCTATTTGATTCAGCTAGACATAAAAAAAAATATTGTTGAACAAGATAGAACGTTATTGTATCCAACCAGATTATTTTGGTTCGGATTCCCGACTAAGTATGAACATCCCGAATATGGGAAAACTTTTGTGCACCTAAAATGGATAGAGTAGACGATAATATCGTTCTTGCATGTAGTATTGATTAATACAGGGCATAATGGGTTGATCACCCCCCGTGCCCGTAAGTTATGATGATTTACAGATGAATTTTTGTTTAACCTTTTCGAAAATAGAAAACAATGTTCATAGTATGTTGAATGATCTATAGTTATAGTCAATACATAGTTGTCAAAAATTTCATATAGAAGTGATATGTTATTATTATTGGTTCAGCTTACTTCACAACTGTTGATTCATTGTAGAAGTGTCTTTCAAAGAAAACATTTAATTCTTTCAGCTAATATATATTGTTGATATTACTTGCTGGGCAATCCAATACTCATTCTTGCTTTAAATTTAAATGTTTTCAGTTAAGTATGATCAACCAGAAGGTTCAGGCAAGAACAAGGGGAAAGGAAAGCTGTTCGAATGAGATTTATAATATTTTGTGTAATAGTTAAAGTTTATTAATACAATGATACTTATTATCCATGATGTAATGAATGTTTAAAGGTCTCGTACATGGGAGTAAACTTTGATGCATATGTAAATTAAGTTTGAATTTTATATTATTGTTATTATTATTAGTATTATTCAGCTTATAGAATCGGTATCGTGAAACACCGAGTTCGAATTTCAAGTACCCAGATTTGGGGGCGTCACAACCACTGTTAGGTTTGTAATATTCATGAACGCGATCAAATTGCACAAAATAAGCGAAAACGTGTAAAAATTGAGTTTTAAAATTTTACAAACCATATACCCGGATCATCATTTATGCACAATTATTAATTAAATGAAAAGAAGAGGAATAAGAATTATACCCTTGAAGATTCGAACTTCCTCAGGTACAAGTTAACCTCCAAATCGTTTCGCGTTCAACTTGAATTCGTCGGGTTTGGATCCTTCCTTTGATCAACGTTAGCCACCCAAGTGTTTGGCCTCTAGAGGTGATTCACCAAGGAAAAGGAAAGATTCAAGAAGATGGGTGTTTAACAAAACCCTAGTTTTTTCTATCTCTCATAGAAAAAGAGCGTACTCTCCAACTATTGGAATTGTGTATATTGATATATGATATAAGACTGACCTTATAAAGATATCAGGTAACCCTATTTAATTAAAACAAGGTATTATTTATTTAATTAAACTCTTTTAATTAAATGGGCTCCCTAATCTTATTAGGGATAATTAATTAAACTCCTTTAACTAATTTTCCATCCTAATCCTATTAGGAATAAATCAGAGTAGTTATATTAAATTAATTCCCAAACTCTTTTAGAAATTAAAATAATTATAATTGTAATAATATTAATAAGACTCCTCTTATTAATTTATATTTAATATTTCTAAAATATTAAATAATAAATATTAAGCTATTTAATTTATTCTATCACCATAGATTAAATTAAATATACTTAACATATTATTACGATAATGTCATTAACTTCTTAAATAATTATTCTTCCTTTTATGGTGTGACCCTTTAGGTTCTCCATATTAAACCGGTTGTGAATAAATCAATTAGAACAATTCTAATCTTATTTAAATAAATAAATTAAACGATTAATTTATTAAAATAAATAATATTTATTCTACAATAGGGATAAGCCTCCCTAGCGATCAACGACTTTCAAGATAATATAGATTTCAACATTAATCATAAAAGAACCTTTGAGTAAATAGTTACTGTACAATTCAATCCTTCTCCCATACAATGTTCCAATTAAATATAAGATATGGAATTACTGTCAAGTCTTATTTTATTTAATTATATGTATTTCGACTCTTAAATGCACAACATCAAATAATGAAAATTAGAAACACCTTTCTAATTTCATTCTGCCTTGGCCAAGGACTACTGGGTTGTCATTTATCGAATCAGATATGGCATTTCTCTTCTTTTACTAGAAGTATGGTAGATTCTTTATTGATCATACATTATCTCCATGTACAACTTATTATACTCAAGCATATCCTTTGATATATCCTAAGGGTCTTAAGGAATATGTCAAAGTTTAACTCATCATACACAAGATACTATGATGATCTCAAGTCCAAGGATCACTTGTACTACTATCACTACAGGAATTCCTATTGACACGCAAGTAAAACTCCATTAAGTATTCCTTAACGAGCCACGTTCAATGAACTTATTCTCTAATAAGCACCTACATACTTGCTTTAGTGTCTCCACACAAATGATCAAGAGATCAATCATCCTCATCCAATGAGTAAGCAACGTATGTACAAATCTATTCGAATTCAATAATCCCCAATTTAGTAATCCAACGATTGGGAACTATTTTAGTTTTAAGCTTTCTAAGAATTTAGATCTCATTAGAATGATCATCATCATTATTGTAAAAGAATTGCTTAAAACTATGGGTTTATCATATATTATAAAACAACATTATGTAGATAATTAAAAGCCTTTAATAAATTAATACTTTTTATTAATAAATGAATAAGATTGTTATAAATTATATGCTTTATCATCAAACATGATTGGCTTGTGTGCATACTACTTTCAATCTCCCACTTGCACTAAAGCCAATCGCTATGATATCTCATACCCTTCTTCTCCAAGTGACGATTATCCTGTTGTTAGATAAGCTTTAGTTAATGGATATGTAATGTTGTTCTTGAAAATCCACTATCTCTATAGTGATTTCCCATCTTTCAATGATTTCTATAACCAAATGAAAGTGCCACAACACATGTTTAGATCCGAGATGAGACTTAGGAACTATTCCTAGTTCTGCAATGAACTTTTCATCTAAACAATCAACTTATAACTTCATTTATAGCTATATACTTTGTCTTTATCACTAAACTAGCAACTATTTGTTGTTTGGAACCTTTCCAATTCACTGCACCACCGTTCAAGGTAACACTTTACCTTAAAGTGTATTTTCTGTCGTCTTGGTTTTCTGAAAAAACTCGAGTCTGTTAAGCCCTCTAATTTTAATTCAGACCCACCATGTATATGATCAGATCCTTAGTGCCAGTTAAGTACTTTAAGATGTTTTTCACTGGCTCATAGTGAACTTCTTCAGAATATGACTGATCAACATCAGGTCTCATATATTACATTGCATACATGATAGTTACTCATGCGATCTCTTTTTATGAGTCTTAGGGGACTATTAAGAGAGATACGCTCCATGGCTCATCAACATGAGACAAGTCCTGGAGTTTGTTATGCTAAACAACTTTAGCATCAAATGAATATACGTTCCTTGGGATAAGTCGAGTATCCTATTAAATCTATCTATATAGATTTGTGTCCCCAATAATTATACTCTTCCCAAATCATTCATGGAGGAATGTTTAGACAACTTTATCTTTACTAATTGTAACATTGGTATGTCATTCCTTATCCATAGTATATCAACATATAATACTAGGAATATCACGACGCTCCCACTTATCCTTTTGTACGCACTAAGGTCATTCTTGTTTTTGATAAAATCAAACTCTTTTGATTGTCTCATCAAAATGAATGTTCCATATTTGAGAAGTTTGCTTCAATCCATTTCTCTGAGTGTCTACAACTCTTAACTCATCGTATGTAATTGGATCATCATCTTCCATGATGTGTACCTCATCATCATCATCTATGATGAATCCATACCTCCTAGGTATCTTTGGTACTATTCAAGATTTATGATTCAGTTGTGGTACAATAGGTCTATCTACAAGTTCCTCTTATTTGACATATAGTATTTTGTGCTTTTTGAACTCTTCAAGATTTTATTATCCTCCCACTAGCCCTTTCAATGATAAACACCTTTATCTTAGAAGGCAGCGTGTTTCACAACAAACACCTTTTACTAAGTAGTATTATAGAACATATACCCTAAACTTATTTTAGGATGTCCCAAAAATCGACACTCGTCAAATCTTGTCCCAAGCTTATCCTTTGAAACCCTTTCCCATAAGCTGGACAACCCTTTATCTTAACTTACTTAAAATTAGGGATCCTTCCTGTCCATAACTTTTATGGAGTCTTGTGGCCGGATTTTGATGTTACCTTTTCGTAGATATGCAGCCATTTCTAGGACATTACCCCAGAAGGATATTGGAATTTTGGTAAAATCATTATGGACCGTACCATGACTAATAAGGTATGATTTTTCATTTCAGATACATTAATCAATTATTGCGCACCAGGAGGCGTCCATTGTGAGAAAACTATTTGAGATGATCTAGAAAATTATTGCACAAGTATTACTTCCTTGATAAGATCAAAGAATCCTATCACTTTGCCAATTTGTTTCACTTCTGAATTCTTTGAACCTTTTAAATAATTCATACTTGTATTTTAGCAAATACGCACATTCAACTCTTTGAATGATCATCTCCTTTTCTTAAACTAGTTTGTTCAATTTGCAAAATAATTTTTTATTTTACGTAAGTCTGATGAGTAGGTTTTTAACATATGAATTATGTTCATTTGGCTTGTTATATTGTTAGTTTCTGGGTATTTTTTTGTTAGTTCTGATGGGGTTTACGTTTGTTGTAGGTAATTCAGACTCATCCAGCGGATGGGAGTATTGGAGGACATTTTGAGCGATATTACGAGTTCTGGTGGCCTAGCGCGGAGCGCGCTGTATCTAGAGGCAAACGAGTGCTGAGCGCTCTGGACCATGGCAAGGTTGCTGGTGGGTTAGCGCGGAACGCGCCGCGAAGACGTTGAGACTAGCGCGGACCGCGCTGGTGCACGAACTTGATTGAGGGAAGTCTTTGCGATTTGGGGGAGTCTCTCTTGGGCAGAACTTAGAGATGGATTAGGAGTCATGGCATGAGAAAAGATATAGGCTGATCTAAACATACTTGGAGAGGATTATTCATACCGTATCATTCATTAAATCAATAGAGAGACTTCCTTGGAGAAGGATTGTGAAGAGCAAGGGCTTAGAGGAACGAAGAACAGGAATAGTTTCACGAAGATTTCAGAATCGAAAGCCGAGAAGGGTGGTGTATTATTATTCTTCTCTAATTTCTATCTTCTGTAATTGGGATGATGTTTCCTTTTATTTATTCAATGTTTAATTCGTTTATTATGGGCTAAATTACTTGTTAGGCTTATAATGGATCTCTAAGTGGACCAATGATTGTGTAACCTTGGTTTTCAGTTTAATTAAGCTATATTGCAGTTTATCTATATTAATTGGAGCTTGAACTTATGAATTTCTTGATCAACAATTTTATGTGGATTTGTATGAATTTGAGAGATGAAATATAAATTTAGACTTAGTTAATATAGCATGTGTCATGAATGTTGTGAATAACAGATTCGTGATTATTGTTGAGGTAGAGATATACTTGACATCAAATGTAATCGTGAAGAGAACTTGAACTTAAACCTTATTTAATTAGAATTCATGTAGAGATATAGTGAGTTGATTAATTGAGGTGTTTGGTTTAATTCTATCTTAATTATGGAGTTAGGTTAATACGGTGTTAATATATCGAGAGGTGATTAATACTACTTTTGTGTTCTTGATTAATAAACTGGGATATTGAGTTAAACTGGAATAAAGTGATAATAATCAGAGGGATGCTTAGAGTGAAGTTACGAGCCTAATTCTCCAATATTTGTTTAAAAATCCAGACTTAGGGTTCGTTGGTATTGAGTTGATTTTTGATAATTGAGACATTTTCGATATAAACTGAAAATTGATTAGTTTAATAAAATTTGGATTAGTAGGAGATTGGTAGTTGCGATGGAAATTTGTGCGAAATCTCTGAGGGAACGATACTTATTTACTATTATATTACTTGTTGACCACGTATACTTGCGTGCTGAGCGTATATAGATTTTACCCAACAAGTTTTTGGCACCGTTGCCGGGGATTTCAATACAGTTTTATTATTTTTGCAATATCAGTTTAACTTGTCCAGTTTTACTTAAACACTTTTTGTTTTGTTTGTTCTTCGAATTTCAGATTTTTGATATTGGTTTATGCAAACTCGATCAAAAAATCCAGACTTGCTTCCTTTTGAGGACGACATCGATAGAAGGTTTCAGAGGTTAAGTAAGTGGATAAAAGAAAACAAGGGACAAATTCTAAAACTCTGATAAGGAAGAAGAAATGGCTGCCAAAGACCAGAAAGCGTTGAGAGACTTTGTGACACCTAAGGTGACTGAGCTGCAGTCGAGTATCACCAGGCCTGCAATAGCTATAAACACGTTCGAAATCAAGCCTGGGACAATTCAAATGATGCAGAATTCAGTGCAGTTTGGGGGAATGGCTAATGACGATCTGAACGAGAATTTGATCAGTTTTTTGGAAATATGCGACACTTTCAAGTATAATGGGGTGTCGGATGAGGCAGTTAGACTTCACTTGTTCCCATTCACTCTACGGGACAAGGTGGAAATTTGGTTACACTCTCTACCAGCGGGTTCTATAATGACATTGGAGGACCTGGCTCAGAAATTATTAGCAAAATTCTTTCCCCCTGCAAAAACTGCAAAGATGAGTAATGAGATTACCATGTTTGATCAGCAACATTGGGAATCACTGTACGAGGCGTGGGAGAGATACAAAGAATTACTTAGAAAATGCCCACATCACGTACTGCCCAAATGGTTGCAATTGAATAAATTTTACAACGGACTACATGGGAATCTCAGGACGAGTATTGACGCGGCATCGGGGGGGGGGGGGAGAATTTATGGCTAAGACGTATGAGGAGGCATACTAGTTGATAGAGACTATGGCGGCTAATAATTATCAATGGCCCACGACAAGAATGACACAACCTATGGTCGCTGGAGTTTTAGAATTAGATGGAGTGACGGCAATAACAACACAGATTTCAGCACTCGCTAAGAAGTTCAACGTGTGGTCCGGGGGACAAACGCAGACAGTTGCAATTATTTATGAGTTGTGCGCAGTGGAACATTCGACGGATCAATGCGCAATCAACCCAGAGTAGGTACAATTCATGAGTAGCTACAACAGAATTCCTCAGAACACATATCAAAATGCATATAATCAGGGGAATATGAATAATCTTAATCAGTCATGGAATATTAATCAGAATTAGCAAGCTCCACGACCATCGTACCCCCAAGGATTTTAGAATCAACAACAACTAGTTCAACGTCAAGAGAGAAAATCGGATTTAGAGGAATTGTTATCGAAGTATATAACAAGTAACAAGGTAGCTATGAAGAACCAAACAATGGCAATGAAATCACAAGAAATGGCCATCAAGAATTTAGAAAACCAGATGGGACAAATTGCCTTAGCATTGAATAACAGACCACAAGGGACCCTACCGAGTGACACCGAGAGAAATCCAAAGGGAAATCATGAACAGTGTCAGGTAGTTACCTTGAGGAGTGGAAAACAAATGGTTAGGAAAGATGCAGACAATTCAGCTGTTTCCGATGATAAGAGTAATGATAACATAGTGGATGCAGAAAAAAGGATGTGAATTCGCGGATTGAGAAAACAAAGTTAGATGACACGCCAGTTGTGTATCCACCACCGCCATTTTAGCAAAGAGTTCAAAAGCAGAAATTAGACAATCAATTTGCAAAGTTCTTGGAAGTATTTAAGAAATTGCAAATTAATATTTTGTTTACAGAAGCCCTAGAGCAAATGCCGAGTTATGCAAAATTTATGAAGTGGATTCTGTCTAGAAAGAAGAAGTTAGAAGATTTCGAGAAAGTGGCACTAACAGAGGAGTGCAACACAGTTCTACTGCGAAAGTTGCCACCCAAGTTGAAAGATTCGAGGAGTTTCACTATTCCATGCACGATCGGGAATATGACTTTTAATAAATGTTTATGTGATTTAGGAGCAAGTGTGAACCTTATGCCGTTATCAGTTTACACAAAATTGGGATTTCCAGCTCCAAAGCGAACGAACATCTAATTATAGTTGGCAGATAGGTCAATCACGTATCCGAGAGGCATTGTGGAAGACATATTGGTCAAAGTTGACAAGTTTATATTCCCTGCTGATTTCATTATTCTAGATTTTGAGGAGGACAAGAACATCCTGATTATCCTAGGGAGACCTTTCTTGGCGACGGGTAGGACACTCATCGACGCACAAAAAGGTTAATTAACGATGAGGTTCCAAGATCAAGAAGTCAAGTTTAATGTATTCAAAGCCATGAAATTTCCCACGGATGAAGAAGAGTGCTTTCAGATGGAAATCATTGATCAAATAGTCAACGAAGACATGGGAAAGAGTCTGAGCAACGATCTTCTAGAGAAAACATTATTGGGGGACGAGGAGATCGATGACCCAAAATTTATGGACTACTTACAGATGTTGGACTCATTGCCATGAGTAAGACAATTCAAAACACCTTGTGAATTAATACACACGGAGGAGATAGCCACGAAAAAATTGAGATCATCATTGGAGGAGCCACCAACTCTTAAACTCAAGCCACTCCCTAAACATCTTAGGTGTGCATATTTAGGCAATTCAAATTCTTTACCTGTGATTATTTCTGCTACACTTAACGTTTTGCAGGAAGAGAAGTTGCTAAGGGTGCTTAGAGAACATAAGGCAGCGATAGGGTGGACGATATCAGATATCAAGGGAATCAGCCCTTCGTTTTGCATGCATAAGATTCTGATGGAAGATGACGCAAAACCAATGGTGGAGCAATAACGAAGACTTAACCCAATTATGAAGGAAGTAGTAAAGAAGGAAATTCTGAAATTATTGGATGCTGGAATCATTTACCCGATATCTGATAGTAAGTGGGTTAGTCCGGTTCATTGTGTGCCGAAAAAGGGGGGGATGAATGTGGTACAAAATGAAGATAATGAGTTAATACCGACAAGAACAGTAACATATTGGAGGGTGTGCATCGATTATAAGAAGTTAAACAAGGTAACCCGAAAAGATCATTTTCCGCTACCTTTTATCGACTAAATGTTGGACAGATTGGCGGGTCACGATTTTTACTGTCTTTTGGATGGGTACTCGGGCTATAACCAGATTACCATCGCTCTTGAGGATCAAGAGAAGACCACATTTACGTGTCCCTACGACACGTTTGCGTTCATGAGAATGTCATTTAGATTATGTAATGCACCGGCTACCTTCCAACGGTGTATGATGGCCATTTTCTCCGATATGGTGGAGAAAAACGTGGAAGTCTTCATGGACGACTTCTCTATCCATGGAGGCAATTCCGATACATGTCTTGGGAATTTGGTAATGGTGTTACAATGATGCGAGGAGACAAACCTTGTACTTAACTGGGAAAAATGCCACTTCATGGTTGAGGAGGGCATAATTTTTGGCCACAAGGTTTCGGCTCAAGGACTGGAAGTGTACAAAGCTAAGTTGGACACGATCGAGAAATTGCCTCCACTGAGCTCCGTGAAAAGAATCAGAAGTTTTCTGGGACATGCGGGGTTCTACAGAAGATTCATAAAGGACTTCTCTAAAATTGCAAAATTATTGTGCAGTCTTTTAGAGAAGGGCTCTGTGTTTAGATTTGATGAATAATGTAAGTTGGCTTTTGAGCTGTTGAAAAAGAACTTAACTACAGCCCCAGTTATCGTCGCACCAGATTGGAATATACCTTTTGAGTTGATGTGTGATGCAAGCGATTATGCAGTTAGGGCTGTTTTGGGACAACATCGAGATAAGGTATTTCACGCCTTTCATTATGCAAGCAATACACTTACGGAGACTCAAATGAATTATACAACTACAGAAAAGGATCTGTGTGCAGTGGTATATGCGTTTGATAAATTCAAGGCATACTTGGTCGGTACTAAAGTGATAGTTTACACGGACCATTTGGCTATTTGGTATCTAATTGCAAAGAAAGATGCTAAACCACACCTTATTCGGTGGATTCTCCTTCTTCAAGAGTTTGATCTAGAAATAAAGGATAGGAAGGGGACAGAGAATCAAGTCACTGATCATTTTTCTAGGCTGGAAAATCTGGTTACACAAGAAGAGGACAAGGGCATCGTAAACGAGTCATTCCCGGATGAGCAATTGTTTGGGTAGATGTAAAATTTCCATGGTACGCGGACTTCACGAACTACTTAGTGAGAAACATGCTCCCCTCTGATCTTACAAGACAACAAAAGAAGAATTTTCTTCATGACATCAAGTGGTATATGTGGGATGAGCCTTACCTATTCAAATAATGCGCCGGCAAGATGATCAGAAGGTGTGTGCCCTACAGCGAGGTACATAGTATACTGCATGAGTGCCATTCCTCGGCATACGGGGGGCACTATGTTAGTAAGAGAACAACAACAAAAGTCCTCCAAGTAGGGTTTTATTAGCCCACGCTATTTAAAGATGCCCATTAATTTGTTAAAGCTTGTGATAGATGTCAATGAGTGGGCAACATATCAAAAAGGAATGAGATGCCACTCCAAACTATCTTAGAAGTTGAGATTTTTGATTTATGGGGCATCAATTTCATGGGGTCATTTCCTTCCTCATTGTCAAATCAGTACATTTTATTGGCAGTGGATTACGTGTCAAAATGGGTTGAAGCAGTAGCGTTACCGACTAACGATGTCAAAGTGGTGGTAAAATTCTTACAAAAAAATATTTTTATGAGGTTTGGCACGCCAAGAGCTATCATAAGTGACGAAGGTAGCCACTTCTGCAATAAATCATTTACAGCTTTCTTGGCGAAGTATGGGGTCAAACACAAGGTGGCGACAGCCTATCATCCCTAAACCAGTGGGCAAGCTGAAGTCTCGAATAGAGAGGTAAAGAAAATTCTGGAAAAAGTGGTGAACCCGAATTGAAAGGATTGGTCGCTACGGTTGGATGATGTGCTATGGGCATACTGTACTGCTTATAAGACGACAATAAGGATGTCACCCTATCAACTACTGTATGGGAAGGCGTGTCACCTACCAATTGAGCTACAGCACAAGGCCTACTGGGGCATTCAGAAACTAAACTTTGATCAAGCAGCTGTGGGGGAAAAGAGGCTGCTACAACTAAACGAGCTCGATGAATTCTGACTTCAGGCATACAAAAACGCTAAACTATACAAGGAGAATGTAAAGAAATGGCACGACAAGAAAATCGTGCACCAAACTTTTAAGCCGGGGCAATCGGTACTGTTGTTTAACTCATGATTGCGGTTGTTCCCCGGAAAGCTTAAGTCAAGGTGGTTGGGACCATTCACAATCAAAAAAGTGTTCCCGCATAGTGCAATCGAACTCTACAGCCAAAATCCACTGGAAACATTCAACGTCAATGGACAACGGATAAAGCATTACTAGGGCAGAGATGCAAACTGGTATGCTATCAACATTACTCTCACCGACACGTAATGATACAAGAGGCACCGTCGGGCTAGCAACGCTAAAACTGGCGCTACTTGGGAGGCAACCCAAGTTCAAAATTTTTCATCTTAATTATTAGTATATTTTGGTTTCTAATCGAGTCAAGTACACATTTTAATCAGAGAATTACATGTTGTCCAGGAAGTTCAAGGACAAACAACCATTGCCAGACTAGCACTAACCGCGCTACCAAATGGATAAACCAAGCGCAGTCCGCGCCAGCACTCCAGCATCATCTGCCAGAGCAGCGCTGACCGGGCCACAGACGCCGATCCTCTAGCACGAACACACTGCACCAACCCTCACTTCCTGGATTCAGAGCGCGGATAGCACCACCATAAGCCTAATACAGCGTGGACCGCGCCACCATTCCAGTAACTCCTGCATACCAAGCGCGGAGCGCGCTCTGCCTAGTTCATAACAAGCGATGACCGCGCTACTCGGGACTGGCTAATTATGTACAATTGGAACAACGTGTTATACACTGAATCAAGACACCTCTCCTCATTACATGCAAACACTCCACATCTCCCAATTCTATTTCAGTTCCTATTCCCATAACTCCCATTTACACCATCTTTACTCTCCTTCTCCTTTTCAATTCCCAACCCCACTACCCTTTGCACTTCCCGACTCCACCCACGTTGTTTTCCTACTATCTATATGAAGTCCCACCATCCTAGAAGTTATGGTACTACCAAGCTCAAACACAACATTCAAATCCTAAATCTAATCCACCCCTTGCACAATTTCATACAAATTGGGATTCCTCTTCAACTTCTTTAAGGTAAGCCAATTCTCTTCATCCCTCACGAAATTTTCTGTTTTGACATCAATTTGAGTGGTACATTCGGGGAATTGAATACCAAAGGTGTAGGTGCTATGTTTTTAATAATTTGGCTAGCAAAGCAACATCAATCATCCAAGTTTGGGGGAAACAAACAGCCCGCCCACCACCTGTTTGATAAAAGTCCAGAACCTCCTTTTTTGTCCAATCACACCGGAAACAACATGTCTTCCCACAAACGTCAACGGGTATCCTCCTCCACGACTCGCCCTGCATATGACCATACAAAATTTGTTAGTGAAATGGCCGTGGAAAGATTCAAGACCTCCATCGACAAGAAAAATTTTGTGCGAGAAAGAGAATTGAAGCCAAATACGAATTTGGATGGAGACATGGCTCTACAAATTGTAGAACGTAACTGGTTTCAGCTAGTAGAACAACCACTTCCAGCGGCAATCAACATAGTGAAGGAGTTTTATGCTAATGCAATGGAACATGTCATTCATGTCGCCATGGTTCGGGGAAAATCAGCGGCATTTCACGCCGATGCGATCAATGCTTATTTTGGGTTGGAGACACCACAAGATGACCGGTATGAAGATGGGTTGCCGGAGCTGGACGAGTTGATTTCCAAATTATGCAAACCAGGGACTCAATGGGTAGTTCAAGCCAGAACTAATGAAAAGATAAGTTTTCCTCAATCAGCACTTAGTCGATATGGTATAGCATGACATGTATTCATATGTGCTCATCTAATGCCCACACGCCATCAAACTGATGTTACAAAGGCACAGGCTAAGCTTTTATATGGGATTGTTCACCACTACTATCATATGGACAATTCAATTGCATTACACAATGTTGATGTGGGGGAGTGTATTCAAGAATCAATTGACCGGGAACTACGTGGGAGTACTACAGGTGGTTTGCTTCATGGGTTCTTAATTACAGACTTATGCCGGAAAGCTTGAGTGCAGTGGCAACCTACTGAGCCAATACAACAACCAACGACCATAATTGACCATGCCACTATTGAAAGGTACAAAGCATGGGATGGGGCGCGATCACACCCATGTGGTGAAGGTTACATCATGATCCGCCAACCATCACCACCAGTTAAGGCGGAACAAACGCTGGTTCCAAGGAATTAATTTATGTGGTTGGCTGATCATCAAGATTTAATGCATCAGTACAATGCAACTACCTTCAATACGCTTGTTGAGGCATTTTCACGTTGTAATCCTAATGCTCAACCATTGGTTATGCATATTCCTCCTATCCTACCAACTTACCCTCCTTCGAAGGATGAGCAGTAACGCGTTTTCAGGGAAGTCATCATTTTATTTACTTATTGTGCATATTCTACGTAACGAGGGCATTCCTTGATATAAGTTTGGGGGATTGGGTATTAGGTTTTATTATATAGGTTTTATTATTTATGTTGCATTAATATATATATATATATATATATATATATATATATATATATATATATATTTCTTTTGAATATATTTGCATGAATCTAGTTATTACATCGTATTTGTGATTTTTGGCCAATGATGAAATTGAAATTATGTAGACAAGTATATCACTAAGTATAAGAATCTTGATGTAATTTATATTGTGATGTGAATCTTGTTTTGATTGAAACTAGTATAATATGGATAACACTTAATAACATCTGTGTTAATGGATTAGTTCAAATGTTACATAAAGATTTTCTAAAGGATAGTGCTAGTATAAATGAGGAAGTGAAAAAGACATGTATGAACCTAATCTTGGGGGAAGATTGGGGTATATATGCTGAACTAAAAAAAATGCATTGGAAGTAGTTGAGTCTTGTGGTGGGTTGAGAAGAAATACTCCCCATAAACGCAAGTGTGAGATGGAGCGTAAAACGCACTCACCAACCATCTATAGTTTAAAAAAAATAAAAAGAAAAAAGTGAGCATGAATACCCTTCTCAGAACCTGAATTTGGATATTGAGCTAATACTAGAACTTTCTTGTCTTTGAATTTTTGAGTTTTTAATGTATGATTCCTGATAAGAAACTGGCTATGTAACTAAGTTGATTCATTATCAGTTAGCATGGGTGTTGCGCGCACACACACTGTATTAGTCATAACAGGGTGAGATGTACGGATTGATAGTGATTGCAGATTGAATTTGATATGAAGTGTGTTTGTTTACTAATTTTTCTGAGGCCGTATGAGCAAATCATATGTATTATCTTAATTCTGGATTCATAATTTATTTGTTAGTTGCATTGCATTGAAATGCAATTTTGCTTGAGGACAAACAATGTTCAAGTTTGGGGGAATTTGATGAGTAGGTTTTTAACATATGAATTATGTTCATTTGGCCTGTAATATTATTAGTTTCTGGGTATTTTCATGTTACTTATGATGGGGTTTACGTTTGTTGTAGGTAATTCAGACTCATCTAGCAAATGGGAGTATTGGAGGACATTTTGAGCGACATTGCGAGTTCTGGTGGCCTAGGGCGGAGCGCGCTATATCAAGTAGCTGCCGAGCGCGGAGCGCGCTGGGGCGGTACAAGGTTGCTGATGGGCTAGCACGGAGCACGCTGTGTCAAGAGGCAGATGAGCACTGAGCGCGCTGGAGCGTGGCAGGTTGTTGGTGGGTTAGCGCGGAGCGCGCCGCGGAGATGTTGAGACTAGCGCGGACCGCGCTGGTGCGCGAACTTGATTGAGGGAAGTCTTTGCGATTTGGGGGAGTCGCTCTTGGGTAGAACTTATAGATGGATTAGGAGTCATGGCATGAGAAGAGATATAGACAGATCTAAACATACTTGGAGAGGATTATTCATACCGTATCATTCATTCAATCAATAGAGAGACTTCTTTGGAGAAGAAATGTGAAGAGTAAGGGCTTGGAGGAACGAAGAACAGGAATAGTTTCACGATGATTTCAGAATCAAAGGCCGAGAAGGGTGGTGTATTATTATTCTTCTCCAATTTTTATCTTCTGTAATTGGGATGATGTTTCCTTTTATTTATTCAGTGTTTAATTCATTTATTATGGGCTAAATTACTTGTTAGGCTTATAATGGATCTCTAAGTGGAACAATGATTGTGTAACCTTGGTTTTCAATTTAATTAAGCTATATTGTAGTTTATCTATATTAATTGGAGCTTGAACTTATGAATTGCTTGATCAAAAATTTTATGTGGATTTGTATGAATTCGAGAGATGAAATATAAATCTAGACTTAGTTAATATAGCATGTGTCATGAATGTTGTGAATAACAGATTCGTGATTGTTGTTGAGGTAGAGATATACTTGACATCACATGTAATCGTGAAGAGAACTTGAACTTAAACCTTATTTAATTAGAATTCACGTAGAGATATAGTGAGTTGATTAATTGAGATGTTTGATTTAATTCTATCTTAATTGTGGAGTTGGGTTAATACGGTGTTAATATATCGAGAGGTGATTAATACTACTTATGTGTTATTGATTAATAAACTAGGATAATGAGTTAAACTGGAATAAGATGATAATAATCAGAGGGATGCTTAGAGTGAAGTTACGAGCCTAATTCTCCAATATTTGTTTAAAAATCCAGACTTAGGGTTCGTTGGTATTGAGTTGATTTTTGATAATTGTGACATTTTCGATATAAACTAAAAATTGATTAGTTTAATAAAATTTGGATTAGTAGGAGATTTGTAGTTGCAAAGGAAATTTGTGCGAAATCTCTGAGGGAACGATACTTTACTTACTATTATATTACTTGTTGACCACATATACTTGCGTGCGGAGCGTATATAGATTTACCCAACAAGTTTTTGTTGTTGTTGTCGGGGAATCAAAATAAACTCTTTTATTTTAATCCAAATTTAAATAAAAATAAACATCTATTATTTTAATTTATCCAATTTTGAATAAAATAAACTATTTTATTTTAATCAAAATAAATTCCTTTGTTTTAATTAATTATGGAATCCAATTCCAAGTAAAAAAAAACTCATTTATTAAAGGAAACACAGATTCTGTTTCCTATTCACAAATAAACTCCTTCATTTTGAATAATATAAAATCTTATTTCATATCTAAATAAAATCCTTTATTTAAAGAAATTAAGATTCTTTTTCCTATTCACAAATAAACTCCTTTATTTTGAATAATATGAAATTATATTTCATATATAAATAAACTCCTTTATTTAAGGAAATTAGGATTCTTTTTTCTATTCACAAATAAACTCTTGTATTTTGAATAATATGCAATCTTATTTCATATCTAAATAAACTCATTTATTTAAGGAAACATGGAATCCTTTTTCAACTCTAATTAATTATCATGGAATCCAATTCCAACTTTAATTAGTTAGCATGAAATTTAATTTTCAAATTAAAATAAACTTTTTATTTTAATTATAAAATTATTGATAATATATATATATATATATATATATATATATATATATATATATATGAGGTTTCATCCACAATAACCGGTTGATTTGGAGCAACCCATTTTTTGGCTTGTGAATTTTCTTTTCTCTAGTCGAAATTTCAACAAACCAAAAAGGGGTTGCTCCACAGTAACCGGTTGCTGTGGATGGAACCCCTATACCCGGATCATCATTTATGAACAATTATTAATTAAACGAAAAGAAGAAGAATATGAATTATACCCTTGAAGATTCGAGCTTCCTTAGATACAAGTTCAGCTCCAAATTCTTTCGCGTTTAACTTGAATCCGCAGGGTTTGGTTCCTTCCTTTGATCAACGTTAGCCACCCAAGTGTTTGGCCTCTAGAGGTGATCCACCAAGGAAGAAGAAAGATTCAAGAATATGGGTATTTGGCAAAACCCTAATTTTTCTATCTCTCATAGAAAAAGAGCGTACTCTCCAACTATTGGAATTGCGTATATTGATATATGATATAAGACTCACCTTATAAAGATATCAGATAACCCTATTTAATCAAAATAAGATATTATTTATTTAATTAAACTCTTTTAATTAAATGGGCTCACTAATCTTATTATGGATAATTAATTAAATTCCTTTAACTAATTTTCCCTCCTAATCCTATTAGGAATAAATGAGAATACTTATATTAAATTAATTCCTAAACTCTTTTAGAAATTAAAATAATAATAATTGTAATAATATTAATAAGACACCTCTTATTAATTTATATTTAATATTTCTAAAATATTAAATAATAAATATTAAGCTATTTAATTTATTCTATCACCACAGATTAAATTAAATATACTTAACATATTATTACGATTATGTCATTAACTTCTTAAATAATTAACTTCTTAAATAACTACTATTACCAAAATAACATCATATCCCCTCCTTGTCGTTGGAAGTCCAATCTCTAATCATTGCAATAATCCACTCGGTCATTGCTGTTTTGCCTTAACTTTTTGACTAGTTAAGCACTTACTAACATATTCTGCTATTTCTCTCTTCATGTTTGGCCACCAAAAGTTCTGTCGAAGGTCTTGATGCATCTTAGCACTACCTGGATGTATCGAGTAACTCGAATGATGGGCCTCTATCATTATCTCTTCTTTTAACTCAGAATTATCTGGACCCAAATTCTTCCTTTAAAATGAAGTAATCCTTCTTTATCAAGGTTATACGTAGTCTTCTCTTCATCCTCCATCCTCTTTTTTCATTCGCTCGCACTCCTCGTTACTTAGTTGTACTTCCTTAACTCATTCCACTATCGTTGCTTGAGTCTCCATTGTGAATAACATTTCTACTGATTTACTTGGTAATTTAACTTCTAACTCCATTCTTGCCATCTCCATTATTAACTCATTCTGAGTCATTAACATTGATAACTTTTCCCTACCCTTCCTATTTAACGCATCAGCTACTACGTTCCCTTTCTCTGGATTATATAAGATATCAAAGTAGTAATCTTTTATCAATTCTAAACACTTTCTCTGCCTCATATTCAACTCCTTCTGTGTGAAAATAGATTTCAGACTTTTATGGTTCGTGTATATCTCACACTTCTCCCCGTATATATATTGTCTCCATATTTTTAACGCAAAAACCACTGCTGCCAAATCGAGGTCATGAGTAGGATAGACCTTCTCATAATCCTTTAACTGGTGTGACGCGTATGCAGTAACTTTGTCATGTTGTATGAGCACATAACCCAGTCTTCTATGTGAAACATTGCTATAAATTACAAACTTCCCCGTATCATCTGGTAATGATAATACAAGTGTCTCACTTAACCTTCTTTTTAGTTCCTGAAAACTATTTTCACACTTTTCAGTCCACATATACTTTACTGACTTCCTCATCAAATTCGTCAATGGAGTAGGTATTTTAAAAGAGTCCTGGATGAATCCTTGATAGTATCCCGCTAACCCAGGAAAACTTTGGATCTCGATTGGTGTTTTCGGTTGTTCCCAATTATTAACTGCTTTCATCTTCGCTAGATCCACAAAAATGCCATATTTATCAATAACATGTCCTAAAAACTGTGTTCTTTCAAGCCAAAATTCACACTTAGTGAATTTCGCATACAACTTCTCCCTCCGTAGTGTTTTCAACACTATCCTCAACTGTTCAGCATGATCTTCTGGCGTCTTAGAATAGACTAAAATCTCATCAATGAAAACTTCGACAAACTTGTCCAAATATTATTTGAACACTCTGGTCATCATATCCATAAATGCGACTAGCACATTAGTCAACCCAAACAACATAATTAGAAACTCGTAATAACCATAACGAGTTCTGAACGCCATCTTAGGTACATCCTCCTTCCTTACTTTCAGCTGATGGTACCCCATACATAAATCTATCATAGAAAAATACTTTGCCCCTTTCAACTGATTAAATAGATCATCGATCATGGGCAATGGGCAATGGGTATATAATCTTAATTGTTAACTTGTTCAACTCACGATAGTCGATACAAAGTCATAACGATCCATCCTTCTTCTTTACAAACAATACCGGTGCTCCCCACAGAGACACACTCAGTTGAATGTACTTCTTGTCTAATAATTCTTGTAATTGAACCATTAACTCCCTCATCTCTACCGACACCATTCTATATGGTGCCCCAGAAATTGGTGTCATACCCGGTAACACATCAATCACAAATTCGACCTCCCTATCCGATGGAAGACCTAGTAATTCATCTAGAAATACATTTATAAATTCTTGTACTACATGTATCTGTTCCAATGATGCTTCCACTCTTCGGGCATCCACAACATGGCACAGGTATCCTATACACCCCTTCCTTAACATCTTCCTAACTTATTTCATGGTTAGACAACAAGAACGTCTCGGTGATTTACTACCGTAGAACACTACCTTAGGTTTCTTAGAAATCTGAAGGTTCACACTTTTTCTATGACAATCTATTATAGCTCTATGGTTAATCAACCAATCTATACCGAGAATTATATCAAATTCTCTCAACCTTATCGGTATAAGATCTACCGATAGTTTGTTACCTCTAATATCTATAAAAAAATTTCTATGAATATGTTCAACGAGAATTATTTCTTCGTTCGCTACCTTAACGTTTAAATGTGTTTCTAATATTTTTGGGAATAAACCTAATCGTTAGCAAATTCACATGCTATAAAATAACAAGTAGCACCCGAATCAAACAACACATAAGCATTTATTTCATTGACTAGAATGATACCTGCTACTACATCCGCTGACGCAACCGCTGTTAGGTTTATAATATTCATGAACACAATCAAATTGCACAAAATAAGCAGAAACATGTTAAAATTGAGTTTTAAAATTTTACAAACCATATACCCGGATCATCCTTTATGGATAATTATTTATTAAACGAAAAGAAGAAGAATACGAATTATACCCTTGAAGATTCGAGCTTCCTCAGGTACAATTTCACTCCAAATTGTTTCCCGTTCAACTTAAATCCGTCGGGTTTGGTTCCTTCCTTTGATCAACGTTAGTCACACAAGTGTTTGTCCTCTAGAGGTGATCCACCAAGGAAGAAGAAAGATTCAAGAAGATGGGTATTTGGCAAAACTCTAGTTTTTTCTGTCTCTCATAGAAAAGAGCGTACTCTCTAACTATTAGAATTGCGTATATTGATATATGATATAAGACTCACCTTATAAAGATATCAGGTAACCCTATTTAATTAAAATAAGGTATTATTTATTTAATTAAACTCTTTTAATTAAATGGGCTCCCTAATCTTATTAGGGATAATTAATTAAACTCCTTTAACTAATTTTCCGTACTAATCCTATTAGGAATAAATGAGAATACTTATATTAAATTAATTCCTAAACTCTTTCAGAAATTAAAATAATAATAATTGTAATAATATTAATAAGACTCCTCTTATTAATTTATATTTAATATTTCTAAAATATTAAAATATAAATATTAAGCTATTTAATTTATTCTATCACCATAGATTAAATTAAATATACTTAACATATTATTACGATTATGTCATTAACTTCTTAAATAACTACTATTACCCAAATAACATCATATCCCTTCCTTGTCATTGGAAGTCCCACCACAAAGTTCATCATGATATGTTCCTACTTCCACTCTGGAATCTCCTATCATTGCAATAATCTACTCGGTCATTGGTGTTTTGCCTTAACTTTCTGACTAGTTAAGCAGTTACTAACATATTCTGCTATTTCTCTCTTCATGTTTGGCCACCAAAAGTTCTGTCGAAGGTCTTAATACATCTTAGCACTAGCTGGATGTATCGAATACCTCCAACTATGGGCCTCTCTCATTATCTCTTCTTTTAACTCAAAATTATCTGGACCAAAATTCTTCCTTCAAAATGAACTAATCCTTCTTTATCAAGGTTATACTTAGTCTTCTCTTCATCCTCCATCCTCTTTTTCATTCGCTCGCACTTCTCTTTACTTAGTTGTACTTCCTTAACTCATTCCACTATCGTTGGTTGAGTCTCCATTGTGAATAACATTTCTACTGATTTACTCGGTAATTTAACTTCTAACTTCATTCTTGCCATCTCCATTATTAACTCATTCTGAGTCGTTAATATTGATAGATTTCCCCTACCCTTCCTACTTAACGCATCAACCACTATGTTCGCTTTCTCCGAATGATATAAGATGTGACACCCCCAAATCCAGCTACTTCATTCCCACATGATTTGGTGCTCACATATCAAAACCATTACATTTAACCTTAAACAATAATCTTTTCCATTAAAGGGTTACATCATCATCTCAAAACAATCCCAGGTAATCTAACCTTAAAATTATTACATCAGTTTGCGGAATACATTATAAAATAAAACAAGTCTTATAACTTCAAGAATTTAAATAAACTTTAACTAAGTCTTCATCACTTAGACATCCTGCCCTTTCCCTTGCTAGTAGATGGATCATCACCTCTTTCGACTTTAGGTGCATTGTTTAATTACAAGAGTGAGCAAACAATTACTCACTGACATAAAGATAGTATAATAATAACATGAGAGTGAACAATGAATACCGAATAACAAAGAACTTATTCTACGAATCAAAATAGAAAACAAGTTCGAACTTTAATTATCTGAGGGTCTTATTACCACGAACTATGTCCACGGTGTTTAGGTATTATTACCTTAAACTTAACAGTTATTAGACTGTACAGACTCTTCTTAACGTACTCAAGGGGATCATCCCTTTGTACCATGTATTTTTCACAAACATCTAAACGTTATACGTACAAAATCCCCAATGTTAGGGTTGTTCGTCTCAGTTTGAATTTAGAATTTCCGCACTAAAGAAAGTTTAGTTTGGAACTAGCTTATCAATGTTTCTAGAATTCTAGAACACTTATTTAATTTCCATCAATAAAGGTTTAATACAAGAATGTATAACTTAACAAGGCTATCAAAGTCAAAGATCGGATATTAACAATATATAATTGAATAAGCATGATATATATGCAAAGTGTTATATTCAAGGAATTAAAACAATCTCCTTTGAATCAATGTTTTAGAACAATATATGTTTTGAATACTAATAACAAGAAATGAGAATGTGAAACTCATTCGATGTAACGAATTAAGTTACATGTGCTTATTCAATCATTCATCAGAATAGAATCAATAGTCTTTCTCAATCAATAGTTTCATTTTATAACTTATTTAACAATTATTTAAAAATCTTTTACACTTTGTATTACAACGCATGACAACCTGTTATTGTAGTCTATATTATGTCTTGACATCATTAACATGCATGCTAGACTAATATAAGTCTGGTACACATAACCTGCAAATAGGCAGAAGTCACTGCCTGGGCTCAGGGCACGGCGCAGCTGCGCTGTCCCTTTCCTTGGCACCGGTGCAGCTACGCTGGTGCTCGACTGCAGAAAAGCTGCGCTTGCGACTAGCGCAGTTGCGTAGATTTTTTGCCTTGCCACCAGCGCAGCTGCTGTGACAACCCGAGAATATGGGTAATTTATTAAATATTAAATGATTGACTTAAGGTCAAATATTAGACCTAGACAGAAAATAAGTGTATGCGTTTAATGTTATTGGAATGGAATTTTGAGGGTTTCAAAAAAATTCTGTAAAGGATATAGGTGGATTATTATAGATTAAGGATTTATGTGAACATGTTTTGTGTATATGGTTAAATGATGTGTTCAGAATGTGGTTAAGGGTCATGGGTTGATCAGATAATTTATATCTGTAACAAACCCCAAGTTTATATTAAGAACGACAGCGTTCGGGTAGAAAATCCTAGCGTTTAATAAGAAACCCTAGAAATCGGTTCTGGAAACCCTAGTTTCAGTTCCGGGAATCCGAAACCCTAATTCGGTGCATGAAACCCTAAATTGGGAACTTAATGGCATAAGTGTAAATAATTAAAAGATTAATTAGGGTTAATCTTGACAATTGATTACAAAACCCTAATTCCAAATTTAAAACCCTAAAACCAGATCTGAAAACCCTAATTTCAGATTCTGATAAAATGAAAGCCCTAATCTGGGAATATAACGGAGAATTCTAATGCTTATGTGGTATTAATTAAGTATTAATTAGGGTAAAGATTAATTAATTAATAAACCCTAATTTATGGGTTGAAAACCATAATGACCATTTGGAACCCTAATTGTTCCGTCAGAAATTTCAATTGTTCAGTGGTGGATTTAATTGCTAAAATTAGCAATGCTAATTAGGAAACCCTAATCCTAATTATTTTAATTTATGAGTATTTAGAAAACCCTAATCTAATTACGATATTTAATTTATAACTGAGAAAAAATTTAGTTTTTCTATATAAAACCCTAAAATGTGGTTTTGAACTATAATCCGTGATATTGACCCTAATTGCTTAACTAACGATTTTAATTAGGAAATACTAATCCTAATTTGTAAGATTTAAAGTATGATTAAGGAATTTTTAATATAATTAGTAAATCCTAATTATAATTATGAGATATTAATTTTCTATTTTTATAACCGAAATTCGGAAATTTTAGAAATTAAATTTTTGCAAAGTTAAGGGTTAAAACCTAAACTCTAAAATGATCCAAACCCTAAAGATTAAGGGATTCATCAATTGCAAATCCTAGAAAATAAATGGAAAGGACAAAAATGCCCTTTTTAGTATATTTTTTTAGCTTGCAAATCTTGCAAAATCAAGGGTGGTTTAACAACCCTAGTCTAAACCCTAGACTAGCATGTGATAATATCCAGCAACTTGGCTTAGATCAGCAGCAAGATCAGATTATTGATTGTATCTAATTAATATATATTAGATTTAAAGAGAGAGAAAATGTCACTTTATTTCTCATTTTATCCAAGCCCTTATATCTCTTCATTTTTGAAATTCTAGAGTGAGAGAGAGTGAAATAGTAAGTTATGATCAGATCAGATCACCCAAGAACAGAAATCAAAGATCAGAAATCAGAAATCAAACTCAAAAGAGGTATAAAACCCTAAATTTTGAAATCTAAGATTTTGATGCGTAATGTTGTTGTTTGTTGGTTAAATATGTGTTATAAGGTGTCAATTAGAGATCTGGGTTGTTGGATCATGGATCCATAACACCTAGATACTCTGATTTAATATTTTTTTGAAATCTAGAAATCTGGAAAGTTAAAGCCTGACAGTCATATGTCAGGGCCTCTAGATCATTACTTATTAATGTTTTGATGTGTTGTAAGTTATATATTTGTAGTATGTTGTAAGGACTTCAGCATAGAACTTGAATCAAGTCCAGATCGTGTCTAGATCTTAAGTTATATGCAGTCAAACGTCGTTGACGGACGTTGACTGGCCACGAATCTGGGTAAACCCAGAAACCCAGATGGTTTCTGACAACCTTTGCAGAGTCTTGATCTTACTGTGTGTAGCTGTTTAGTCCATGTTGTTGTTTAATACTTGTAGTATGTTGTGTAAGCTACGTGCTAAAGGCTTTAGATCAACCAGATCCATAGCCGAATCGTGCAAATGAGCCGTCAAACCATCGTTGACCTTCACGCTTGAAGAAGATTCTGGGTAACCCAGATCTTCATAGAGGCGTTTTCTGACAGGTAGTTTGACCAGATGCAATCTGCATTTGGTGTTGTTTTTAGACTAACATGATTGTATAAAGATGTTCTTTGACATCTTAACTTCAATTGTAAAGCTTTAAATATCATAAATCGGACCGGTAGCGTAAGATCTAAGGACTTAAATATAGCACCTTGTGCTGTTCTTCATTTTCTGGAAACCCAGAAAATGAAGAACAGCTTTGTCAAAACTTTTGGAGGCCAGATCTTGATGTTCAGTTGTTGGATTGCCATGAAATTTGATTGTCATTGTAGTATTACACTTATACTACACGATTAGAACAATAGTCAGCCCAGAACACATTCAGATCACAGTTTAATTTCCGGTCAAACCATGCCCCCGAACTCTGTCAAGAACACTCAAGAACACCTATAGCGACGGTTCTGTCGCTATAGGGCCCTTTAGCGACAGTTTATTTCTTATTTTCCGGAAATTAATTAAAAATTAGAAAAAATGGTTTTTAATTATTAAAAATACAAAATAAATTATGAAAAATTATTTTAATGTCTAAAAAATAGTTTTTAACTATTTTGAGTATATTTCAAAAATATTTGGTATTTTTGGAATATAAATGGTATTTATTTATTTAATTATAATATTAAATTAATTATTTAAAAATAGTTTTTAATTCATGAAAAATCATGAAAAATTATTTTATGGTATAAGAAAATATGTTAAGTTATTTTTGATAACTTTTGATATTTTGTGATGAAATTCATTAATTAATCAATATTAATGATAATTAGTTTATTTAATAGATATATTAAATAAATTAAGGAAAAATGGAATTAATGCTTTATAAATCATATAAAAATGATTTAAGTGTTATAAAAATATTTTAAGTTATAAAAAGTAACTTTTGATATTTTGGCATGAAAATATTAATATTTTAATATTAATAGCAATTATCGGATAATGGCTTAAAGTGTTGGAAAATCATATAAAAATGATTTTAAGGTATTAAAAATACTTTGTGATATTATAATTATATTATAATATTATGTTATGATTTTTATTAATATTTTATATTAAATGAATATTAATGATTAAGGAATTACGGGGTATTTAATTCATTTAAATACAGTTTTAATAATTGAAAATGTTGATAAATGGTAATAATTATCCGAAAATTATTACGAGCCTAGGAAAAATGTGTTGTCTGATTAGAAATTATCTGTGATAATTGTTAACTGTTAAGTCAGAGTTTAATTGAACTTAAACTCGATATTCGTCCGACTAGACTGTCAGGATGATAGAATTTTGTCGGTTTCAAATCAAACTGCAATAGTTTGACTTGATACCTAGTCTTATGTGCTGTAAAGACTGAAAGGGTTATGTGGTAATGTGTTTAGGTTATTCTGTGGATATAAATATAACAATAATATACTGTGATGATATTATTCTAATATTGAAGATCTATATTATTAATATTAGGTCTTCGGGCTAAAGCGTTATAAATTGCATTGCGGTAATCAACGGTGCATGCAAGTTTTTCAGTTCTATTATGTTTGTGGATGGAATGTGGTTATGTGTTAAATTACATATTATGCTCTATGAATTGTTAAAAGTTAAAATATGACTAAGTTAATTGGGTTATGGAACTCAATCAATATGTGATTACATGTTGTAAGATGTAACTTGATAAATTAGAAATGTATAATGCATGAATTAATGTTTTGTAAGAAATTATTGATGCATGTAGGATATGTTTAGTAAAGAATATATGTTGCATGCAGATATGCCTATTAAAGAAATGTAGTGCATATAGAATTAAGTGCTATGTGAAACATGATAGATTGTTAAATTTGCTGGGCTGTCGAGCTCAATCTTGCAAACATAAACTTTTTGCAGGTTAATGATGTTAAACAATATTATTTGCTATACGGATGATGAAGATTGAGCGATGTACAAAATGAATACATTGTTTTTAATTAGAAATGGTATAAATCTATGATTAATAGTTTTATCAAATGTATTTGGCAGCTATGTACAGTTTGAAGTGTTGTATAGATAAATAAGATTTATTTTGAATTGAGAATAGAAATGATTCTTAAATAAATGAATCATTGATAGGAAAGATAATGCCAATTTCAGCTTGGAATATAAAGTGCGACTAGTTTATAATAATGTATTTAATAAATATTGTTGTGTAATAGATAGATTATGAATTGTGTTTAAGTTAAGGTTACTCGACCTTGGGAATAAGTGTATAAAGTTTAATGTATAAACAATTTATGTTTATATCTTCCGCAAATAGTGAAATAATTAGTGTACCGAGTCCGCGGCGATTCGGGGCCCGGATTCGGGGCTACTACAGTTGGTATCAGAGCTGTTGGTTATGAAGCTTAGGTAGGAATACCTGAGACCAATAATCGCAGTGATTAGGATAAGATCTAACTCAAATAGAGTTAGTTGGTTGGTAAGATTCAAAGATGAATCTCGGCGAGTGTAAAGACACAGAGTTCCCTAACTCTGATAATAAAGTTAAACAATAATGGTGAATAGATCGAGTCTAAAAGACTGAAAGTGCAGGGATAGAAGATCGTAAAACAAAACGATCATGGGCATAGAAATAAATCGTAATATATACGATAAGATCACCCCTTGATCTGATAAAGGTTATGTTATGGGAAATGAATCAATCTATTGATTGAAAAGTTTACAGCAAGATGCTGTGTGTAAGTTGTACTATGAAATGGTACTATGAAAACTCATGAAAGAGTTATGGATTATGAATACGAATTGAATTCGTATTGAAAAAGGGGGTTAAGTATTAGGTGGGGATTCAATTGAGGACTCTTGTCGGCAGCTGAGTTGTATGATTCCTTGTATGGGCGGGGAATTTGTACTTGGTTTTAGAATCACTTAGCTTCCTGGTCAATGTAGTGGTTAGGTTGATCAATTCTTTGTATGGGCAGGGAATTTTTCGCTTAGCTTCCTATATTGATTAGTGGCCGAGTTCGGTTTGACAACCACTTAGTTTCTGGCACTGATAATCATTGAAATGTTTGTGTCACGCTATTTGTTATATGCGTGTTAAGAGGGTGATTTCTTTCTCATGTGTATAACAGATAGATAGGTCATAGATAGAGAATATAAGGTTAAGTACGAGTTCTTAAAACTCATACTTATGTGGCATTCTTGATTCATAGTTATATGAAAATGAGAAGGTGATTCCTTTCTTAAACTCATATAATTGTGGTCAGGTTATGAACTCATAAGTGTGGTTTTATGAACTGGGTATAGTTGTGTGTGAATGGAGTATTGAGGATAATAGGAACAGATAGAATGTTTAAGCATATGATCATTAGTGGAGAATTAGGTTTTCCTAAACCTCTATCTATGCTAGATTTCAAAATTTTGACATCAAGCTAAATACGCACTATGTGCCTTTTAAAAAAAATTGTTTTTATTTATCACTTATGCACCATGTGACCTGGTGCAGAGATGATAAAAGAATGATGGAGTTATCAATGCAGAATTACTTGGTGTTGGATGTGATCTAAGGATCGTCAGCCCACTACAGTATGATGTAGTATAACAAAGTCACAAAATGACGAAATCCTCAACGGACTGTTAAACACAGTACGGCATCATGGCGTCATTCTCAAAAATATTTTATTGAAAGAAATTTCCCAAACTAAAATTGTTTTGCTTCAGAATCAAATCAGACTAAGGTAAAAAAAAATTATGCGCCCAAGGCGGACAAGAGGAACAAATTGTTTCGACCAGCAATACTTGATCAGTACAGGGCATAATGGGCTAATCACCCTTTTTGTCCGTAAGTTATGACGGTTTGCGGATGAATTTCCATAAAACCTTTGCGAAAATGAAAAACAAACAGTCTATACGATTCCTCAGCACAATTTTAAAATTTATACCCTTGTGAGTGGTGTATTGTTGCTCAATTTCGCAACCGATAAACACGCGCAAGTATACACGGTCAACAAGTAATATAATGATAAGAGAGTTGTCGAACCCACGAGGAATTATCACTAATATCTATCAAGTACTGACTTTATATCGCCTCAGTCTTATTTAAACAGTTAATTAAAACGATAAATTATGATTACAATTAATCAAAATAACAGAAAAACATAATATAGATAGATAGATAAAGAGCCAAGAACAAAATATCCACACACAAGCATTTTGTCAAACACTTGGCGTGCATCACTTTGTTCAAATCTCTTAACTCTTTTTATGATCATGGCGGCCACTATGAATTGGCAATACATAAATTATGCATATACATAATCACATAAAGAACCAATTTGCATGACACCAATCATAAAGAAAGCAAATTAGAAGTTTAATCATAACAAATAAATCAAACTATTCCAAATATTAGGTAATCATCCAATGGATCATACAAGTATCAAAGAAAAGCTAGAAGTTTAATTCAATTCCTTGCCTCCATAGGTGTTACAAATGTTTGCACTAGATCCTTAAGAATGAGTTCTAGCCACTAGAGGAAAAAGGAAGAAAGAAATGATGGCTTCCCTTAGTTGTTGGTTGAAGCTCTTCCATTGATGTTGTTGAAGCTCCCACCATTGATGCTCCTTGAAGCTTTTGAAGAACCATGGCCAAGAGCCATGGCCTCCCTCTTCTCCAAGCCACCACCTCTCTCTATTTCTCCTCTAGGTTGCAAGTAGAAGTGAAGGATTGATGTTTTGGGTCATTAGGTTGAGCATTTAATAGCTGAAAACTGTCCAAAACTCGTGTCTGGCGCCGCGGCGCCATGATTTGGCTTGAACGGGGCGCTGCGGCGCGGAAGAAGGGGCTGGGTACTGCTAAGTGGCGCCGCGGCGCCGCAAATACACTAGCAACTTGCGCTGCGGCGCCGGGCCATTTTCTGCTCGGACATCTGTTGGGAAAATGGTCATAACTTCTTCATACGAACTCCGATTGAGGCGATTCAAGATGATCCGGAAAGAGGAGAAATAGATCTACAACTTTTATTCTTTGAGTTCTTCGAAATAATGGCTAGATCAATGCTCAAATTGGCCTTGAAGTGACTGTTATGCAAATAGCAGTTGGTAGTTTCCAGATTTGACACCCGTTGGGAAAATGGCCATAACTCTCGTATCCGAACTCCGATTGAGGCGATTAAAGATGATCCGGAAAGAGGAGACGTTGATCTACAACTTCCATTCTTGAAGTTTGGACAGATAATGACCAGATCATGGCTAAAATTGGGCTTTACGGGACTGCTATGTCAATGGCAAACCGAAAATGCGAATTTGGCGATTCCAACCATCGACCCAAATGACATTCCATCTAATTCCTACAAAACAAAGTAAAAACACATAAAACTAATACAAATATACATAAAAGTAATATAAAACTATATTACACAACAATACAATGAAAACATATAAAATCCAAACAAACTAGCTTAGGATTTACAAATTATCAAACTCAAAAGTACCTAATTTGTGTATATAAAACACACTCATCAAAATACCCCCAAACTTGAATCTTTGCTTGTCCTCAAGCAAAACACTAAGAACAAAAACTATAAAAATAAATTCTAACAATCAACTACTTGAGCAATGAATCAATAAGTTTGAACAATGGCCTTAAAGATATCAAAACATAATAACTCTAGAAAACATTCAAAATGTCACAACGTCTAGGATTTCAACTTGCTTGTTAGTCATACCTTGCTTTAGATCCTTTATGTGTGTGTGTGTGTATCCATTTACACTAAACCAATTATAGCTCGGATTAGCTTATGCAACCATATTACCTTATGAAAGAAATAAACTTCAAAAACTACATGTTTAACACATCACTCATCACAATTGTAGACAAATCAAACATTCCAAAAATTTGATATCAAAGGACTCTTAGGTGAGTGCATTATATGCTCCATCTTACCCTAAGTCCGCTTTTATGGGTGAGTGCGTTTTACGCTCCATCTCACCCCAAGTCTGCTTTTATGGGCGAGTGCGTTTTACGCTCCATCTCAACCCACAGCAAGATTCTCGATATATATTTATTTCTTTTTTTTTCATAGGTGAGTGCGTTTTACGCTCCATCTCACCCTAAGTCTGCTTTTATGGGCAAGTGCGTTTTACGCTCCATCTCAACCCACCGCAAGATTCTCGATATATTTTTATTTCTTTTTTTTTTTTCATAGGTGAGTGCGTTTTACGCTCTATCTCCCTTAAGTATGTGTTTATGAGTGAGTGTGTTTTACGCTCCATCTCAACCCACCACATGACCAATTAATCAAACATAAGTATATTGCTTCGAGTGATGTTTAAACGAGTTCTAGAGTTTATTGATATCTCTCATAAGCATTCGGTCATATAAGCCTTCTCTAAGTATACAACTAGTTCATTACAAATGGATGAGTGCTCAAAAGTAGGAGTCATAAGCAAAGCAATAACCAACAATAAGTCAATCACCCAAACTGAGCAACATTTATCCATTTTTCATGAGTTATAACCTTAACAATCATTTGCCTGATCATATATTATAGCTCAATTCAAATTAAATCAATGCTCAAGAGATAACCTATACTAGAAATGCAATTAAGCCCACAAAATAAAATAAAATAAAACATATCAAAACAAAACGTAGAAGACCCCCAAACTTGAAACTGACAATGTTCTTACTAAACGCAATAAAAGAATTCAATGCAAAGAACTTCTGTGATCATTTATCAGTTGTAGCCTTCCGCAACCGACGTCTACTATTTGCTAAGATATAACATAAAATGGAAAATTTTCAAAATTTTAACTAATATGCACTACTAAACATAAAAACATCCAAATAACTTACATAATAATATAATACCAACTCAAGTACCAAGAATATCACAAAGTACCCCCAAACTTAAGAAGAACATTGTCCTCAATGTAAAGATAGATAAAATTAAAACTAGAGGACTTCCCTGAGAATATGTTAATCGTCATCGACATCTTCCTCTAAGTCCTCCAAGTCGGGAGTGCCAAACTTGTTGCGCGACACTCGGTACCTGAAAGAAAAACAAAACTTTACAGTTTGGGTTGCCTCCCAACAAGCGCTTGGTTTATAGTCTTCGGCCCGACTTTATTTAAATAGAAAGAATAAGTTTAATAAAAATGTGTCATGCAAAATAGAATTGTAAGGCCCCAGCTTAAACCAAGTCTTGCACAAGAGCTATATTTACATACAGTCTTGTCAAATCCAATCTCACAAATGATAACAATAAACAGAACTGTAAGGCCCCAGCTTACGCCAAGTCTTGCACAAGAGCTGCATTTACGTACAGTCTTGTCAGCCTATTTATCGCAATCGGAAAACACGTGAAAATAAAGATCAAACAAATAACAGATAAATAAACGTTCAAATTAAGACTACATTGATTGAAATCAATATTGGACAATATTAGAGTAGTAATTCCCCGACAACGGCGCCAAAAACTTGTTGCCAAAAACTTGTTGCTCGATTTCGCAACCGATAAACACGCACAAGTATACGCGGTCAACAAGTAATATAATGATAAGAGAGTTGTCGAACCCACGAGGAATTATCACTAATATCTATCAAGTACTGACTTTATATCGCCTCAGTCTTATTTAAACAGTTAATTAAAACGATAAATTATGATTACAATTAATCAAAATAACAGGAAAAACATAATATAGATAGATAGATAAAGAGCCAAGAACAAAATATCCACACACAAGCATTTTATCAAACACTTGGCGTGCATCACTTTGTTCAAATCTCTTAACTCTTTTTATGATCATGGCGGCCACTATGAATTGGCAATACATAAATTATGCATATACATAATCACATAAAGAACCAATTTGCATGACACCAATCATAAAGAAAGCAAATTAGAAGTTTAATTCATAACAAATAAATCAAACTATTCCAAATATTAGGTAATCATCCAATGGATCATACAAGTATCAAAGAAAACCTAGAAGTTTAATTCAATTCCTTGCCTCCATAGGTGTTACAAATGTTTGCACTAGATCCCCAAGAATGAGTTCTAGCCACTAGAGGAAAAAGGAAGAAAGAAATGATGGCTTCCCTTAGTTGTTGGTTGAAGCTCTTCCATTGATGTTGTTGAAGCTCCCACCATTGATGCTCCTTGAAGCTCTTGAAGAACCATGGCCAAGAGCCATGGCCTCCCTCTTCTCCAAGCCACCACCTCTCTCTATTTCTCCTCTAGGTTGCAAGTAGAAGTGAAGGATTGATGTTTTGGGCATTTAATAGCTGAAAACTGTCCAAAACTCGTGTCTGGCGCCGCGGCGCCATGATTTGGCTTGAACGGGGCGCTGCGGCGCGGAAGAAGGGGCTGGGTACTGCTAAGTGGCGCCGCGGCGCCGCAAATACACTAGCAACTTGCGCTGCGGCGCCGGGCCATTTTCTGCTCGGACATCTGTTGGGAAAATGGTCATAACTTCTTCATACGAACTCCGATTGAGGCGATTCAAGATGATCCGGAAAGAGGAGAAATAGATCTACAACTTTTATTCTTTGAGTTCTTCGAAATAATGGCTAGATCAATGCTCAAATTGGCCTTGAAGTGACTGTTATGCAAATAGCAGTTGGTAGTTTCCAGATTTGACACCGTTGGGAAAATGGCCATAACTCTCGTATCCGAACTCCGACTGAGGCGATTCAAGATGATCCGGAAAGAGGAGACGTTGATCTACAACTTCCATTCTTGAATTTTGGACAGATAATGACCAGATCATGGCTAAAATTGGGCTTTACGGGACTGCTATGTCAATGGCAAACCGAAAATGCGAATTTGGCGATTCCAACCATCGACCCAAATGACATTCCATCTAATTCCTACAAAACAAAGTAAAAACACATAAAACTAATACAAATATACATAAAAGCAATATAAAACTATATTACACAACAATACAATGAAAACATATAAAAACCAAACAAACTAGCTTAGGATTTACAAATTATCAAACTCAAAAGTACCTAATTTGTGTATATAAAACACACTCATCATGTATTGGGTAGCATGTGAAATATGTGTGAATGGCATATGTGTGAATGGTATATTGGTGAAGGGTGTAAAGTACAGGGTGTAAGGTGTAAAGTGAATTTCGGGGACGAAATTCTTAGAAGGAGGGGTGAATGTGACAACCCGAGAATATGGGTAATTTATTAAAATCTTAAATGATTGACTTAAGGTCAAATATTAGACCTAGACATAAAATAAGTGTATGCGTTTAATGTTATTGGAATGGAATTTTGTGGGTTTCAAAAAAATTCTGTAAAGGATATAGGTGGATTATTCAGGATTAAGGATTTATGTGAACATGTTTTGTGTATATGGTTAAATGATGTGTTCAGAATGTGGTTAAGGGTCATGGGTTGATCAGATAATTTATATCTGTAACAAACCCCAAGTTTATATTAAGAACGACAGCGTTCGGGTAGAAAATCCTAGCGTTTAATAAGAAACCCTAGAAATCGGTTCTGGAAACCCTAGTTTCAGTTCCGGGAATCCGAAACCCTAATTCGGTGCATGAAACCCTAAATTGGGAACTTAATGGCATAAGTGTAAATAATTAAAAGATTAATTAGGGTTAATCTTGACAATTGATTACAAAACCCTAATTCTAAATTTAAAACCCTAAAACCAGATCTGAAAACCCTAATTTCAGATTCTGATAAAATGAAAGCCCTAATCTGGGAATATAACGGAGAATTATAATGCTTATGTGGTATTAGTTAAGTATTAATTAGGGTAAAGATTAATTAATTAATAAACCCTAATTTATGGGTTGAAAACCCTAATGACCATTTGGAATCCTAATTGTTCCGTCAGAAATTTTAATTGTTCAGTGGTGGATTTAATTGCTAAAATTAGCAATGCTAATTAGAAAATCCTAAACCTAATTATTTTAATTTATGAGTAATTAGAAAACCCTAATCTAATTGTGAGATTTAATTTATAAATGAGAAAAAATTTAGTTTTTCTATTTAAAACCCTAAAATGTGGTTTTGAACTCTAATCCGTGATATTGACCCTAATTGTTTAATTAGCGATTTTAATTAGGAAATACTAATCCTAATTTGTAAGATTTAAAGTATGATTAAGGAATTTTTAATATAATTAGTAAATCCTAATTATAATTGTGAGATATTAATTTTCTATTTTTATAACCGAAATTCGAAAATTTTAGAAATTAAATTTTTGCAAAGTTAAGGGTTAAAACCTAAACTTTAAAATGATCCAAACCCTAAAGATTAAGGGATTCATCAATTGCAAATCCTAGAAAATAAATGGAAAGGACAAAAATGCCCTTTTTAGTATATTTTTTTAGCTTGCAAATCTTGCAAAATCAAGGGTGGTTGAACAACCCTAGTCTAAACCCTAGACTAGCATGTGATAATATCCAGCAACTTGGCTTAGATCAGCAGCAAGATCAGATTATTGATTGTATCTAATTAATATATATTAGATTTAAAGAGAGAGAAAATGTCACTTTATTTCTCATTTTATCCAAGCCCTTATATCTCTTCATTTTTGAAATTCTAGAGTGAGAGAGAGTGAAATAGTAAGTTATGATCAGATCAGATCACCCAAGAACAGAAATCAAAGATCAGAAATCAGAAATCAAACTCAAAAGAGGTATAAAACCCTAAATTTTGAAATCTAAGATTTTGATGTTTAATGTTGTTGTTTGTTGGTTAAATATGTGTTATAAGGTGTCAATTAGAGATCTGGGTTGTTGGATCATGGATCCATAACACCTAGATACTCGGATTTAATATTTTTTTGAAATCTGGAAATCTGGAAAGTTAAGGCCTGACAGTCATATGTCAGGGCCTCTAGATCATTACTTGTTAATGTTTTGATGTGTTGTAAGTTATATATTTGTAGTATGTTGTAAGGACTTCAGCATAGAACTTGAATCAAGTCCAGATCGTGTCTAGATCTTAAGTTATATGCAGTCAAACGTCGTTGACGGACGTTGACTGGCCACGAATCTGGGTAAACCCAGAAACCCAGATGGTTTCTGACAACCTTTGCAGAGTCTTGATCTTACTGTGTGTAGCTGTTTAGTTCATGTTGTTGTTTAATACTTTTAGTCTGTTGTGTAAGCTACGTGCTAAAGGCTATAGATCAACCAGATCCATAGCCGAATCGTGCAAATGAGCCGTCAAACCATCGTTGACCTTCACGCTTGAAGAAGATTCTGGGTAACCCAGATCTTCACAGAGGCGTTTTCTGACCGGTAGTTTGATCGGATGCAATCTGCATTTGGTATTGTTTTTAGACTAACATGATTGTATAAAGATGTTCTTTGACATCTTAACTTCAATTGTAAAGCTTTAAATATCATAAATCAGACCGGTAGCGTAAGATCTAAGGACTTAAATATAGCACCTTGTGCTGTTCTTCATTTTCTGGAAAACCCAGAAAATGAAGAACAGCTTTGTCAGAACTTTTGGAGGCCAGATCTTGATGTTCAGTTGTTGGATTGCCATGAAATTTGATTGTCATTGTAGTATTACACTTATACTACACGATTAGAACAATAGTCAGCCCAGAACACATTCAAATCATAGTTTAATTTCCGGTCAAACCATGCCCCCGAACTCTGTCAAGAACACTTAAGAACACCTATAGCGACGGTTATGTCGCTATAGGGCCCTTTAGCGACGGTTTATTTTTTATTTTCTGGAAATTAATTAAAAATTAGAAAAAAATGGTTTTTAATTATTAAAAATACAAAATAAATTATAAAAAATTATTTTAAAATCTGAAAAATAGTTTTTAACTATTTTGAGTATATTTCAAAAATATTTGGTATTTTTGGAATATAAATGGTATTTATTTATTTAATTATAATATTAAATAAATTATTTAAAAAAAGTTTTTAATTCATGAAAAATCATGAAAAATTATTTTATGGAATAAGAAAATATTTTAAGTTATTTTTGATAACTTTTGATATTTTGTGATGAAATTCATTAATTAATCAATATTAAGGATAATTAGTTTATTTAATAGATATATTAAATAAATTAAAGAAAAATGGAATTAATGCTTTATAAATCATATAAAAATAATTTAAGTGTTATAAAAATATTTTAAGTTATAAAAAGTAACCTTTGATATTTTGGCATGAAAATATTAATATTTTAATATTAATAGCAATTATCGGATAATGACTTAAAGTGTTGGAAAATCACATAAAAATGATTTTAAGGTATTAAAAATACTTTGTGATATTATAATTATATTATAATATTATGTTATGATTTTCATTAATATTTTATATTAAATGAATATTAATGATTAAGGAATTACGGGGTATTTAATTCATTTAAATACGGTTTTAATAATTGGAAATGTTGATAAATGGTAATAATTATCCGAAAATTATTACGAGCCTAGGAAAAATGTGTTGTCTGATTAGAAATTATCTGTGATAATTGTTAACTGTTAAGTCAGAGTTTAATTGAACTTAAACTCGATATTCGTCCGACTAGACCGTCGGGATGATAGAATTGTGTCGGTTTCAAATCAGACTGCAATAGTTTGACTTGATACCTAGTCTTATGTGCTGTAAAGACTAAAAGGGTTATGTGGTAATGTGTTTAGGTTATTATGTGGATATAAATATAACAGTAATATACTGTGATGATATTATTCTAATATTGAAGATCTATATTATTAATATTAGGTCTTCGGGGTAAAGCGTTATAAATTGCATTGCGGTAATCAACGGTGCATGCAAGTTTTTCAGTTCTATTATGTTTGTGGATGGAATGTGGTTATGTGTTAAATTACATATTATGCTCTATGAATTGTTAAAATTCAAAATATGACTAAGTTAATTGGGTTATGGAACTCAATCAATATGTGATTACATGTTGTAAGATGTAACTTGATAAATTAGAAATGTATAATGCATGAATTAATGTTTTGTAAGAAATTATTGACGCATGTAGGATATGTTTAATAAAGAATATATGTTGCATGCAGATATGCCTATTAAAGAAATGTAGTGCATATAGAATTAAGTGCTATGTGAAACATGATAGATTGTTAAATTTGCTGGGCTGTCGAGCTCAATCTTGCAAACATAAACTTTTTGCAGGTTAATGATGTTAAACAATATTATTTGCTATACGGATGATGAAGATTGAGTGATGTACAAAATGAATACATTGTTTTTAATTAGAAATGGTATAAATCTATGATTAATAGTTTTATCAAATGTAATTGGCAGCTATGTACAGTTTGAAGTGTTGTATAGATAAATAAGATTTATTTTGAATTGAGAATAGAAATGATTCTTAAATAAATGAATCATTGATAGAAAAGATAATGCCAAGTTCAGCTTGGAATATAAAGTGCGACTAGTTTGTAATAATATATTTGATAAATATTGTTGTGTAATAGATAGATTATGAATTGTATTTAAGTTAAGGTTACTCGACCTTGGGGATAAGTGTGTAAAGTTTAATGTATAAACAATTTATGTTTATATCTTCCGTAAATAGTGAAAGAATTAGTGTACCGAGTCCGCGGCGATTCGGGGCCCGGATTCGGGGCTACTACAGCTGCGCTGGTGCACAGACAGACGCATACTCGGCATGAACAGTAGCCATTTTTAGCCCAACTAACACGAATTTCACCCATCAAACAGTGAAATTAACATCTACAATTGGTACAGACTATTACAAACATGTTTGCTACTATTTACAACCAATTAACACAATTTAACATCAACTTAAACTAGTTTAATTTTCCAAAATTCATAATTTTCATATAAAACTCTATTTCTTGAACTTCTTCACAAAAAGCATCACTGACATCTCAATTATTGGCCAAAACACTTGATTCAAATTACGTTATGCTCGTTTCTTAATAAGCTGGCATAAACAAGACTCAATTTACAGTTTAGCATACGAATTGGCCACTAGAATTGGTACTATTCACAAGCCATATGGAAAAATATACACTGTCATACTTTTCTTCCTTTTTAAACTGTAATTAGTATACGAATTCTTTCTTTTCATACAAACTCAAACATCATAACTATATATAATCATCATACACAGGTTATATAACAACAATTTACAGAAACTAGAATTCACATAGTTTGAAAGCTTCACAATTTTGCCGTAAAACCTATATATATATATATAATATCAAATTATAGAAAATTACCTTTTTATGCTTAGACAATCCTTGTTAACCAACTGAAATTGTTGTGAATTTCTTAGGTTTCCTCTCAATCTCTCTCAATTCTCAACTCTCTGAACTCTAATAAGACTTAGCCACGTATGCGTACAGAAAATGGCCAAACGTAAAAATAAACTGATAACCTTATAGACATAGTAATTGTAATATCAGTTAAATAATGAAAAGGCGTCAGTTGAATAAGCCAAAGGCCACAAGGCCATGTTTGGCTAACCAATAATTCTCCCACACTAAATTATTTTTATATTATTAATATTATATAGTTACTTTGTGTTACACCCTAATTTAGTTAACTTAGATAACTTTAGTTTCGCTAATTTAAATAACTTATAATAATAATAAAAACCTTATTATCATTATACTTATAATTAATAAATAATTATATATCCAATTTAATTAATAAATTAGACACATCACTTTATTTAATTTATTTATTTCTTTTAAATTAAACAATTCATTTAATTTAATTATTTTCTTAAATATTAAGCAATTGATTTAATTTAATTGTTTCCTTAAATTAAATCCTTCAGATAATTATCAATACTCAATTTATTTAACATTAATCAATTTTGTTATTAACTCAACACAATTCATTAATTATTTATTTTCTTCCATAAATAAATTACTTAAAATATTTATCTAATTCAATAAATATTTAACTTTAATTACAAATTTCTCGATCATTACATAAGATATCAAAGTCGTAATCTTTTATCAATTCTAAACACCTTCTCTACCACATATTCAACTCCTTCTGTGTGAAGATACATTTCAGACTTTTATGGTCCGCGTATATCTCACACTTCTCCCCGTATATATATTGTCTCCATATTTTTAACGTAGAAACCACTGCTGCCAAATCGAGGTCATGAGTATGATAAACCTTCTCATAATCATTTAACTGGTGTGACGCATACGCAATGACCTTGTCATGTTGTATGAGCACGCAACCCAGTCCTCTATGTGAAACATTGCTATAAATTATAAAATCCCCCGTATCATCTAGTAATGATAATACAAGTGTCTCACTTAACCTTCTTTTTAGTTCCTGAAAGCTATTTTCACACTTTTCATTCCACACATACTTTACTGATGTAAGACCCCAACTTTTTGAATAAAGATTAAATTTTCTCGAAATATATTTTTGAATATTATGGTGTGGATTTGATATAATGTTATAGTTATGGGTAATATTTACAAATTTTGCAAAGTACGCAAGTTGTTATATAATATTCGATTGGTCGGGGAATATTCATACAACGGCACAATCATTGGTGGACCCCCACAACGGAATTATTATCGGATTGAGAAAATGATAAAAATACTTTATGAAAATAACGGCGAAAGTTTTACCGTTAACTGTTGAACTACCCAGTAGTAAAAGTATAGTAATACGCGTGGTTGCATAGTAGCACACGGTATTGATTATTGATGCTTACGTGAGAAGTCACTCAGTTATACTCAATTATTACTACAGTAATTGTTGAATCATATCTCTCATATTATTGATTCGATTATTGTCATATTATCATCTGCATTATATGTTATTTTATTAAATCAATAATTGAGACAACAAAGTTATTCATATTATTAAATTGCAATATTTACAATGTCTAAAAGTTCTGTCAAGGAGAGGTTTGGTCACCTAATTGCGCGCCAATAGGGAGAAATCCTTATTGGAAAGCCCCCTCTTTCTTGGGAACGACCTGGTTGATAAATATTGTGAGTTATAATATTAATGATGAATGTTATTAAAATTGAAGTTGTGTTCAGAGTTGAATTTGGAGACGCGAACGTGATATTTGAGTCCGAAACAATGAAATTAGTAGAAATAGTCTATAAACACAAAATTTTTCGGAATTCACTATTTGGTCAAAAGTCAACCGTTGACTTTTTTGAGAAAAGTCAAACTTCAAAATTTCAAAATTTATATTTTTGATAAAAATGGTTTCATTGTGTTGGAATTATTTGTGTTAGTGAAAATCGACAATTATTTCGATAATAATTGATGTCTGGAGGTTATATTGACCAATCGGGTATTTAATCGGATAAATGAGCAATTGATTGCTATTATTTCACATGATTATAACTATTTGTTCACATGTGTATACTATTGTTTCACATTCTTGTTACTATTAGGGGAGTTAGTGCAAGATTGATAATACTTGCATGGTTAAGTTAAAAATGGAGGTATAGATGGAGGTACTATACTGTAATTTGTATTTTCACATGTCTAGAACTATTGATTCATATAATTTACTATTGAATCACATTATTTACTATTAGGGGAGGTGGTGCAAGTTTGATAATACTTCCATGACTAAATTAAAAATAAAGGAAAAGTTGGTGGTATTGTATTGAATTTTTTCGAGCCCCAAAACGTGCAATTATCGAAACTATATTTTTCTATAAATAGAAGATCATTCTTCCTTCATTTCTCACCAATTCACAAAAGCTTTAGAGCGATTATTATAAAGAAAAATTATAGAAAGAAGAAGAAAAGTCTGCTACCTAACTATTCCAGTATCCAGTTTTTCTAAAGGTAGAGAGTATTATTTCTTTCTTATCCATGAAGAGAACTTCTGTTATTCCATTCTTTATTATTCTGTTGGAATAACCTGTATACGCGGGCTACCCTATACTTGGTGAAATTCTTCTATTACTCCATTCTTTATTATTCTATTGGAACATCCTGTTTGTGCGTTCTACGCCGGACCTGGTTCTGTCTTTATTATTCGGTTGGAATATACTGTCTGTGCATTTTATGCCGGACCTGATTTCGTTTTTATTATTCTGTTGGAATATCCTGTCTGTGCGTTTTACGCCGGACCTAATTCCGTCTTTATTATTCTGTTGGAATATCTTGTTTGTGCGTTTTACGCCGGACCTGATTCCGTTATTTATTATTCTGTTGGAATAACTTGTATGTGCGGTCTATCGCATGCTTGGTGATTTCTTTTGTTATTCAATTCTTTATTATACTCAGTTGGTTAAAGTTTTAACTTCTATAATCCATGAAATTAGTGGAACATCCTTAATATTTGCGCTTCATCCAGTATCTTTTCATGTAAATATTCTTTCGAGCATTCTTGAATTTTACTCCACAAAGAAATATCATGTTGACAATGTGGACGTTATTAGTTCCTGGAAAAATTAATTCTTGAGCTTGTTTTATTGAATTCTTATATCATTGTCATCATCCTCATGTTTATATTTTGTTGAAAGTCATCTATGGCCTGTAGTGCATAGATGGACTTGGTATGATTATGACCAGGGATTATTCGGTGTAATCATGACCGTAATGTTATAAATGATGTGGTAAAAGTCCTCATTGGCCCGTAGTGCTTTGATGGACAGTTGTTGGCATGATCATTGAAATAACCCGGGTCAAATCCCGAGTCTGGAACAAATCTTGGGTCAAATCCCAAGTCCGAATCGAATCAAATCCATCACAATAAGACCTCAAACTACTGGCCCAATAGTATCTTCTTATGTCATCTTAGCCCACCACAGGCTCCCAAAAGGTCATGACTTGAAGGTACTATTGGTAGTAACTTATTTCCTTATATGAAGACAAATTTTTCCCCTATCTTTCGATGTGGGACTGGGGTGTTACAAACTCCCCCACTTAAATTTCTTACGTCCCCGTCAGAACCGATCACACACACGACCCAAAGATCTTTGCCTCTCTAGCCATTGTGGGATAATACCGGCTGACTTCGTGTCCCCACCTCCGGACCTTCATCTCTCCATTGTGGGATAATACCACCAGCTTTTGTGTCCCCACCTCTGGAAACTCAATCGGATGACCCGACCTGAGCTTTCGAGAGTCGGCTTTGATACCATATGAAACAACCCAGGTCAAATCCCGAGTCTGGAACAAATCTTGGGTCAAATCCCAAGTCCGAATCGAATCAAATTCATCACAATAAGACCTCAAACTACTGGCCCAATAGTATCTTCTTGGGTCATCTTAGCCCACCACAGGCTCCCAAAAGGTCATGACTTGAAGGTACTATAGGTAGTAACTTATTTCCTTATATGGAGATAAATTTTTCCCCAATCTTTCGATGTGGGACTGGGGTGTTACAATCATGACCATTATTGAATACACAAATATTCTTGGCCCATAGTGCATGGCTAATTGTGGTCGTGATACTAAAGAATATCCTTGGCCGTAGTGCAGGGGTGATTCAATGATGTGGATTATTTATTAAGCTGAGTCCCAGCGTTAAAAGTGATGAAAAACCTTTTAAATCATAAAAGATAGTAGATTTTATTCTCTACTTGACTCTTTTAATTGATTGCTTGTTCCGCTGCAGTTAAACTTGATGGTTGTTATATTGTATCAGTTTAACACTGTTGAAGGCTAATGATAATATATTCTACATTATCTTAGTCGTAATATTTCCTATTGGGCTGGTTGAGCTCACCCTTGTACTTTTATTATTCTCTTCAGGAAATGAGAACGTAGCAGGGACTAGTCGGGGAACGGAGTGATGGACTAGATGATAGCATTAGTAGTCCTCACTATTCAGTGAAATAGTGGAAAATAAATGTAATAATATTGAATTTGAGTTTGAATATTGTCTAGACGATAATATTTGTATTAAAACTCACATCTTATGTTTTGTCGTACTTTACACGACAGTTGTATAATTAAGTTATATTTGTATTCTGTACCATGTATTTGACGACTCAGAATAGGTGATGTATACCTATTTTGGGGGCGTCAGAGTTGGTATCAAAGCTTAGGGATATGATCCCTGGCTAAGATGTGAGACTAGAACTAGGAGGGGAGAGAAGGGGAATTCCTTCGCTACTATGACCTACCTAAGTTTATTTGGTATTTAATTGGTCAGTCAGAATGTAGGGATAATATGTTTCATGTCAATTAACTCTTGTTTTATGGTAGTATTTGAAAATAGCATCCGAGAATGTTGAGAACATCAATGGAGCAAAGGAGACCGTTGAGTCTCCACAGATCAATAACCAGGACAATGTGCATTAGGAAAACGACAATCCTCATGCAAACAACAACACTGACCAAATGATGAACGATGGAATGTTCCGAGTCTTCATGCAATTCATGCAACATCAGACGAGAGCGGCTCCTGTCCAAAATTTAGGTGGAAACACTGGCAACTCTCGGACGGTCACCACCAAACAGTTCAAGGAGCTGGGACCACCAGAGTTTATTGGAGAGCCAAAACCACTTAAGGCAGAAGCATGGATAAAGCAGATAACCAAGATATTTGATGTCTTGGGATGCTTCGAGGAACAAAATGTTCCCTTCGCCACCTTTATGTTGCGTGAAGAGGCAGATTACTGGTGGGAATCTGTAAAACATACCCAGCTTGACGCACTCAAGATGTCTTGGGAGAAGTTCCAAGAGCTGTTCAATGACAAGTACTTTCCCGAAAGTATTTGTCACATGAAGGAGGTGGAGTTTATCAAGTTAGAACAAAACAATATGACCATGTCGTAATACGAGGCTAAATTTGCGGAGTTATCCCGGTTTGCATCCCATTTGGTTGATAATGAGGAGCGAATGACCCAAACATTTTTAAGAGGTTTGAAACCGGAGATACGACAATATCTTATTTCTCATAAACTGTATTTGTATTCAGATATTGTAAATAAGGATTAATTATTGGAGCGCGATAATGAGTCAGTGCAACCAAGAGAAAGCAGTCGGCAGAATGAAAATACCAGTGGCAACAGTCATCGAAGCGGTGACAACAAACGTGGAGGGAATCAACATGCTAGAAATGGTAACCACTTCGGTGGTAATCATAGACAAGACAATAAAAAAGAACATTTCAAGAAAAGGAGATTCAACAATGATGGAAAGATGTCAGCACCAGCACCCGTTGTTAAGGAAGGAGAACGAACACCTATCATATGCTTCAAATATGGAGGGGAGGGACACATCAGTCCAAACTGCGCGATGCCGTCCAAAGCATTTTATAATTGTGGAAGAGAAGGTCACTTAGCTCGATTTTGTCGTTCACCGTAGACAAATTCAGCTAGGATAGAGGCACCAAAGGCCGTCCCAGAAAAGTTAAAGCCGGTAGTGCAAGGGAGAGAGTTTGTTGTGACCTCCTAGAAAGCGAGGAACCCAAACGAGGTTATCACGGGTAAGCTTATCATAAACTCTAGTGAAGTCTATACCTTATTTGATACCAGTTCTACCCATTCTTTTATTTCTCCTACTTGCGCTCAACGTTTAAATTTGACTCCGTAGAAATTAGACTTTGACTTATCTGTTGAAACTCCATTAGGAGAAACTTTCATTACATCCACTATTTATAAGTCGTATTTGATTCAAATCGGTAACCGCACATTACCTGTCGATCTTATCTCCTTAAAAATACTTGCATTTGACGTGATTTTAGGGATTGATTGGTTAACTACTCATCATGCTAAAATTAATTATTTTTCGTAAGGTTGTTAACTTTCATATTCCTAATAAACCTATTATGAGAATTCAAGTGACCAACCCATTAAAATCAATCGCGGTCATCTCAAGCCATAAAGCTATTCATTTATTGAAAAATGGATGTCAAGCTTTCTTAGCTCATGTCACGGATTTAAACAAAAATACGTCAGATTTGAAGGATATTTCTATTGTTAATAAATTTCCTGACGTATTACCTGAAGAGCTTCCTGGCCTACCCCCAGAGCATGAAGTTGAATTTTGTATAGACCTTGAACCCGGTACAAAACCCATTTCCAAAGCCCCATATCGAATGGCTCGTATTGAACTTCAGGAGTTAAAGACCCAATTGCAGGAATTGTTAGACATTGATTTCATTTGTCCTAGTACGTCTCCTTGGGGTACTCCTGTTCTATTCGTGAAGAAGAAAGATGGGAGTATGCGATTTTGTATTGATTATCAGGAGTTGAATCATGTCACCATCAAAAATAGGTACCCATTTCCACGTATTGATGACATGTTTGATCAGTTACAAGGACAAATTTTTTTTTCAAAGATCAATCTTCGTTCTGGATATCATCAGTTGAAGGTTAAAACTGAGGATATTCCAAAGACTGCCTTTAGAACTTGGTACGGGCATTATGAATTCTTAGTCATGTCTTTTGGATTGACTAATGCTCCTGCTGCCTTCATGGATATGATGAACCGAGTATTCAAGGAATATTTGGATCACTTTGTGGTCGTCTTTATTGATGACATCCTTATTTATTCCAAAAGCCGTGAAGATCATGAGCAACACTTGAGGCTGATACTCCAAAAGCTTCGTGAATATAAGCTTTATGCCAAGTTAAAGAAATGCGAGTTCTGGCTTGAGGAAGTAGCATTCCTTGGGTACGTAGTATCAATTCATGCAATATCTGTTAACCCGACAAAGATTAAAGCTATTCAAAGCTGGGAGCAACCCAAATCAGTAACTAAAGTACGTAGTTTTCTCGGTTTAGCTGGTTAATATCGGAGATTCGTGGAAGGATTTTCTCGAATTACTACTCCATTAACTCAGCTGACTCGAAAAGATACAAAGTTTGGTTAGAGCGAGGAATGTGAGAAGAGTTTTCAAGAACTCAAAAGGAGACTCATTTCAGCACCTGTTCTGACAATACCATCTGGTTCAGAGGGATTTGTCATCTACAGTGATGCTTCGGGCAAAGGGTTAGGATGTGTTCTCATGCAACATGGGAAAGTCTTAGCCTAAGCCTCAAGACAACTCAAAGAATATGAGAGGAATTATCCTACTCATGATCTAGAGTTGGCAGATGTTGTCTTCGCATTTAAAATTTGGAGGCATTACTTGTATGGAGAGAAAGTGGAGATCTTTACGGATCATAAAAGCCTCAAATATTTCTTCACTCATAAGGAACTCAACATGTGACAACGACATTGGCTTGAACTGTTGAAAGATTATGATCATACCATCCAATACCATCGTGGAAAAACAAACGTGGTAGCTGACTCATTGAGTAGAAGATCATATGCGGGTACGAGTGCAATATTCACAACAGAAAAGCCCATTTTGTGTGACTTGCAAAGGATGGAGATAAAGTTAAAGACTCCAGGTGTGATAGCCCCGAATCCAGGCCCCAAATCATCGCGGATCTGGTATACTATTTCTATAACTATTTGCGGAAGATATAAACATAAATTGTTTATACAATACATTACACACTATTCCCCAAGGTCGAGTAACCTTAACTTTTACACAATTCATAAACTATCTAAAATACAACACATTTATCAAAATACGCTATTTACAAACTAGCTGCACTTTATATCCCAAGTTGAACTTGGCATTATCTTTTTTCTGTATCCGAACACGTTCGCCTTATCTGCAATGTTTTATCATGATATAGAAAGGGTGAGCATGAAAGTTACCCAACAAGTTTAAATACAATAATATAATGATATATCATGATTGAAGAGTATGAATAATAAGCTGGCTATAATTCATCAATATAATTGAGAACTAGCACGAACAAACTTTTGACTGAACAAGTTTTAAACATGAATAAACATTTCTGAACCAACTGGTAATAAAGGTGATCAGCCTTTCATACCTGAATTATACATGCAAGATGTACAGAGTACATTTTTTGTGAAAATCGGCAATGATTAACCATAAGCTTGAATAAAACACTCTTATTAGAGTTAAGTACATAGAAACTTGTCTGAACCGTTGATTACCGCAACGCAATTTATAATGCTTTACCCGAAGACCTAATATTAGTAATATAGATCTCCAATATTAGAATAATATCATCACAGTATAATACTGTTATATATACATATCCACAGAATAACCTAAACACATAGCACATAAGCCTATCAGTCTATACAACACATACGACTTGGTATTAGGTCAAACTATTTCAGTTTGACTTGAAACTGACATAATTCTAACATCCCGACGGTCCAGTCGGTAACACTCGAGTTTAAGTTCAATTAAACTCTTGCTTAAACACTTAACAATTATCCAAGATAATTATCTTATCAGTCAAAATAATTCTTAAAGACTTATAATAATTTTCAAATAATTATTATCATTTATCAACATTTTTCGATCATTAAAACCATATTTAATTTAATTAAATATCACATAATTCATTAATCATTAATATTTATTTTATATAAAATATTAATAAAAATCATTACATAATATTATAATATAATTATAATATATCAAAGTATTTTTAATACATTAAAATCATATTTATATGATTTTTAAACCATTAAATCCATTATCCGATAATTGATATTAATATTAAAATATTAATATTTTCATGTCAAAATATCAAAAGTTATATTTTATAACTTAAAATATTTTTATAACACTTAAATCATTTTTATATGATTTTTAAATCATTAATTCTATTTTTCTATAATTTATTTAATATATTTATTAAATAATGAAATTCATCATAAAATATTAAAAGTCATCAAAAATAACTTCAAATATTTTCTAACACCATAAAATAATTTTTCATGATTTTTCATGAATTAAAACTATTTTAAATAATTTATTTAATATTATTAATACCCTTTATATTCAAAAATATTAAATATTTTACATCTAGAAGCATATTTCCTTTTTAGAAATATCTTTTACCTAAACTCGGAATTTCAGTGTTAAAACAGGTAACACATAACTTTTATATTAAAAATCAACTTACTAAAATATTTCTTTAATAATTTTTATATTATTTTGTCCATTCATGAGTCAACACAGACCGTTTTCTCATATATACATATTTAATTCCGCTAGCACTTTCGCTTTATATTTCGTTTTATAATAAATTCACATTTTTGCTTTATATATCAAATTTATATATTTCGTTACGTAAATCTCAACTGAAAAACCACATTTTGAGCACCGAAAACCTCAAAATATCATTTTTATGATTAATACAATTTTTAAAAGATTTTACGTTCTTCGTTGCACCATAAATTAATTTTTATAGGTAATTGTAGTTTTTATTCCACTTAAATATGTAATTCATATTTATTACATATTTTTATTGCTTTATTTATGCCCGAAAAAAAGTTTATCGGCGTAAAATATTACATATAGCCAAATCTCGCCCCGTAGGACTTTATTAGATTTATTATGACTTATTATTACGCCGGAACGCGATTCGAAACGGCGAACGTCAAAATCGCTTGACGCGCCGACGCTCGGCGTTCGCTCAAATTTTAGTTCTGACATGCATGTTCCCTCATTTTAAATTTTCAAATCATGATTCATATAACAGCAAAATTTTGGGCGTTTTATAGACCCCATGACATAGTATTATAGAAAAATTTCATACTGCAAAAATAGATCACGGAAACTAATCAAAACGGTGCGCGAAAAGGACGTCAAACCACAGCACAACACGGCGCCTCGCGGCTGGGCAGGCGTGTGCGGGCGCTGCCTGGCTGCTGCTGCCCTGTCGTGCGCTTATCAACCTAGCTATTTCGCGAATTTCTTACGCATTCCTCGTTAATCGGATTGATTCAAAATTTGGATATGTTTTTCGTATCATTTGAGACTATTTTTAAAAAATATGAAACCCCCATTTTGGGTCTTTTAAGCAGTCCAAATAATTCGCTAAAAATGGACGTTCATAACAATTTTAACAATTTTCCCAGATTTACCCTCTTTCGCTAAAACAGTCATAACTTTTTCGTTTTAAAACATTTTTAGGCCATTCTAGAGCCCACACGAAGCTATCTTCCGGGACTACAACTCTTCCCTAATGACATTTTTCCAGATTACGAATATACCAGCCCAGAAATTTCGTTCAAGTGGACTGCACCGCACTTGTTGGACAGTTTTGACACTACTACTTTGAAATGTCATAACTCTCTCCTCAGACGTCGGATTTAGTCCGTTTCGGAGTCTATGGAAAGATTATTCAGTGTACTACAACATACCAAAAGCCCAGAATTTTATGAGTAATTTAACTGACCCCGAATTTTCTGTTTAGGGGCAGAAGTCTTCTACTTTTCTTGAGCTTTAAAAACTGTTTTACTATTCTTTCTTTGGAACAAACTAGTTAGCATCCAAAATGACTAGATCTACATATAACACACTCTAAAACATATAGATCTATGATTTTTAGAGTTCAAGATCATAACTCAAGATTTGATATAAACAACTAAAATAACTTGGATAAAAGGTGTTTATACCTTTGATTTGTGGTTATAATTCCTTGATCTTTCAAAGTTGATGATGATTTTGGGTAGAAGAAATATCAAAAGATCCTCCCTTCTCTTATTTGCTCCAGCCGAAATGGCCCTCCTCTCCCTCTTTCTCTAATTCCGAAAATGAAGAGGGAAAAGGCTTTGGGAGAAAATGAGAGTGAAGTAGCATTTTCTCTCTCTTTCTAATCTTTATAAATTGATGCAATGTATCTATATACAATGCAAGGTGGCTTGCTAGACAAAAAAAAATTCACATGCTATGCTAGGTTTAGGTTTAGGGTTGTTCACCAAACCAAAATTATGGCTTGAGTGTGAAACTAAGCTTTGAAAAAAAAATGTAACTTGTGCTCTTATTCTCCTTTCTTTAATCCGGTGCATGCACCTTGAATTTGCCCACTTTTTTTTTTTTTACTTGCCCAATTAGCTTAGTTTGCCATCTACAAATTCGACCATGTTTTGAGATAAAGTTGGGTCATCCTTTTAGTTGATTGGGCTCTCTAATTAATATGATTGGGCCATGTCAAATATTATGGGTCCATCACACTAATTTTACATTACCCTAATTATTTAATTAGGGTTTCTAATCTACTAATTATGAAATTTAAAAACCTAGATAATTTAATTATGTAACCCAATTAAGCTAGATTTAAAAATAATCAATAACTTGAGATAATAAAATTAATCTCTTAGGTTAGTATACTAGTATAAAATTTAAATACTAGCACTTACTCTTGTTATAACCCTTAGGTTATTTAATTCTCATTCCTAATATATAACATTAGGTTAAATAATTTTCTTTTATTTGTTTACATAAAAAAAATATAAACCATCACATATTGTTCATATTCATTACACACATAACTTTTAACCCTTAGGATTTTTTACTTGACATTAGAGTTTCTAATTTAGCAATTAGGGTTATCCTTAATATATAATCAAAATACTTAAGCCATTATATTTAGCCTTTTATTTCCCAAATTAGGGTTTCTAGAATCGATTTCTATGGTTTCTTATCAAACGTTAGGGTTTCCTAACTGAACGTTGACGTTCTTAAAATATACTTAGGGTTTGACACATATATAATCAATCTGGTCAACCCTTGACCCTTAACCACATTTAGTACACATACATATTCACATAAATCCTTAATCCTGAATAATTCACCTATATCCTTCACCGAATTTTGAAATCCTCAAAATTCAATCCCAATAACATCAAACGCATACACTTATTTTCTGTCTAGGTCTATTATTTGACCTTAAATCAATCATTTAAGATTTTAATAAATTTTCCAAATTCTCGGGTTGTCACATTCACCCCTCCTTATAAGAATTTCGTCCCCGAAATTCACCTTACACCTTACACCGTGCACCTTACACCATTTATACCGAGCGATCACACAAGATCTTGAACTTATTTTATCGGGTATCTATCAAAGATACTCAAACTTCTTGGGTATCTATCAAATATACTCAAACTTCTCGGGTATCTATCAAAGATTTACTTTGATACATACGCAAATTTCTCGGGTATCTATCAAAGAATTACTTTGATACATACGCAAATTTCTCGGGTATCTATCAAAGATACTCAAAACACTTGCAAAGGTCAAATTCACACTAAGTATTCCTGTATTTACAATTCCATCACATTTTTATCATCTCTGCACCAGGTTATATGGTACATGAGTGATAATTAAAAACAAATTTTGATATTTCAAATTATTTGCTTAAACATTCTATCTATTCCTATTATCATTAACACTTCATTCACACACAACTATACCCAGTTCATAAAACCACACTTATGAGTTCATAACCTGGCCACAATTATATGAGTTTAAGAACTTACCCTAGTCTGAACTTTGGCGTCCGTTCGCTGAGGGGCTCATAAACATTTCATATAACTATGAGTCAAGAATGTCACATAAGTATGAGTTCTAAGAACTCGTACTTAATCCTATATTCTCTACCTATGACCTATTTATCTATATATAACAACTAGCGTGACACAACATTTCAATGGTTACCAATGCCACCAACTAAGTAGTTTTTACACCAAGTACAATTCCCCGCCCATACAAGAAATCATACAGCTCAGTTGCCGACACGAGTCCTCATTGAAATCCCCACCTAATACGTAACCCCCTTTTCAATACGAATTCTATTCGTATTCATAATCCATAACTCTTTCACGAGTTTTCATAGTACAATTTCATAGTATAACTGATACACAGCATCTTGCTGTAAACTTTTCAATCATCAGATTGATTCTTTCTGGCTGTCATAACCTTATCAGATCACAGGGTGATCTTATCGTATATATTATGATTCAATTCCATGCACTATGATCGTTTTGTTTTACGATCTCCTATCCCTGCACTTTCAGTCTTTTAGACTCGATCTATTCACCATTATTGTTCAACTTTATTATCAGAGTTAGGGAACTCTGTGCTTTACACTCGCCAAGATTCATCTTTGAATCTTACCGACCAACTAACTCTATTTGAGTTAGTCTTATCCTAATCACTACGGTTATTGGTCTCAGGTATTCCTACCTAAGCTTCATAACCAACAGCTCTGATACCAACTGTGATAGCCCCGAATCCAGGCCCCAAATCGCCGCGGATCTGGTATACTATTTCTATAACTATTTGCGGAAGATATAAACATAAATTGTTTATACAATACATTACACACTATTCCCCAAGGTCGAGTAACCTTAACTTTTACACAATTCATAAACTATCTAAAATACAACACATTTATCAAAATACGCTATTTACAAACTAGCTGCACTTTATATCCCAAGCTGAACTTGGCATTATCTTTTTTCTGTATCCGAACACGTTCGCCTTATCTGCAATGTTTTATCATGATATAGAAAGGGTGAGCATGAAAGTTACCCATCAAGTTTAAATACAATAATATAACGATATATCATGATTGAAGAGTATGAATAATAAGCTGGCTATAATTCATCAATATAATTGAGAACTAGCACGAACAAACTTTTGACTGAACAAGTTTTAAACATGAACAAACATTTCTGAACCAACTGGTAATGAAGGTGATCAGCCTTTCATACCTGACTTATACATGCAAGATGTACAAAGTACAATTTTCGTGGCAATCAGTAATGTTAACCATAAGCTTGAATAAAACACTCTTATTAGAGTTAAGTACAAAGAAACTTGCCTGAACCGTTGATTACCGCAACGCAATTTATAATGCTTTACCCGAAGACCTAATATTAGTAATATAGATCTCCAATATTAGAATAATATCATCACAGCATAATACTGTTATATATACATATCCACAGAATAACCTAAACACATAGCACATAAGCATATCAGTCTATACAACACATAAGACTTGGTATTAGGTCAAACTATTTCAGTTTGACTTGAAACTGACACAATTCTAATATCCCGACGGTCTAGTCGGTCAACACTCGAGTTTAAGTTTAATTAAACTCTTGCTTAAACACTTAACAATTATCCCAGATAATTATCTTATCAGTCAAAATAATTTTTAAAGACTTATAATAATTTTCAAATAATTATTATCATTTATCAACATTTTTCGTTCATTTAAACCATATTTAATTGAATTAAATATCACATAATTCCTTAATCATTAATATTCATTTAATATAAAATATTAATGAAAATTATTATATAATATTATAATATAATTATAATATATCAAAGTATTTTTAATACCTTAAAATCATATTTATATAATTTGTAAACCATTAAATCCATTATCCGATAATTGATATTAATATTAAAATATTAATATTTTCATGTCAAAATATCAAAAGTTATATTTTATAACTTAAAATATTTTTATAACACTTAAATCATTTTTATATGATTTTTAAATCATTAATTCTATTTTTCTATAATTTATTTAATATATTTATTAAATAATGAAATTCATCATAAAATATTAAAAGTCATCAAAAATAACTTCAAGTATTTTCTAACACCATAAAATAATTTTTCATGAATTAAAACTATTTTTAAATAATTTATTTAATATTATTAATACCCTTTATATTCAAAAATATTAAATATTTTACATCTTGAAGCGTATTTCCTTTTTAGAAATATCTTTTACCTAAACTCGGAATTTCAGTGTTAAAACATGTAACACATAACTTTTATACTAAAAATCAACTTACTAAAATATTTCTTTAATAATTTTTATATTATTTTGTCCATTCATGAGTCAACACAGACCGTTTTCTCATTTATACATATTTAATTCCGCTAGCACTTTCGCTTTATATTTCTATTTATAATAAATTCACATTTTTTCTTTATATATTAAATTTATATATTTCGTTACGTAAATCTCAACTCAAAAACCACATTTTGAGCACCGAAAACCTCAAAATATCATTTTTATGATTAATACAATTTTTAAAAGATTTTACGTTCTTCGTTGCACCATAAATTAATTTTTATAGGCAATTGTAGTTTTTATTTCACTTAAATATGTAATTCATATTTATTATATATTTTTATTGCTTTATTTATGCCCGAAAAGAAGTTTATCGGTGTAAAATATTACATATAGCCAAATCTCGCCCCGTAGGACTTTATTAGATTTATTATGACTTATTATTACGCCGGAACGCGATTCGAAACGACAAACGTCAAAATCGCTTGACGCGCCGACGCTCGGCGTTCGCTCAAATTTTAGTTTTGACATGCATGTTCGCTCATTTTTAATTTTCAAATCATGAGTCATATAACAGCGAAATTTCGGGCGTATTATAGACCCCATGGCATATTATTTTAGAAAAATATCACAACGCGAAAATAGATCACGGAAACTAATCAAAACGGTGCGCGAAAAGGACGTCAAACCATAGCACAACACGGCGTCGCGCGGCTGGGCAGACGTGTGCGGGCGCTGCCTGACTGCTGCTGCCCTGTCGTGCGCTTATCAACCTAGCTACTTCGCGAATTTCTTATGAATTCCTCGTTAATCGGATTAATTCCAAATTTGGATATGTTTTTCGTATCATATGAGACTATTTTTAAAAAATATGAAACCCCCATTTTGGGTCTTTTAAGCAGTGCAAATAATTCGTCAAAAATGGACGTTCATAACGATTTTAACATTTTTCCCAGATTTACCCTTTTTCGCTAAAACAGTCATACCTTTTTCGTTTTAAAACATTTTTAGGCGATTCTGGAGCCCACACGAAGCTAAATTTCGGGACTACAACTCTTCCCTAATGACATTTTTCTAGATTACGAATATACCAGCCCAGAAATTTCGTTCAAGTGGACTACACCGCACTTGTTGGACAGTTTTGACACTACTACTTTGAAATGTCATAACTCTCTCCTCCGACGTCGGATTTACTTAGTTTCGTAGTCTATGGAAAGATTATTCAGTGTACTACAACATACCAAAAGCCCAGAATTTTATGAGTAATTTAACTGACCCCGAATTTTCTGTTTAGGGGCAGAAGTCTACTACTTTTCTTGAGCTTTAAAAACTGTTTTACTATTCTTTCTTTGGAACAAACTAGTTAGCATCCAAAATGACTAGATCTACATATAACACACTCTAAAACATATAGATCTATGATTTTTAGAGTTCAAGATCATAACTCAAGATTTGATATAAACAACTAAAATAACTTGGATAAAAGGTGTTTATACCTTTGATTTGTGGTTATACTTCCTTGATCTTTCAAAGTGGATGATGATTTTGGGTAGAAGAAATATCAAAACATCCTCCCTTCTCTTCTTTGCTCTAGCCGAAATGGCCCTCCTCTCCCTCTCTCTCTAATTTCGAAAATGAAGAGGGAAAAGGCTTTGGGAGAAAATGAGAGTGAAGTAGCATTTTCTCTCTCTTTCTAATCTTTATAAATTGATGCAATGTATCTATATACAATGCAAGGTGGCTTGCTAGACAAAAAAAAATTCACATGCTATGCTAGATTTAGGTTTAGGGTTGTTCACCAAACCAAAATCATGGCTTGAGTGTGAAACTAAGCTTTGAAAAAAAAATGCAACATGTGCTCTTATTCTCCTTTCTTTAATCCGGTGCATGCACCTTGAATTTGCCCTATTTTCTTTTTTTTTACTTGCCCAATTAGCTTAGTTTTCCATCTACAAATTCCACCAAGTTTTGAGATAAAGTTGGGTCATCCTTTTAATTGATTGGGCTCTCTAATTAATATGATTGGGCCATATCAAATATTATGGGTCCATCACACTAATTTTACATTACCCTAATTATTTAATTAGGGTTTCTAATCTACTAATTATGAAATTTAAAAACCTAGATAATTTAATTATGTAACCCAATTAAGCTAGATTTAAAAATAATCAATAACTTAAGATAATAAAATTAATCTCTTAGGTTAGTATACTAGTATAAAATTTAAATACTAGCACTTACTCTTGTTATAACCCTTAGGTTATTTAATTCTCATTCCTAATATATAACATTAGGTTAAACAATTTTCTTTTATTTGTTTATATAAAAAAAATATAAACCATCACATACTGTTCATATTCATTACACACATAACTTTTAACCCTTAGGGTTTTATACTTGACATTAGAGTTTCTAATTTAGCAATTAGGGTTATCCTTAATATATAATCAAAATACTTAAGCCCTTATATTTAGCCTTTGATTTTCCCAAATTAGGGTTTCTAGAATCGATTTCTAGGGTTTCTTATCAAACGTTAGGGTTTCCTAACTGAACGTTGACGTTCTTAAAATATACTTAGGGTTTAACACATATATAATCAATCTGGTCAACCCTTGACCCTTAACCACATTTAGTACACAAACATATTCACATAAATCCTTAATCCTGAATAATTCACCTATATCCTTCACCGAATTTTGAAATCCTCAAAATTCAATCCCAAAAACATCAAACGCATACACTTATTTTCTGTCTAGGTCTATTATTTTACCTTAAATCAATCATTTAAGATTTTAATAAATTGTCCAAATTCTCGGGTTGTCACACCTGGGACCCATGTGATGATGGCGAATATACGAGTAGAACCGACTTTAATTGATAAAGTTAAAGTTGCTCAAGTTACAGATCCGGAGTTGATGCGTATGAGGAAGAAAGTGCAAGAAGGTGCTATGCCGGAAGCAAAAATCAACGAAGAAGGAATACTTCGAGTCAACTCCAGAATTTGTGTTCCTAACAACCCTGATTTAAAGTATAAAATCATGATGGAAACGCACAACACACCGTTTGCAATCCATCCTAGGAGTACCAAAATGTATCGTGATCTTCGTCATACATTTTGGTGGAGCAATATGAAGAGAGAGATAGCGCTATTTATCTCAAGGGGTCTAATTTGTCAACGAGTTAAAGTGGATACCAAAAGGTCCATTGCAACCACTTGAAATTCCAGAATGAAATTGGGAGCACATTACCATGGATTTCGTTACCAGTCTTCTCAAAGTTTCTCAAGGCATATATGCGATTTAGGTCATTGTTGATAGATTGACCAAGTCTGCTCATTTCTTACCGATACAAGAAACTTATACACTTGAAAGTCTTGCTCGTATGTACATAAATGAGGTTATAAGATTGTAGGGTATGCCAGTATCCATAGTTTCTGATCGAGACCCAAGATTCAATTTAAGATTTAGGGTTAGTTTGTAAAAAGCTATGGGCACGGATTTACGATTTAGCTCGGCATATCATCCTCAGACGGACAGGCAGTCGGAGAGGATGATTCAACCTCTTGAAGATCTATTAAGACTCTGTGTCTTTAACTTCAAGGGAAGTTGGGACAAGTTCTTACCATTGGTGGAGTTTTCCTACAACAACAGTTATCAAGCAAGTATTGGCATGGCTCCATTCGAGGCGTTGTATAGAAGAAAGTGTCGTTCTCCAGTATGCTGGGATGAGGTGGGTGAAGCAACATTGTTGGGACCAGAGTTGGTACGTATGACTACGGAAAAGATTCAAATGATCCGACAACGTATAAAAACCTCACAAAATCGACAAAAGAGTTATGTTGATCTTCATCGAAAGGACCTAGAATTCGATATTGGAGATCATGTGTTGTTACGTGTTGCTCCACGAAAAGGAGTTACAAGATTTGGAAAGAGAGGAAAGCTCAATCCTCGATTCATTGGCCCATTTTTAATCCTCGATCGAGTAGGAACTGTAGCCTATAGACTTGCGTTACCGCCAAGTATATCTCGTGTTCATAACGTTTTTCACATATCAATGTTACGTAAATATGTGAAAGACCCGAACCACATTATTAAGTTAGAACCGGGCGAAATAGAGGAAGATTTAACGTATGAAGAGGTTCCTGTTAAAATCTTGGATAAAAAGGATCATATTCTACGCTCCAAGGTTATACCTCAAGTCAAAGTTTTGTGTAGAAACCACGATGTGGAAGAAATGACCTGGGAGTTAGAATCTGAGATGAAATCAAGATATCCTTACCTCTTTGACATACCAGGTACGCACCCTATTTTCGAGGATGAAATTTCATAAGAAGGGGAGGTTGTAAGACCCCAACTTTTTAAATAAAGATTAAATTTTCTCGAAATATATTTTTGAATATTATGGTGTGGATTTGATATAATGTTATAGTTGTGGGTAATATTTACAAATTTTTCAAAGTACACAAGTTGTTATATAATATTCGATTGGTCTGGGAATATTCGTAAAATGGCACAATCATTGCTGGACCCCCACAACAGAATTATTGTCGGAATGAGAAAACGACAAAAATACTTTATGAAAATAACGGCGGAAGTTTTACTGTTAACTATTGAACTATCCGGTAGTAAAAGTACAGTAATACGCGTGGTTGTATAGTAGCACACAGTATTGATTATTGATGCTTACGTGACAAGTCACTTAGTTATACTCAATTATTGTTACAGTAATTGCTGCATCATATCTCTCATATTATTGATTCGATTATTGTCATAGTATCATCTGCATTATATGTTATTTTATTAAATCAATAATTGAGACGACAAAGTTATTCATATTATTAAATTGCAATATTTACAATGTCTAGAAGTTCTGTCAATGAGAGGTTTGGTCACCTAATTGCGCGCCAATAGGGAGAAATCCTTATTGGAAAGCCCCCTATTTCCTGGGAACGATCTGGTTGATAAATATTGTGAGTTATAATATTAATGATGAATGTTATTAAAATTGAAGTTGTGTTCGGAGTTGAATTTGAAGACGTGAACGTGATATTTGAGTCCGGAACGATGAAATTAGTAAAAATAGTCTATAAACACAAAATTTTCCGGAGTTCACTATTTGGTCAAAAGTCAACAATTGACTTTTTCGAGTAAAGTCAAACTTCGAAATTTCAAAATTTATATTTTTGATAAAAATGGTTTCATTGTGTTGGAATTATTTGTGTTAGTGAAAATCGATAATTATTTCGATAATAATTGATGTCTGGAGGTTATATTGACAATCGAATATTTAACCGGATAAATGAACAATTGATTGCTATTATTTCACATGATTATAACTATTTATTCACATGTGTATACTATTGTTTCACATTCTTGTTACTATTAGGGGAGTTGGTGCAAGATTGATACTACTTGAATGACTATGTTAAAAATGGAGGTATAGATGTAGGTACTATACTGTAATTCGTATTTTCACATGTCTAGAACTATTGATTCACATAATTTACTATTGAATCTCATTTTTTACTATTAGGGGAGGTGGTGCAAGTTTGATAATACTTCCATGATTAAATTAAAAATAAAGGAAAAGTTGAAGGTATTGTACTGAAATTTTTCGAGCCCCAACCCGTGTAATTATTGAAACTATATTTTTCTATAAATAGAAGCTCATTCTTCCTTCATTTCTCACCAATTCACAAAAGCTTTAGAGCAATTATTATAGAGAGAAATTATAGAAAGTAGAAGAGAAGTCTGCTACCTCACTATTCCAGTATCCAATTTTTCTAAAGGTAGGGAGCATTATTTCTTTCTTATCCATGAAGAGAACTTCTGTTATTACATTCTTTATTATTCGGTTGAATAACCTGTATACGCATGCTACCCTATACTTGGTGAAATTCTTCTGTTATTCCATTCTTTATTATTCTGTTGGAACATCCTGTCTATGTGTTCTACGTCGGACCTGGTTCCATCTTTATTATTCTGTTGGAATATCCTGTCTGTGCGTTTTACGCCGGACCTGATTCCGTCTTTATTATTCTATTGGAATATCTTGTTTGTGCAATTACGCCGGATCTGATTTCGTCTTTATTATTCTGTTGGAATCCTGTCTGTACGTTTTACGCCGGACCTGATTCCATTATTTATTATTCTGTTGGAATATCCTGCATGTGCGGTCAATCGCATGTTTGGTGATTTCTTTTGTTATTCCATTCTTTATTATACTCAGTTGGTTAAAGTTTTAACTTCTATTATCCATGAAATTAGTGGAATATTCTTGATATTTGTGCTTCATCCAGTATCTTTTCATGTAAATATTCTTCCGAGCATTCTTAAATTTTACTCCACAAAGAAATATCATGTTGACAATTTGGACGTTATTGGTTCCTAGACAAATTAATTCTTGAACTTGTTTTATTGAATTCTTATATCATTGTCATCATCCTCATGTTTGTATTTTGTTGAAAGTCATTTGTGGCCTGTAGTGCATAGATGGACTTGGTATGATTATGACCAATGATTATTCGGTGTAATCATGACCGTAATGTTACAAATAATGTGGTAAAAGTCTTCATTGGCCCGTAGTGCATTGAGGGACAGTTGTTGACATGATCATGACCATTATTGAATACACAAATATTCTTGGCCCGTAGTGTATGAATAATTGTGGTCGTGATACTAAAGAATATCCTTGGCCGTAGTGCAGGGGTGATTCGATGATGTGGATTATTTATTAAGCTGAGTCCTAGCGATGAAAGTGATGAAAAACCTTTTAAATCATAAAAGATAATAGATTTTATTCTCTACTTGACTCTTTTAATGGATTGCTTGTTCCGTTGCAATTAAACTTGATGGTTGTTATATTGTATCAGTTTAACACTGTTGAAGGCTAACGATAATATATTCTGCATTATATTAGTCATAATATTTCCTACTGGGCTAGTTGAGCTCACCCTTTTACTTTTATTGTTCACTTGAGGAAATGAGAACGTAGCAGGGACTAGTCGGGGAACGGAGTGACGGACCAGATGATAGCATTAGTAGTCCTCACTATTGAGTGAAATAGAGAAAATAAATGTAATAATATTGAATTTGAGTTTGAATATTGTCTAGACGATAATATTTGTATTAAAACTCACAGCTTATGTTTTGTCATACTTTACACGACAGTTGTATAATTAAGTTGCATTTGTATTCTGTACCATATATTTGACAACTCAGAATAGGTGATGTATACCTATTTTGGGGGCGTCACAACTGACTTCCTCGTCAAATTCGTCAATGGAGTAGCTATTATAAAAAGTCCTGGATGAATCTTTAATAGTATCCCGCTAACCCCAAAAAACTCCGGATCTCGGTTGGTGTTTTCGGTTGTTCCCAATTATTAACTGCTTCCACCTTCGCTATATCCACAAAAATGCCATCTTTATCAATAACATGTCCTCAAAACTGCATTCTTTCGAGCCAAAATTCACACTTAGTGAATTTTGCTTACAACTTCTCCCTCCATATTGTTTCCAACACTATCCTCAACTATTCAACATGATCTTCTGGTGTCTTAGAATAGACTAAAATCTCATCAATGAACACTACGACAAACTTGTCCAAATATTATTTGAACACTATGATCATCATATTCATAAATGCAACTGGCGCATAAGTCAACCCAATCGACATAACCAGAAACTCGTAATAACCATAACGAGTTCTGAATGCCATCTTAGGTACATCCTCCTTCCTTACTTTCAGCTGATGGTACCTCGTATACAAATCTATCTCAGAAAAATACTTTGCCCCGTTCAACTGATTAAATAGATCATTGATCATGAGCAATGGGTATATATTCTTAATCGTTAACTTGTTCAACTCATGATAGTCGATACAAAGACATACCGATCCATCCTTCTTCTTTACGAATAATACCGATGCTCCCCACGAAGACACACTCGGTTGAATGTACTTCTTGTCTAATAATTCTTGTAATTGAACCATTAACTCCTTCATCTCTACCGACGCCATTCTATATGGTGCCCTAGAAACTGGAGTCGTACCCGGTAACACATCAATCATAAATTCGACCTCCCTATCCGACGGAAGACCTGGTAATTCATCTGGAAATACAACTGTAAATTCTTGTACTACAGGTATTTGTTCCAATTATGCTTCCACTCTTCGGGCATCCACAACATGGCACAGGTATCCTATACACCCCTTCTTTAACATCTTCCTAACTTGTGTCATGGTTAGACAATAAGAACGTCTCGGTGATTTACTACCATAGAACACTACCTTAGGTTTCTTAGAAATCTGAAGGTTCACACTTTTTCTATGATAATCTATTATAGCTCTATGGTTAATCAACCAATCTATACCGAGAATTATATCAAATTCTCTCAACCTTATCGGTATAAGATCTATCGATAGTTTTTTACCTCTAATATCTATGAAATAATATCTATGAATATGTTCAACGAGAATTATTTCTTCGTTCACTACCTTAACGTTTAAAGGTATTTCTAATATTTTCGGGAATAAACCTAATCGCTTAGCAAATTCACATGCTATAAAAGAACAAGTAGCACCCGAATCAAACAGGACATAAGCATTTATTTCATTGACTGGAAAGATACCTGCTATTACATCTGCTGATGCAATCGCTGTTAGGTTTGTAATATTCACGAACACAATCAAATTGCACAAAATAAGCATAAACGCGTAAAAATTGAGTTTTAAAATTTTACAAACCATATATCCGGATCATCATTTATGCACAATTATTAATTAAACGAAAAGAAGAAGAATAAGAATTATACCCTTGAAGATTCGAGCTTCCTCAGGTACAAGTTCACCTCCAAATCCTTTCGTGTTCAACTTGAATCCGCCGGGTTTGGTTCCTTCCTTTGATCAATGTTAGCCACCCAAGTGTTTGGCCTCTAGAAGTGATCTGCCAAGGAAGAAGAAAGATTCATGAAGATGGGTGTTTGGCAAAACCCTAGTATTTTCTAACTCTCATAGAAAAAGTGTGTACTCTCCAACTATTGGAATTGCGTATATTGATATATGATATAAGACTCACCTTATAAAGATACCAGGTAACCCTATTTAATTAAAATAAGGTATTATTTATTTAATTAAACTCTTTTAATTAAATGGGCTACCTAATCTTATTAGGGATAATTAATTAAACTCCTTTAACTAATTTTCCCTCCTAATCCTATTGGGAATAAATGAGAGTACTTATATTAAATTAATTCCTAAACTCTTTTAGAAATTAAAATAATAATAATTGTAATAATATTAATAAGTCTCCTCTTATTAATTTATATGTAATATTCTAAATTATTAAATAATAAATATTAAGCTATTTAATTTATTCTATCACCATAGATTAAATTGAATATACTTAACATATTATTAAAATTATGTCATTAACTTTTTAAATAATAATTCTTCCTTTTATGGTGTGATCCATTAGGTTCTCCATATTAAACCGATTGTGAATAAATCAATTAGAACAATTCTAATCTTATTTAAATAAATAAATTAAACGATTAATTTATTTAAAAAAATAATATTTATTCTACAATAGGGATAAGCCTCCCTAGCAATTAACGACTTCCAAGATAATATAGATTTCAACATTAATCATAAAAGAACCTTTGAGTAAATAGTTACCCTACAATTCAATCCTTCCACCATACAATGTCCCAATTAAATATAAGACATGGAATTACTGTCAAGTCTTAATTTATTTAATTATATGTATTTCGACTCTTAAATACACAACACCAAATAATGCAAATTAGAAACTCCTTTCTAATTTCATTCTGCCTTGGCCAAGGACTAATGGGTTGTCATTTATCAAATCAAATAGGACATTTCTCTTCTTTTACTAGAAGTGGCTGATTCTTTATTGATCGTACATTATCTCCATATACAACTTATTATACCCAAGCATACCCTTTGATATACCCTAAGGGTCTTAAAGAATAATTCAAAGTATAACTCATCATACACAAGATACTATGATGATCTCAAGTCAAAGGATCACTTGTACTACTATCACTACAGGAATTCCTATTGACAGACAAGTAAACCTCCATTAGGTATTCCTTAGCAAGCCACGTCCAGTGAACTTATTCTCTAATAAACACCTACATACTTGCTTTAGTGTCTCCACACAAATGATCATGAGATCAATCATCCTCATCCAATGAGCAAACAACATATATACCAATCTATCCGGATTCACTACTCCCCAATTTAGTAATCCAATGATTAGAAACTATTTTAGTTTTAAGCTTTCTAAGAATTTAGATCTCATTAGAATGATCATCATCATTATTCTAAAAGCATTGCTTAAAACTATGACTTTATCACATATTATAAAACAGCATCATTAGATAATTAAAATCCTTTAATAAATTCATATTTTTTATTAATAAATGAATAAGATTGTTACAAAGTATATGCTATATCATCAAACATGGTTGTCTTGTGTGCATGCTACTTTCAACCGCATCTTGGATAATCGTATTAAAAGTACGGGCCGTGGGTCTACCCAATGGTGTTGGTCCAGGAATGGCTAACTTACCACTACTAACACTCTTCCTACCCTCTGACCCCTTATTTGGGAAATTTCTTGCCATGTGGTCATTCGACCCATAAACAAAATAGCCTTGGTTCTTCTTAGGGCTAGGATAATTTGGTGATATATGACCCTCCTGCCCACAGTTATAACAAACTGACTTCCCCTTAAGACAGACTCTTAAATGAGCCTTTCCACATATCTTGCATGCTTCGATCCTGCGCTTAGGATCCCTTTATTTTACTCCAGTATTCCCGGAGTTAAAACTCTTCCTCTTGGGCATACTTCCACTGCCACTAGCTCCATTCACCTTGGATACTCCCCCTCTTTTGCTCTTACTCTTTCTCTCTTTGTGATATTGGCTTAAAGCCTTGCTACCATGCTCAGTAATAATTGCTTTCTCCTAAATGGTTCCATACGAAGCACTCTGCAACACATAAATCCTACTATAGAGCCAAGGTTTCAGTCCCTGCTCAAACCTACGAGCCTTCCTCTCCTCGGTGTCCACTTGATGTGGAGAAAATCTTGCTAATTCATTGAACTTAGCCGTATACTTCAGAACCTTCATTTCCCATTGCTTAAGTTCCAAGAACATTATCTCCATTCTCCCCTGCATGCTTGTAGGGAAACAGTTCTTGAAGAAAAACTTTTTGAACTATTCCCACGTTACCGTATCTGTCCTTGCCCTACCTCAGTGAGCTTCCTACCATAAGTTGGCTTCTCTTTTCATCAAATAGGTAACAAAAGAAGTATTTTGCGCCTCCCCTACGTTTGCAATAACAAATGCCTTCTAAATTTTCTTCACCCATGTCTGGGACTCAATTGGGTTCGTAGTTCCTTTGAACTCTGTTGGACCTACACTTTTAAATTCCTTAAAGGTATTCTTTCTCGCTACCCTAGGTACTGCGGGTGCTCTATCCCCGGTTTGATTAAATGCAGCCGTTAATAAATTAATGAACTCATGCATATGGTTGTTCTAACCCCCCTAGTTATCATTATGGGATTCAGCTTCCTGATTACGTTGTCTTCTTCTTGGCAGCATTTTTCTGATTAAATAAATAAAGTTTCATTATTATTTATTTGCTTACTTAGTTATTATTCATCAAACAACAACTCATACCACAACAAAGCACATTTAATAAAAACCTCATTATATTAATATGCTTCTTCATTATTCAAACTATTTACAGATTAATTCCATAGCCAACGCTATTACATTTCTATCCCCCGATTGAATTTCACAAAAAAATGGGATTTACAAACAGTCTACCATTTAATTATACAAAAGATGGTTTTACGTCACTACACAACATATTTACCGATCTAGACTTTCTCTATCTACTACTAATATTGCATAACACCATTCTCAGACTTCTGATTCGCAAGGAATGACATAATATCCTGACTAATCGTATGGCGAGTTTGCCCCGACTCAATGTAATAATAAGCAATTTTTAGTTTGAAATCCTCATAAGCACTCTCATGGATGTAAGACATCCGTGCTATCTTCTGGTTCCTCTCCCCCAGTTCTGTACGAAGCTCAATGACCTCATTTTTAAAATCCATAGCCTTATTCATCATGAGCACCTTCTCATCATGCTGTATCTCAAAATCTGCTTCTGCAGACTCCTTAGCTTATTCATGGAGGTCACTATCCTCCTCCCTCAAGCTCTGCACAATAATGCATAGTTTCACATTCTGGTCAAGAACCATCAGATATAATGCCATCATTGCCTCTGAAGGTGTTGGCTCTAGTGCAGGTACGACCATATCAAACGATGCTGCCTCCATATCCTCATCCACATCGACTTCCATATCGAAATATGATGTTGATCCCATGTTTTCCATATCCCCCTCTTGATAGTCCTCATCTGTCTCGGACTCATCTAGGTTCACCATTGGTACCCCCGCCACTGGCACTGGTACTGGCCCTATCATGTTTACTGACTCTTCACTCACCACGTGTATATCCCTATACATAAAACTATCGATGGACATCTACAATAACACATAACAGTTGATTAGTAAATAATACACAATAATATAAGCATAAATCACATTTAGTTTATTTAGGGTTAATTTCCATCTTTTAAATCTTTCTGTACGGAGTTTCCTCATTACTTAACGAACAAATTCTTCTAAAATTCATTTGCTTCTAAATTCTCATTTACTAACAAGGTTATTAACCTAAGTTTCTTTCCCCTTAAGTTTTATTAGCCGAATGCTTTCAACTCATAGATATGGTGCTACATGGTACTCATAATTATACATTCATTCCATTGAGACAACATCAACATGATTGTATTTACTACATTCTTATTACAATAGTAATGAATCCTTTCCCAGGTTCTGTTAACCAAATACATTCTTCGTTTATCATAGTATAATTCATACATATATACTAGTCTATTACAGGATAATCTACTTATCCATCTTAGCTTTGCCTTTATCTTTACTAGAACCCTCGGTTCGCTTGGCCTTAGCTACAATCATATAATTCAAGCAAGAAGTGAGCATAACTAGCTCAGCAAGTCTAGCAATATATATACAAGTACCACGTCGAGAATTATATGAATATTCTTAATTAACTAAACCAATAGCTATGAAATACTATGAAACATTGAAATAACACTTTTCATTCTCATAAAACCATTCCAAAGTACATATAGTAACTTAGGAATTCTGAGTAGGTCAAAAGACCATGAACATTCTCTTTTGATTTTCATTCATGAAAAAGGACAACCCGACACTATGTCCGTAAGTTTGATATATCTTACGAGCACTTTTAGGTGATCAACTTATAGTACTCTATGTTGATCAACACTCATCTGTTAAACGTATCTACGTTTAACTTTTGGCAACCTCACTTGCCCATCTAATAATCGATGTAAAATACTTTGTTTATTCATACTCAGGCTTACCTTTGAATCTGTACCAAACAATTGGCATATGATAGCGTTATCAATACTATATGGAAAGACTTGTAAAAAATTCAATAAAACCCTTAAGATTGGTCTAGCCAAGCTAAAACTTGCATAGACTCTTTTATTAAACAATTCATGCATATTATAACATAAATCACAGAAACTTGGCTAATACGAAGGTTAAACAAGAGTTAAGAAAACTTGCCTTCAAGCATCTTCAATAAAAATTCAACAGTTCTTGGTCTTTACAGTTTCTACATGATATATTCACATAGCACATTGAAATTAGCTACCAAACAATCTAATCACATTGTTTTTACCAACTTCTTTCTCTTCTATAACTTAATCGAATTTATTGCATTAAAAATATTTGTTTCGAGTTACTATCCTTCCTTACGGCTTATTAACGTTCTTACGTCACTAAACAAATACTCAACAACCATTAGTTAAGTACCATAGTAGTTGAAACCCTAATTGATACATTAACTTATATGAATTCCTCTCGAATTACCGACATCAGACTCCATATAGTACATACATAGGTTTTACCTTCTCTTCTTATCATTTATGTATTACGCATATCTATTACATAATGTATAATATTAGGACACGCGTTAAACTTGAATATGATTTACCATTCACATTCTCACACCTTACTCACTTCGTTTAATTACTATTAAACAACGTTAATTTCCTAAAATCATCACTATATGTTATCTAGGAATGGTCTTATCAGGTATATTAAGTATATACATGCCCCGAAGTTATCATGCAAATAGTTGTGTTAAAAATTAACTAAGTCAGATTTTTTTTCTGTTACCGGTGCTCCGGCGCTAGTTTCATGTATACAAGTGGCACTGCGGTGCGAGTTAGTAGTAGCTAATCCCCCATCTCGGTGCTACGGCGCCAGCCCTGAGCCTTTATTTTATTTTTTTATGTTTTTTATTTTAATTCTTTCCGGACTCGTAACTTGGCCGTTATAAGTTGGAATTGGCTCATTCAAAAGCCGTTAACTTATATATCTCATATACTTCGATTTCATTCAGACAAAAGTAGTTTTTAAATCTGTTAACAATGAATTCACTATTTAACTATTCTTTTACGCGTTCGTTTAATGTTTGTGAACATTCATAACTCGTTTCTTCGTTTTAAGTCATAATTCGACCATTCTTGAGTCCACGAGTCTTAAATAATTTGTTCTATGCTACACCATCAAAAACTAAGGTTTCTGAGTTAAACAACGACTTTTGACTACTAATCCGAGAATTCTACGATTTCGACGATTATCATCTCGTTTTCGCCATAACTTCATTACTCAAGATTTATACACCAAACCAAATGGAACCAATCCATTGATTCGTTGTCTATAACCTAATCAAGCAATATGCACATAACCTATACTTGATGGTTTTCAATTTGTCCATCAACAACCAAATCAACGTTTTAATTGTTTTCTTTGATTAAAACCCACTTAAACGCTTATGATTCTTACTTATACATGGTTATCAATGTTTTAATCCACTAATAGCCATCCTTAATACTTCAGAAGAGACATGATCCACCAATTCATACTTCTCTACAAAAAATTAATAGAAAAGAATCGAAGGCTAAAATTTACGTATTGTTACCTTAATGTTCTTCGCGTTCTTGACTAAAGCTTGAATATTTTGCTTTTGATTCCACTTGATTACTTGTTAATGCTCTTTTCTCTCTCAATATATATATTGTTCAATGTTGGTGAAACAACAAATGAACCCACATAGCTTCCTTTTATAGAAAACCAAATGGAGGGCAAAATGGTCAAATGGTCCACCTCCTTACTATTCATTACTTTCCCACCAAGTAAAACCACTTTACTTGACCACCAAGTGGCCAGCCACATGCCTCTATGGGGTCCCACATGGGTTGCCCCATGGGTTTTACCCATCCGATGATCCATCAGTTCGACCCAAAGTTTGGTTTCTTAGTTTGGGCTTAGAATAAATTCTTATCGGGCTTATCTTGGGCTTGATTTAATATATCATTGGGCTTGACATAATCTTATCCAATTGGAATAGACAAAGCTCAATTACTAAAGTCCATTAAGAACTAATCGTATTCTACTCGTATAATTCTCGTATTCTCTTCGTATATACCTCGTACGATATTCATATTATACGTCGTAATAATATTCATACTATACTCGTATAATAACTAGTATCATACTTGTACTTCTCACGTATAATAACTATATTTATCATACATAGTCAGTTAATTCCCGAAACTCATTTTTCCTTACACATAGGTTTTAAGTCCGCATGCGAAAACTTCATTTATCATAACTGAAATATTATTGGATATTCCATCTCGTCTTAGAATTATATCATTACACGTTTCTTAGAAATTCATAACTAATCCCCGAGCAAGAACAGATGAATAGTATTTTTACAAAAATTTCTCAAAAAACTTTTATTTTCGTCTTGGAAATTCAAAAAAATTAATCCTAGCACATAGCCAGAATCCTAACAACATCCGCACATTATAGGTCATAGAACGACTTTTAAAAAATTTACTCACGTAAATAAATAATTAAATTCATTTATGTAACGACCGAGAAATTCAGATCCTTTGTAAAATACTTGAAAGAATTAAATAATGAATAAATAATATTATTTGTTATTACTATGTGATAATAGGATGAATGTCATTCTATAACCAAGAAACAACGGAACACCGTAGTATTTGAACCACGTGAGTGAATTAAAGTATTTGAATTTTCAAGATGAAAAGAAAAGTTTTCCAAGAAAGTTTACGAAAAACACTATTCATCATTTATCGCTCGGGAATTATTTTTGAACTTCCGAGAAATACTTAACGCTATAATATTAAGGCGAGATGGATTATGTAATAATACTCTAAGTATGGAAAACGCAATATTTCGCATGCGGACTTAAATTGAGAATGTATGTATTAAAAATCTAATGAAAGGAATTAATGTAATCTAGTATGAATTAAAAATCCCACTAGGTTACAAGTGTAAGCCCATGTGCGATTTACATTAAGCCCAAGTGGTTAATGCTATGAATCCCAAATAAAATTAATGCAAGCCCAAAAGATAAGTTGATTAGATTAAGAACTAAGCCCAAATGGTGATCCACCAGTTGAATAGGATCCATGGGGCAACCCATGGGTGTAGTAGTGGGCAAGAACTTTATGTGATGCCCAAGTACTTTATGTGATGATCAAGTGTTGTGTTGAGCAAGAAATATGATTAGCTAGCAAGTTTACTTAGTGGTTAAGTAGATGAATAATAAGGAGGTTAGTTGAGGAGGTGGGGTGATTAATGACTAAGATGCCCTCACCTTGGCTCTCCTATAAATAGAAGAAGTTGCTAGACATTTTTCATTGTTCAAATTTCATTCAATAAAAATTAACTTAAGTGTTAGAGAGAATAAGCACTTTATAAGCCAACACATAAGTCAAGACAACCTTTGTTATATTTTCAAAGAAGAGAAGTACAAGTCTTTAAAGGTAATTGTTCTTGTCTCTTCTATCTCTATCATTGTAGGGTGAGAAGAGAAATGTAACGTAATAAACATGTATGTTAAGAACATGTAAGAATTAATTAAGCAATAGACGTAAGCCGAATAAAGTTGTGAATAAGTAACTTGAACCTAAATAAGTTATTAACTTATGATGAACTTGTCATATGATTGTCATATGAATTAGTATGTTGGATAAGATGTGAGAACATTGAGTAAAAGACTTAAACCAATAATAAGTCATAATGAAATGAAAATCATGTAGTGAAGAAATTGTTAAGTTATGAGCTTATGAAGAATAAGCCATAACTTAATTGTAATATAAGTTGTTGTATCATATAAGTTGAGGTGTCTAGATAATGAAATGAATGTATTTGGAATGATGAACAAATCACTAGTAATGAAGTTTTGCCGGAATTCACACGATTGGACGATAATCGTCGAAATCGTGAAATTCTCGGAATGAAAGTCGTATTTTATTTTTGAACTCGAAAACGTTGGTTTTCGATGGAGGCAAGTCGTATTTGGCATTATAGAGTTGCGGACTTGAAAATGGCCGGATTCCGACTTAGAACGAAGAAACGAGCGTTGAACATTTGCGAACGTTTATCGTTTCGTTAAAAATGGACTAATAGGTGTAATTTTAGCAAACAAAGTTGAATAGATAAAATTATTACATGAACACGTAGAGTATGTAATTTGTGAACCGTAAGCTCTTGAACGAGCCAATTCGGACTTACAACGAAGGAGTTACGAGTCCGGAAATCTCATCAATTTGAAAAATCTGTCAAACATTTCTATGGCACAGAGTCCGCGCCGCGACGCGACTACAAGCCAATTAGCCGGCGTCGCAGCGCCAAAGTGAGCCTCAGCCCCTACAAACTCGCGCCTCAGCGTAGAGTCTGGTTTTTGGGCAATAATGGGTGACGCCGCAGCGCGACACCAAGAGTAATAGCCGACGCCGTAGTGCCAACTTCATGACCTAGATAATGGAAAATGTTTACATGTTGAGCATTAAGAGTAATTGATGAACACTTAAATAAGGATCTTAATGAAACATTGTTAAGACATAATTAAGCCTTAAGTATGATCATTTAGGGTTAAAGAAAGTTAGTTACTTATGAGCGTAAGAATGATGTAACGAAAAGCCAGAACCAATAATAACAAATCTAATACGTAATTAGATTGAGAAGAAGGGTAAGATTCTTTAGAAACCATGTATGATCATTCATGACCTAATGTGCTATGTGATGTTATCATCTACTTTAGAGACTTAAAGACCTAACGTGCACGTGTTATAACTATGGCAGACGCTTAAGGCAAGTACTCTAACCCCTGTTCCAGTTTGATCTGGACAAGTCTTTATGATTCATGTATTCTTCACATGAGTTAATGTCTGAGGAAGTCAAAGCCAATTCTTTCGGCTAGACGTATGATATGTTATTCTATCAAGTATTGACAAGGATTTACCTGTGAGGCCCCTAAATTCAGGTACTTGAAACCCGAACTCGATGCTTCACAATACCATTTCTATGAGCGGAATAATACTAATAATAATAACAATACTATAAATAACAAACTTAGTTTACATATATCAGAGTCTAATCCCAAGTACGCAACCTTTACTATAATTTTTTACATGATAAATAATATGTATCATTGCCTTAATACAGTCTAACTATTACAAAAGATTCCATTAAACATATTATGTTTGCTTTCCTTTTCACTTGTTCTTATCTGAACATTCAGGTTGATCACGCTTAGCTGAAAACATTTAAATTAATCAAGGATGAGCATTTGAGTGCCCAACAAGTAATAACAATTAGAACTATAATTAGCTAAAAGAAATAAATGTTTTCTTTGTACATCACTTCTACAACGAATTTATAGTTGTGAAGTAAACTGAACCGATAATAATAACATAACAATTCTATCTCAAATTTTTGAAACTACGTATTGAATTTATATATAGGTATTAGTTGACAAGCTATGAACACTATTTTTAGTTTTCGCTAAGGTTTAACAGAACTTCATCTGCAAACCATCATAACTTACAGGCACGAGGATGATCTGCCCAATGTGCCCTGTATTGATCAATACTACATTATAAGAACGATATTATCGTTCACTCTGTTCGCCTTGAGCACATAAAAGTTTTCCCTTGATCGGGATGTTCATATTTAGTCTGGAATTCGAACCAAAACAGTTTGATTGGATGTAATAAGTTTTTATCGTATTCAACAATATTTCTAAATCTGTGTCTAGCTGATCAAGTATCTTAGACAACTTATATATATATATATATATATATATATATATATATATATATATATATATATATATATATATATATCAACATGTGATTAAATACAATAATTATCCAAGTGAGGACACTTGTATAACCATATTTCGAAATTAACAAACAAAATATATATGAGTTAAAATATACTAACATGTTGATAAACAATGATCGGATATAGTATATATCATAATAGGGTTAATAATCTAATACAACAATAATATAATTCTGAAACTTCTTACTCATGTCCATTGCATAAAAGAAATGCAAAGATAGGATACTTGCCTGGTCTGCTGCTTACAGTTACGCAACTTAGATTTATCTTTTATATAACAACCTATCAGTAATAAAATCATTTTACTGTTTAGAATAACATATCACAACATATAACACTGCTTATTGCAGTCAGCACATAACCTAATCACATTGTCACATATGTTTAAGGACCATTGAATCACAAATAAACACATATCTAATTAAATTATCTAAGTCCAGATCAATTTCTGAAATATGTCGGTGTACCGACTGCTTTATCGGGTAATTATCGAGTCTAAGACTCTATCCTGTAATTCAATATATGTAAGTATTAGTCATATTAATTTTAAATGACTTATAATAATTTTTAAAATATTTATTATAATTTATCATGAATTTTCAAACATTAGAATCATTATTAAATGATTTAAATATTAAATAATTCTATTAACATTAATGATTAATTAATATTAAACTATTAATGAAACCATTGCCAAAATCTTAAAGTTATTTATAATAACTCAAAATATTTTTAAAGTATTCGTATTATCCTTAAATGATTTTTAAAATAATTAAAATCATTTTTAACTAATTACTGTGACGCCCCCAAATCCGTATAATCATCGATTACAGAACTTGGTGCTCACGATACAACATACACCATCATCTAACTAAGTAAACCTTAACAATAAGGAATAATAATATTAACTACTACATAATTATTCAAAATAAAATCCCAAGTCTTTGCAACCTTAAAACATACTGGAACTCAGTCTTAGCGTTTATCGCTATAATATACATATGCGGAAATAATTATTTTATTACATAACCATTAGCATCACTTCATCTTGGACTTTCTCTTATCCTTGCCTGAACCCTTAGCCTTCTCATCCTTAACTGAAAGGATTAAACAAGAATGAGCACAAATTGCCCAGCAAGTATACGAAATAAATGGGAAATATGCATCAGGATAAAGGCATTTGAATTACTAGATCTCAACAGTTGAAAGATTATCAAGTGTTAAAGAAGAACATCAAGAATAAGAATTTAAGAATTTTCAATATCAATACTAAGGGGTGTAAAATACCCTGAACATATTTTCTTTCATCAAAAATCATCAGACGGTTTAACAATCCAATAGACTATAAACGGTCTCTGCAAGTACGCCAGGTGATCAGCCCATTGTACCCTACATTGTGCACATATATTAAGTTTAAAATGAATAAACATAAATGGGACTATTTGCCCGACATCTGTTTTTCCCGTTCATTCGGGTTGTTCATCTTAGTAATCATGCGAGACCTCACCAAGGCAACTTGGATCGGTAAACATTCAATAGCTTCGAAAGATTTGTTTTAAATCATTTTTCATCAATAATAACTAGCCGGAACCAAAGGCTAGGAACATACATAGAAACAGTTCTATGATGACATGAAACTTAAAAGCATAGCCGTTAGAATAATAACTGAATAACCATTGAAAAGCTTGCAAGATAATTGGAGTTTGTATGACTTTTCAACGAAGAAACTTGCACGAATAAATAACTAACACAAGTCCAATACTTACCCTTACTGCGATAATATTAGTAAGGATTTAATAAATACCCAAAAGAAATTAGGGTTAGGAAACTTGCCTGATAAGGCTGCTACAATTAACGCTAGCGATTAACCTTCACATAACCTAATCACATGTGTCTCGTTATTCACCATTCATACACAATCTAGTTTGAAGTAAAAGGGTCTCCTATTGGATATGCTATAAACATCATAATAGAATATATTTAGAAAATATATATGTCAACAATTTTAGATATCATAGGCAGCCCAAAACGGAACTTAAAAATGCCCAAACATAACAGTTTTTACATTTTTTTTCTCAGCTTTACCATACCTCACGAAAATAGTCATAACTAATTCTTTTTAAAACATTTTTGAGCGATTCTTATGCCCACGCGAAGCTAACTTCGAGGGCTACAACTTTTGTTCATGGACCATCTTCAAATTCCAAGCACAAAATTCTAGAAAATCCGTACAAGGAGACTGCTCCGAATTTGTTGAACAGATTTGATGCAACTACTTTGAAAAGTCATAACTCCTTGCTCCGAATTCTGAATTAGTCCGTTCTGGAGTCTATGGAAAGCTTATTCAGTGTACTATAATAACCCAAAAGTCCAAAATTTTTAGGAGAATGTAGCTAGCCCCGAATTGTCCTTAGGGTCAGCAGTTCACATTTTTTTTCCAGTTTCTAACATGTTTATTTCGCGACCTTACGATTTTCATATCTCACACAATATAGCTTCAATCCGAATGAAATTTGGACATGTTATACCTCATGCTACATACTATTTTAAAAAATTATTACATACAACAAATGGATTATCTAAGACATGATTTCGAGTGAGCAAAAATCCTGAAAAATCATGCAAAGTAGCTTAACCCAACTTTTGAGAAAATCATGATTTTGATTCTAGCATGCATGGGTTTGATTCCTATTATCCAGACCACTTCTAATAACATATATATACATGTTACAACAAATCATTTCTCTAAATTTTCATGTTTTGATCAAATTAGCAACTAAGAAGCATTTTATCAAATAGTTAGCATGCAAACATGAATTCTATGATTCTTTATGTAATAGTAACATGTTATAAACCAAAATTTTCATTCTTATTATCCACATAGAAGTAATACACGAAATCATGGCATCACCAAGCTAAAACAAAACATTTATCATAGCTATACATGCATTTTTCACTATTTTTCCTCAAGAACATACAAGTTGGTTTCATGGCTTACCTTGGATGCGAATTCTTCTTGATTTAATCTGCTAGAGACTCACTCCTTGCTTGCTTAGACGCTCCAAAATCTCCAGAAATCACCACAACATCTATTACTCTCAATTTCTCTTTCTTTTTGTATCTTGGTGGGATTTTTGCAAAGTGAAACATTTTTTTGTTGGGTGTATATATATATATATATATATATATATATATATATATATATATATATATATATATATATATATAACTTGATAGAGCTGCTCTCTCCAGCCCCTTCATCACCTCCATCATCAGTTACATGCATAATTATCCCACTTGAATATAGTTATGGGGTGAGGAGCTAGGAACATGAAAAGGTTTGCTTATTATGTTTAAGGAGTTATTACCTTTCTTCCTCCTTATTGTTATATACGTATATACTCTCCCTTCTTGTTCCATATTATGTGTCACAAGACCCCCTCCCAGCTGCTGTCCAATTAAACAAATGCATTATAATGTTATTTTAATCATTTAAATACTGATTTTGACCGTTTTGCCCTCCGTAGCCAAACGTGTCGATACTTATATCGATTCCTACTAAAGTCAACGTCCCGGACGTCATGGAACTCTTCGTTTCGTCAAACTCAACTTCAAAATTCGTAGTTGACAATTCGTCGCTCCAAAGTGTGTTTGGGCTAAATTTAAGATAATATTATATCTAATAAAGTTCCAAGAAAAGAGATTTGACTGTATGTGATATTTTACGTCATGAAACTTCTAAGTCCATATATCTATAAATAAGAGCATTGTAAAAGAGAATGGTAAATATATAAAAATATTATGAGGCATGTCTCATTTTCGTGACACATTTTCGTGGTTACAGTCTATCCTGCCTAATTTCAACGTTTCAGACTCAAATACGCAGACCGCGTCCCTAAATTCCGCTCCAAACTCAAACTCATATTTGTAAGTCATCCCACGAAATTAATTATGATTAATTCCATCCTTAACCAATTTAAATAATTGGCCTAACCGTAACAACCATTAATATGCATCTTATCACATAACATATAATAAAAATAAATAATTCATCTAAAAATAATTATCACATAAGAATTTCACATAAGTTTGTTTATTGAAATTGTTTAATTATATAAAAAAATCTAGGATATTATAATTACCATTAATATTTAATTATTAATGTCTTATTTATCAAAATATTAAAAGTCATTAATTATAACTTAAACTATTCTTAAAGTATTAATATTACCCTTAAATTATTTTTAAAAGAATAAAAATCATTTTTAAATACCTATCATTAATATTAAAGTATTAATGTATTATTTATCAAAATATTAAAAGTCATTAATTATAACTTGAAATATTTTTAATTTATTTATATCCTTTTTAAATGATTTTTAAAGTAATAAAACTATTTTAAAACTATTTATTTAATATAATTATTAAATAAATTTAATATTAATAATAATAACTTAATAATCATTAATATTAAATTATTAATAAAATTATCCTTTAAGTATTAAAAGTTATATTTTATACCTTAAAATATCTTTAAACACTTTATTTTTATTTAAAATGATTATTATTATATAAAAATCTTTTTTAAACTAATTTATTTAAAATAATTATTAAATAACCTTAATATCATTAATAATAATTAATTAATAAAATTTACCTTTAAATATTGAAAGTTATAATTTATAACTTAAAATATTTTTAAATACCTTATTATTATTTAAAATGATTTTTAATATAATAAAATCATTTTTAATTTATTTATCAAATAACTTAATTATCATTAATAATAATTTATTAATGAATTTCATCACAAAATTTTAAAAGTCATTAAAAATAATTTAAAATATTTTCTTATATCATTATAAAATTTTAAATAATTTTTCAAATATTAAAATCATTTTTAAATAATTTATTTAATATAATAATTAAATAAAATAAATACTTTTAATATTTTAAAAATATTAAATATTTATAAAATATATTAAAAATAATTTAAAACTAATTTTTCAGATTTTAAAATAATTTTTAATAATTTTTTTTTTATTTTTAATAATTAAAAACTAATTTTTTATAATTATTTAATAAAAATAATTAATTTCCAAAAATATCTATCGCTAAAGGGCCCTATAGCGACGAAACTGTCGCTATAGGTGTTCTTGAGTTGTTCTTGGCCAAACCCAGAAATTCATGGTAGTGTTCGAGGTGCTCACTTTGACCAGACATTAAACCTATCTCTTGTTGTTATCAGAGCTCGTTATGGTGTCCCAGTTGTAGTGTTAGTGTAACACTAAATCTAGAATCAAGTTTTATTGAAATACAATAACATATCAAAGCATTATCAGCTCTCAAAAACGTTTTCAGATATGTTCTTCAATTTTTGGATTTTCCAGAATTGAAGAACAGTCTTAGATGCCCACTTTCGATCCTTATATCTTGCATTTTGGTTTTGTTTTATGTGATCTAATACTTTGAGTATGTTGACATAATGTAAATAAAGAGATCTAATACATAAAAGTAATAAAACAACAACACAATCGCTAGATATTTCCCAGTCAAACCATGTCAGAAAGTTCATTCATATCGTTTCTAGAAATTCCAGAAAACATATAATCAGACCGAGTAGGCTAGTTTGACCAGCCACTCCAATCGATACATTGATGGTTTGGAGGATCTAAGGACATATAATTAGAGTAGATCTAGCAGGCTACAACTTGGTTACAAATATATCATCAAACAACATCATAACTAACAGATCTGGGCCTCGCAAAACATTGTCAGACACTGGAAAATGATTTCTGGGTTGCCCAAAAATTGTCTGGTAATGCCCGGTCAACAGGTTTTGACCGTTTATAAAATGAAATCTAGACATCATCAAACCTTGATTCAAGGTGCAGAACAAAGACCACATAACATACTACCATTTCAAACATTTAAAACACTAAAACACATAACAGGATAAGATTTATAGGGTCTAACATTCGTTATCAGACCACTTTTAAATTTTTTTCCAGATTTTGAAAAACTTCAAATCCGAGCCTCTAGATGTTATGGATCTAACATCTAGCAATCCAGATCAGTTATATACACTCCATACAACATCTTTAATACAAAAAACTTAACATCCAACACCAGATTAAAGATCAGATTTTGAAATTAGGGTTATACCTTTCTTGATCAAATCCTTGATTCTGGCTTCTGATTTGTTAGTGAATTTCATGGGACTGATTTTGGGGACTGATTTGCATATATATTTTGTTGGTTTTGAGTGGAGAAAGTCTAGTTGAGTGTTTGTGCAAAAAATGAGCTAACAAGGGTCTTTTTTTCTCTCTCAATCTATATATAATACATGTATGCAATGAACTTGGCTGAGCTAGAGCTGATTGCTGGCATTTAATGTAACGCCCCCAAAATAGGTCCAATCCACCCAACCCATTCCGACTCATCAAATACATGGTATAGAAAACAACTACAACTTTATTACTACAATTGTCGTGTAAAATACAACAACACATATGTTGTGAGCTTTGATACAAATATATACCAACTGTGACTCATGTCCCAACCGTGGACCGCACCTCACAGTGATAGCTTACATAAAGGTAGAGTTAGTAACTATTTTAGGAATTAAAATCTTTAGGAAGTGCTCAAAGAAACCTTCGTACATGGGAAGCCATGCGTCTAGGTTATGATAGATAACATATGCCCACAGAATTATCCTTGGTTGACCCAATAAACCCCAAAGAAAAACTAGAATATTACTATCATATTCTTTCCAATGGTGAGTATTCTCTTGACATATCCTTATCTCCACCGTCTCTAATTGAGAATTATACTTCAACCAAACTCCAAGATCATATATGTAGTGCTTGTAGATATAATCTGCAAGTGGATGTGCACAATCATGTCTTATGATAACACGAGGTTCTATGTCATTAGACATCTTGTATAAATGTTGGGTTCACCTCACCCTATTTGATTCACCAAATATAACTACTAAATGATGTATAAAATATAACACACTTTTTTATATTGTTTAGGGATAACCTCCACAGCTAGAGACCACCGTTTTATTCTCCTGTTACCCCCGCTCGACCCAGCTACACTCTTATTACCTGAAAGGAATTGTGAAACAAAAGGGTGAGCACAAATAGTCCAATAAAGAATATCATGACTAAAGATAAATAAATTATCAATAGCCTTCAGCAGTAATAAATCAGATATTTATAACATATTGTATATGATAAAACTTTTCAACCATAGCTGCAGCGAAACGAGCAATCCATTAGAAGAGTCAAATAGACCATAAAGTCTATTATCTTCTCCATGTTAAAATTCCACCAATAATGTTTTATCCCTGTAACATCAATCAACAGTTCTAGTCCACAATCATATGAATAACTCATAATCATAATTGTGGTTCTAAATTTCTCTTCTCATCCAAGACAAAGATAATTTTCAGCACCTGTCTTTACCTGAACATCAAAGATCATGATTATACTAAATCACAGTTCCTATTCATAATCATACTAATAAATTCATCTATGCACTACGGGCCAAAGATATTCAACAACATGTCATTTTTGCACTACGAGCCAAAGATATTCAACATCAGGTCATCTTTGCACTACAGGCCAAAGATATTAATATCTCAAAGAAATACATAATCATTTCAGAATTTATATAAACCATAATTATAACCATGTTGAGCAATTCACCTTTGGACTTAAGTTAAAGATATTCAATTATAAATTCAATGGTCATGATCATACCAGTCAACAATTCATCTTTGCACTACTGGCCAAAGAAAACTCATAGTCACAATCATACCAATAATCTACCCATCTTTACACTCAAGTCAAAGAGAAATTTCATCACCAGGATTATAAAAAAATGTTATATATGATAATAAAAATAATATAATCAACAACTGCATTTAATTTCAAGAGTAAGATTCATAAATCAACGATAATTTGGTCAGAAAAAGAAATCAATTTTGTAGTGAATAGTACCCGTAAATACTAACTCATGAATAGTAACTTGTGAATAGTAACCCGTGAATAGTACTCTGTATTCGTATATAGTACCGTATACGTAAATAATGTCATATATGTAAATAGTTCCATATACATGAATAGTGTCGTATATGTGAATAGTGTCGTATACGTGAATAGTAACCCCGACATAAAAAAGGTAGAAATTCTATAATAAAATCTATACCAATATTTTGGTATAATGATATTAAAAGAATAACTTCATTATGAAGAAAATAACATCCCTTACTATCACTTATCATCCCTTACAATTCCTTACTATCCCTTACCTCAAAAAGACAGTACTTTTGACTGGAATACTGGATATAGTGCTGAAGGAACCTGTACCGCATAACAACACTCAAAATATCAAAATACTCACAAGAATACGCTCGATAATATAGAGAGAGAAAACTTAAGTTTCTGGTGTGTTTTTCAATTCTAACCTAAGCACCTTATTTATAGGAAATTACTTAGAACACCAAAGCAGAAAATTTAATAAAATGTTAATATATATATATATATATATATATATATATATATATATACAAATTTCTTACGCCCACTTTCCTAGATCTGAATTCAGCAACTTACATCACATGCAAGACCCACAACTAATGACAAAAACGTTTTCCATATTAAAAAATAATTAAAACTTCCAAAAATCAATTAATTTAGAACTTCGGAACTTCAATAATTCATAATAAATAGCCCTTTTGTCAAAAAAAATTGAACCTTATGTCTTTTTCATAGGAAATTCCATTATCTACAACTTTACAGAAGAAAGATTTTCCAAATTCCAAACAGTAATTGACCAAAATCCATAAACGGATGATTTTACAGGCTATAATCAAATTTCAGTCAAGAAATGGGGTCCACCGACACACAAAATATGTGTTAATCATTTAATGCAACAAAAATACTCTTTCTCCTCATATACTCATATATCCCACATTCATTGTAAAAAATATCACCATTATTATATTATTAAAATATAATAATATATTTAAATAAATTATTTTATCAGAAAAAGATAAAATATTAATTTTCAAAAATTGTCACATTAAAAATTTTCTTAATCTATATCCACATAAAATTTATATTTTTCTCATCATATAAATTAATAATTAATTATTCACAAATAATATTACAGAATCACAATACTGACAACCAGGCCGTTCCTAGGTAAGAGAGGGCTTTCCAATAAGAATTGCTTCTTATTGGCGCGCAATTAGGTGACCAAACCTCTTATTAGACAGAACTTTTCTAGACATTGCCAATAATGTTATCTAATAATATTATTCAAATAATATGAATTATTGCTTCGATAATGGAAAATATTGTGTAGTGATAATTATTGAAACAACAGTAATATAAAATTTCAACGTAGCAATTATTGAATCAATAAAATAAAATATTGAACAATAATGTGACGCCCCCAAAATTAGGTATACGTCACCCATCTTGGGTCGCCACTTACATGGTACATAAATCCAAATACAATCTTAAATACAAAACTTTCGTGTACAATACGACAAAATATAAACTGTGAGTTTGAATACAAATATTATCTACTATAGATTATACAAACTCAAAAGGAGTCCTCATTACAATTATTATCACACTATTTTACAGAATAGTGATGACTACTAATGTTATCCTCTGAACCATCACTCCGTTCCCCGACTCGCCTCAGCTATATTCTCATTTCCTGAAGAGAACAGTGAAAGAAAGGGTGAGCTCAACTAGTCCAGTAAGAAATATTATGACTAAGATAATGCCGAATAAATTATCATTAGTCTCCAACAATATTAAATTGATAAAATATAATAGACATCAAGTTTAACTGCAGCGGAACAAGCATTCCATTAAAAGAGTCAAGTAGAAAATAAAATCAACTATCTTTTATGATTTAAAAAGTTTTTCATCACTGTTATCGCTTAGACTCAGCTTAATAAATAATCCACATCATGAAATCATCCATGCACTATAGGCCAAGGATATTCTTTAGTATCACGGCCACAAATTATCCATGCTCTACGGGCCAAAGATAATCATGTTTTCATCAACGGTCCTGATCATGCCATAAAACATTTCATCTTTGCACACTTGGCCGAAGAGAATCCATACCCATAATCATACCAAAAACTGTCCATCAATGTACTACGGGCCAATGAGGACTTTTTCCACATCATATATAACATTACGGTCAGATTATACCGAATAATCCCAGGTCATAATCATACCAAGTCCATCTATGCACTACAGGCCACAGATGACTTTCAACATAACATAAACATGAGGATGATGACAATGATATAAGAATTCAATAAAACAAGTTCAAGAATTAATTTGTCCAAGAACTACTAATGTCCAAATTGTCAACATGATACTACTTTATAGAGTAAAATTCAAGAATGATCAGAAGAATATTTTCATGAAAAGATACTGGATGAAGCGCAAATATCAAGGATATTCTACTAATTTCATGGAGTATACAAGTCAAAACTTTAACCAACTGAGTATAATAAAGAATGAAATAATAAAAGAAATCACCATGCATGCAATACTTCGCATAGACAGGTTATTTCAATAGAATACTAAATAACGAAACTAGGTCAGGTGAAATTCACACCGACAGGATGTTCCAATAGAATAATAAATGCATAATAATAAATGATGGAACCAGGTCCGGCGTATAGCACAAACATGACATTCTGACAGAATAATAATGACGGAATAATAAAAATAGAACCAGGTCTGGCGTATAGCACAGACAGGATATTCCGACAGAATAATAGAAGAATGTCACCAAGTATAGGGTAGCCAGCGTATACATGTTATTCCAACAGAACAATAAAGAAATGGAATAACAGAAGTTCTATTCTTGAATACAAAAGAATAATATCCCTTATCGTAAAATAATACTTGATATAAGAGTAGTGAAGTAGCAGAAAACTTTTCTTCTATCTCTCTATAGTTTCTCTCTCTAGAGTTCAGTGAATTCGTAAGAAAATAAGGAAGGAATGAGCTTCTATTTATAGGAAAATGGAATGCATAGTAACTAATCCATGAACGGTCCAGATTGATTTAATTTAATCTGACGGTCCGTATTTAAAGAAAAATCTTTTAAATAAAATATAATATATTCTATTTATATAAAAAGATTTTTACTATCCAAACAATATGTGGGAACTATACAAACACTATGCATAATAAAATATAATATATTCTATTTATAGAATAACTTTAATAAAGTATTATGTTTTATATAAAAAGATTTTACTATGCAAAACACTATGCATAATAGAATATAATATATTCTATTTATAGAATAACATTAATAAAGTATTATATTTTATATAAAAAGATGTTACTATAAAAAATACTATGCATAATAGAATATAATATATTCTATTTATAGAATATAATATATTCTATTTATAGAATAAGTTTATAAAAGTATTTTGTTTTATATAAAATTTTTTCTGTTTTATTACATTAATAATACCAATAAAAAAAACTTATCACCTTTATTATAATTTTAACAAACGGTCTGAAAAATTAGCACATTTCTTCATGGAATAATATTGTACTTAAAAATAATTTGGACCGAAAAGAAATATATTTTTCGGGTGAATAGTTCCCCGTGAATAGTAATTCGGTAATAGTACTCTCTGAATAGTACCCCGACAAAAAAAGTGTCCCAAATACTCTAGTGAACAATACAAGAGTGAATAGTAATCGGGTGAATAGTAACCCGTGAATAGTACTCTGACACAAAAAATACCCCAAATACCCGAGTGAATAATATTTGGGTGAATAGTAATTTAGGTGAATAGTAACCCGTGAATAGTAACTCATAAATAGTAACTCGTGAATAGTACTCTGACACAAAAACTGTCTCGAATACCCGATTGAACAATACTGAGTGACTTATCACATAAGAATCAATAATCAATACCGTGTACAACTATGCAACCACGCATAATACTGTACTTTTACTACCGAGTAGTTCAACAATTTTAACGGTAACACTTCCGCCGTTATACTCATAAAAATATTTTTGTCGTTTTCTCAATCCGACAATAATTCCGTTGTGGGGTCCACCAATGATTGTACCGTCGTACGAATAATCCCCAACAAAAAGAATATTCCCCGACTAATCGAATATAATATGACAACTTGCATACTTTGTAAAATTTATAAATACTACCCACAACTATAACATTATCTCAACTCCACACCGTAATATAAAAAAAAATTATTTAGAGAAAATTAATTCTTTATTCATAAAATTTGGGGTTTCACAATCTCCCCTCCTTATGGAATTTCGCCCTCGAAATTTGCGTACGTACCTGGTATGCTGAACATGCGAGGATACCTTGACTTCATTTTAGATTCTAACTCTTGAGGTATAACCCTTGAGTGTTGAATACGATTCTTTTTATCCAAGATTTTAACACAAGATCTCCTTATACGTTAAATCTTCTGCTATCTTATCCGGTTCTAAATTAATAATGTGGTTCAAGTCGTCCACAGTTTTACGTAACATCGATACGTTAAAAATGTTATGAACACGCGACATACTTGGCGGTAAAACAAGAATATAAGCCACAGTTCCTACTCGATCGAGGATTTCAAATGGACCAATAAAATCAAGGGTTGAGTTTTCCTCTCTTCATCGATTCTTGCTTCTATAATAACGCCCTCTTGAACCTTCTTAATTCTTCACATTCATCAGCTCTGGGTGTGTAGCTTGAGCTGCTTTAACTTTATCGATTAAAGTTGATTCTAATCTTATATTCGTTATCTTCACGTGGGTTCGTATATTCGCACTTGTAAACGCATACGATATTCTACTCAACACGTCAGCTACCACGTTCGCTTTCCCACGATGGTATTGAATGGTACGATCGTAATCTTCAACAGCTCGGGTCAACGTCTTTGGCGCATGTTACGTTCATTTTAGTTGAAGAAATATTTAAGGGTTTAAGAAATGGATTTTGAACTGGGGTCAATACAAAATTCGATTTCACGCTCTAGGGGTAGGCTAAAAAGTCTTCAAGAATACGTCAGGAAATTTATTAACAATAGAAATATCATTCAAAACTGGGACTCTCATCCAAGACATGGATAACACGTCACATTGATACCTATCAACTTGCCATCGTCATTCACGACATCGCCTACATAAAGTCTGGCTTCGGTGCATTCCACATAAGAAAGTCAACAACGAAAGGATCGGGGCTCTTTACTTATGGCTTTATTTGACAATGATTGACTTTAGTGGTTTGGTTGCTTGAATTCGCATAACAGGTTGGTTAGGAATATGAAAGCTAACAACCTTACAAAAAGCATTATGGTTAGTTAATCGATCGATTCCTAAAATCGCATTAAAGGAAAGTATTTTCAAAAAGATAAGATTGACAGGTAACGTGAAAGTGTCGATTTGAATCAACTAGATTTATAAATAGTGGAGGTAACAAAGGTTTCTACTAACGAAATTTCAACCAATAAGTCAAAGTCTAACTTCTCTAGGATCAAATTTAAACATTGAGCACAAGCAAGAGAGATAAAAGAATGGGTAGAATTGGTATCTAATAAGGTATATACTTCGCAAGAATTTATAATTAACTAACCCGTGCTAACTCCGTTCGGGTTACTCAATTTTTGAGGAGTTACGAAAAAAGTTCTTCTTGAAATCACCGACTTTGTTTTGTCCGTATCCGCCTTTGGCGCCACCGTCCCAGCTGGACTTGACATTGGTGCACGAAAAAATCGATCTTAATGACCTTATCTTCTTGAAATTTCCACTTCTATTATCTTGGCCCTGATTACCACCGAAGTGGTTACCATTCTTGGCATGATAATTTCCCCCACGATGGTTATCATTGTTCCGATGGCCGTTGCCACCGGTAAGATTATTATCGTGTTGTTGGTCGTTACCTTTTGGTTGTGCTAACTCATTATCGCGCTCCAATAACTGAGCCCTATTCACAACATCTAAATATAAACAAAGTTAATGAGAAATGAGGTATTGACGTATATCGGGTTTCGAACATCTTAGAAACTTTCACGTCATTCGCTCCTCATTATCGACCAAATGGGATACAAACCGGGATAACTCCGCAAACTTAGCCTTGTGTTGCGATACAGTCATATTATTTTGCTCCATTGTTATTCTCAACATTCTCGGATGTCATTTTCAAATGCTTCCACAAAACAATGGTTAATTAACATATCACATATTATCAATATATTCTGACCGACCAATTAAATACCAAATAAACTTAGGTAAGTTATACTAGCGAAGGAATTCCCCGTCTCTCCCCTCCAAGTTCTAGTCTCACATCTTAGCCATGGATCATATCCTTAAGCTTTGATACCAACTGTGACGCCCCCAAAATTAGGTATACATCATCCATCTTGGGTCGCCACTTACATGGTACATAAATCCAAATACAATCTTAAATACACAATTGTCGTGTACAATACGACAAAACATAAACTGTGAGTTTGAATACAAATATTGTCTACTAGAGATTATACAAACTCAGAAGGGGTCCTCATTACAATTATTATCACACTATTTCACAGAATAATGAGGACTACTAATGCTATCCTCTGAACTATCCCTCTGTTCCCCGACTCGCCTCAGCTATATTCTCATTTCCTGAAGAGAACAGTGAAAAAAAGGGTGAGCTCAACTAGCCCAGTAAGAAATATTATGACTAAGATAATGCAGAATAAATTATCATTAGTCTCCAACAATGTTAAACTGATAAAATATAATAGACATCAAGTTTAACTGCAGCGGAACAAGCAATCCATTAAAAGAGTCAAGTATAAATTAAAATCTATTATCTTTTATGATTTAAAAGGTTTTTCATCACTGTTATTGCTGAGACTCAGCTTAATAAATAATCCACATCATGAAATCATCCATGCACTATAGGCCAAGGATATTCTTTAGTATCACTACCACGAATTATCCATGCTCTACGGGCCAAAGATAATCGTATTTTCATCAACGGTCTTGATCATGCCATAAAATAATTAATCTTTGCACCCTTAGCCGAAGAGAATCCATAGCCATAATCATAACAAAAACTGTCCATCAATGCACTACGGGCCAATGAGGTCTTTTCCACATGATTTGTAACATTACGGTCATAATTATACCGAATAATCCCTGGTCATAATCATACAAAGTCCATCTATGCACTATAGGCCACAGATGACTTTCAACATAACATAAACATGAGGATGATGACAATGATATAAGATTTCAATAAAACAAGTTCAAGAATTAATTTGTCCAAGAACTACTAATGTCCAAATTGTCAACATGATACTACTTTGTAGAGTAAAATTCAAGAATGATTAGAAGAATATTTCAATGAAAAGATACTGGATGAAGAGCAAATTTCAAGGATATTCTACTAATTTCATGGAGTATAGAAGTCAAAACTGTAACCAACTGAGTATAATAAAGAATGGAATAACAAAAGAAATCACCATGGATGCGATACTTCGCATAGACAGGTTATTCCAACAGAATACTAAATAACGGAACCAGGTCAGGTGAAATTCACACCGACACGATGTTCCAACAGAATAATAAATGATGGAACCAGATCCGGCGTATAGCACAAATAGGATATTCCGACATAATAATAAAGACGGAATAATTAAAATGGAACCAGGTCCGGCGTATAGTACCGACAGGATATTTCGACAGAATAATAAAGACAGAATAATAGAAGAATGTCACCAAGTATAGGGTAGCCCGCGTATACAGGTTATTCCAACAGAACAATAAAGTAATGGAATAATAGAAGTTCTCTTCTTAAATACAAAAGAATAATATCCCTTACCGTAAATTAATACTTGATATAAGAGTAGTGAAGTAGCAGAAAAATTTTCTTCTATCTCTCTATAGTTTCTCTCTCTAGAATTCAGTGAATTCGTAAGAAAATAATGAAGGAATGAGCTTCTATTTATAGGAAATGGAATGCATAGTAACTAATCCATGAACGGTCCAGATTAATTTACTTTAATCTGACGGTCCATATTTAAAGAAAAATCTTTTAAATAAAATATAATATAGTCTATATATATAAAAAGATTTTTACTTTGCAAACACTATGCGGACACTATACAAACACTATGCATAATAAAATATAATATATTCTATTTATAGAATAACTTTAATAAAATATTCTATTTTATATAACAAGATTTTACTATGCAAAACACTATGCATAATAGAATATAATATATTCTATTTATAGAATAACTTTAATAAAGTATTCTGTTTTATATAAAAAGATTTTACTATGCAAAATACTATGCACAATAGAATATAATATATTCTATTTATAGAATAACTTTATAAAAGTATTTTGTTTTATATAAAAAGTTATTCTGTTTTATTACATTAATAATACCAATAAAACAAAACTTATCACCTTTATTATAATTTCAACCAACGGTTTAAAAAATTAGCACATTTCTTCATGGAATAATATTGTACTTAAAAACGATTTGGACCGAAAAGAAATATATTTTTTGGGTGAATAGTATCCCGTGAACAGTAATTCGGGAATAGTACCCTGTATATAGTATCCCGATACAAAAAGTGTCCCAAATACCTGAGTGAACAATACTAGAGTGAATAGTAATCAGGTGAATAGTAACCTGTGAATAGTAATTCGTGAATAGTACTCGGATACGAAAAATACCCCAAACACCCGAGTGAATAATATTCAGGTGAATAGTAATTTAGGTGATTAGTAACCTGTGAATAGTAACTCGTGAATAGTATTCTGACACAAAAAGTGTCCCGAATACCCGATTGAACAATACTGAGTGACTTATCACATACGAATCAATAATCAATATCGTGTGCTACTATGCAACCACGCGTATTACTGTACTTTTTCTACCAAGTAGTTCAACAGTTTTAACGGTAACACTTCCGCCGTTATACTCATAAAAATATTTTTGTTGTTTTCTCAATCCGACAATAATTCCATTGTAGGGTCCACCAATGATTGTACCGTCGTACGGATATTCCCCGACAAAAAGAATATTCCCTGACCAATCAAATATAATATGACAACTTGCATACTTTGAAAAATTTATAAATACTACCCAAAACTATAACATTATCTCAACTCCACACCATAATATAAAAAAAATTATTTTGAGAAAATTAATTCTTTATTCATTAAATCTTGGGTTTCACAAGTAATTACTATAACAATTATTGAGTTGTGACTTCTTAAGTAATATTCAATAATTGTGCAATACTGTGTGCTAATGTGCAACAACACGTATTACTGTCGTTTTCTTCAACCAATCGCTTTCTGTCATGGGGCCCACAAAAGACTGCACCGTCGTACGAATATTCCTCGACAGGAAGAATATTCCACGACCAAACGAATATTCCCCGAAAAAAATGAGTATTTTATAACCACTTGCTTATTTAAAAAATTTACATATATCACCTGTAACTTTAAACTTTTATCAATTTAACCATTTACTGAATAGTAATTATAAGAAAATTGAATACTTTTATTTCATAAAATTTGGGGTCTTACAATCTCCCCTCTTTATGAAATTTCGTCCCCGAAATTTACGTACCTGGTATTTCAAAGAGTTGAGAATACCTTGCTTTCATTTCAGATTCCATCTTCCCTGTTGTCATGATTTCTCCATTGCTCATCTCATGTATTTCAGATATCATTCTAGAATACAACTTCAAAACAAGGGTTAATTGAACAAATTAACATATCACATAATATCCCGATATTATTACTGACCAACAAATAAGCTTAGGTAGGACTCACTAACGAAGGTTTACTCTTCTCTCCCTTCCTAGTTCTATTCCACGATCTCCGCCAAAGATCATATCCCTAAGCTCTGATAGCAAATGTAACGCCCCCAAAATAGGTCCAATCCACCCAACCCATTCTGAGTCGCCAAATACATTGTACAAAAAATAACTACAACTTTATTACTACAATTATCGTGTAAAATACAATAACACATATGTTGTGAGATTTGATACAAATATATACCAACTGTGACTCATGTCCCAATCGTGGACCGCACCTCACAGTGATACCTTACATAAAGGTACAGTCAATAACTATTTTAGAAATAAAAATATTTGGGAAGTGCTCAAGGAAACCTTCGTACATGGGAGGCCATGCGTCTAGGTTATGATAGATATCATATGCCCACATAATTATCCATGGTTGACCCAATAAACCTAAAAGAAAAACGAGAATATTATTGTCATATTCTTTCCAATGGTGAGTCTTCTCTTGACATATCATTATCTCCACCGTCTCTAATTGAGAATTATACTTCAACCAAACTCCAAGATCATATAGGTAGTGCTTGTAGATATACTCAGCAAGTAGATGTGCACAACTATGTCTTATGATAACACGAGGTTGTATGTCATTAGACATCTTGTATGAACATTGGGTTCGCTTCACCTTAATTGATTCACCAAATATAACTATTAAATGATGTATAGAATACAACACACTTTTCTATACTGTTTAGGGATAACCTCCACAGCTAGAGAACACCGTTCTATTCTCATGTTACCCCCGCTCGACCCAACTACACTCTTATTACCTGAAAGGAATTATGAAGCAAAAGGGTGAGCACAAATAGCCAGTAAAGAATATCATGACTAAAGATAAATAAATTATCAATAGCCTTCAGCAGTAATAAATCAGATATTTATAATATATGGTAGATGATAAAACTTTTCAACCATAGTTACAACGGAACGAACAATCCATTTGAAGAGTCAAATAGACCATAAAGTCTATTATCTTCTCCATGTTAAAAGTCCACCAATAATATTTTATCCCTGTAACATCAATCAACAGTTCTGGTCCACAATCATATGAATAGCTCATAATCATAATTGTGGTTCTAAATTTCTCTTCTCATCCAAGACGAAGATAATTTTCAGCACCTGTCTTTACCTGAACATCAAAGATCATGATTATACTAAATCACAGTTCCTATTAATAATCATCCTAATAAATTCATCTTTTCACTACGGGCCAAAGATATTCAACAATATGTCATCTTTGCACTACGAGCCAAAGATATTCAACAACAGTTCATCTTTGCACTACAGGCCAAAGATATTCAACAACAGGTCATCTTTGCACTACAGGCCAAAGATATTTAACAACAGGTCATCTTTGCACTACATGCCAAAGATATTAATATCTCAAAAAATATATAATCATTTCAGAATTTATATAAACCATAATTATAATCATGTTGATTAATTCACCTTTGCTCTTAAGTTAAAGATATTCAATTATAAATTCAAAGGTCATGATCATACCAGTTAACAATTCATCTTTGCACTACTGGCTAATGAGAACCCATAGTCACAATCATACCAATAATCTACCCATCTTTACGCTCAAGTCAAAGAGAAATTTCATCACCAGGATTACAAAAAAATGTTATATATGATAATAAAAATAATATGATCAACAACTGCATTTAATTTCAAGAGTAAGATTCATAAATCAACGATAATTTGGTCAGGAAAAAAACCAATTTTGTCGTGAATAGTACTCGTGAATAGTAATTTATGAATAGTAACTCGTGAATAGTAACTCATGAATAATAACTCGTGAATAGTACTCCGTATTCGTATATAGTACCGTATACGTAAATAATGTCATATACGTAAATAGTGCCATATACATGAATAGTGCCGTATATGTGATTAGTGTCGTATACGTGAATAGTAACCCCGACATAAAAAAGATAGAAATTCCACAATAAAATTCATACCAATATTTCCGTTTAATGATATTGAAAGAATAACATCATTATAAAGAAAATAACTTCCCTTACTATTACTTATCATCCCTTACTATCCTTTACTATCCCTTACCTCAAAAAGACAGTACTTCTTACTGGAATACTGAATATAGTGCTGAAGGAACTTGCACCGTATAGAAACACTCAAAATATCAAAATACTCAGAAGAATACGCTCGATAATATAGGGAGAGAAAGCGAGAGAAAACTTCAGTTTCTGGTGTGTTTTTCAATTCTAACCTAAGCACCTTATTTATAGGAAATTTCTTAGAACACCGAAGCAGAAAATTTAATATAATATTAATATATATATATATATATATATATATATATATATATATATATATATATATACAAATTTCTTACGCCCGCTTTCCTAGATCTGAATTCAGCAACTTATATCACATGCCAGACCCACAACTAATGACAAAAACATTTTTCATATTAAAAAATAATTAAAACTTCCAAAAATCAATTATTTCGGAACTTCGAAATTTCAATAATTCATAATAAATAGCCCTTTTGTCAAAAAAATTCAAACCTTATGTCTTTTCCATAGAAAATTCCATTATCTACAACTTTACAAAAGAAAGTTTTTCCAAATTCCAAACAGAAATTGACCGGAATCCATAAACGGGCGATTTTTCATGCTATAATCAAATTTCTGTCAAGAAATGGGGTCCACCGACACACAAAATATGTGTTAATCATTTAATACAACAAAAATACTCTTTCTCCTCATATACTCATATATCCCACATTCTTTGTAAAAAATATCACCATTATTATATTATTAAAATATAATAATATATTTAAATGAATTATTTTATCAGAAAAAGATAAAATATTAATTTTCAATAATTGTCACATTAAAAATTTTCTCCATCTATATCCAAATAAAATCAATATTTTCCTCATCATATAAATCAATAATTAATTATTCACAAATAATATTACAGAATCACAATACTGACAACCAGGCAGTTCCCCAGGAAAGCGGGAACTTTCCAATAAGGATTTCTCCTTACTGGCGCGCAATTAGGTCACCAAACCTCTCATTAGACAGAACTTTCTAGACATTGCCAATAATGTTATCTAATAATATTATTCAGATAATATGAATTATTGCTTCGATAATGGAAAATACTGTGTAGCGACAATTATTGAAACAACAGTAATATAAAATTTCAACGTAGCAATTATTGAATCAATAAAATAAAATATTGAACAGTAATTACTGTAACAATTATTGAGTAGTGCCTTATTACGTAAGAATCAATAATTGTGCAATACTGTGTGCTACTGTGTAACAACGCGTATTATTGTGTTTTAACCACTGGGAATTCCAACAATATTAACGGTAATAACTACGTCGTTATTTATAAAAACTCATACTTTTTGTTTTCTTCATCCAATCCCTTTCCGTTATGAGGCCCACAAAAGACTGCATCGTTGTATAAATATTTCCCGACAGGAAGAATATTCCACGACCAAACGAATTTCCCCGACAACAATGAGTATTTTATATCCTCTGGCTTGTTTAAAATATTTACACATATCACCTTTAACTTTAAACTTTTATCAATTTAACCATTTACTGAATAGTAATTATAAGAAAATTGAATACTTTTATTTCATAAAATTCGGGGTCGTACATTTTAAGTCACATGGGGTTAGTAAGATTAGGTCACCCACATCTCCGATTGTCAAAACCTAGTTGTTAGCCTCAATAATGCATAGAAGGGTAATTTGGTCTTTTGTATTTCCAATTTAATGACATTCTTGTCATTTGGCAAACCCTTAGGGTTTGACCCTTAGAGTTTAGCACAAAACATTTATAATATCTAGCGATTAGGGTTTGTACAAAATAAATAAAAAAATAAAATAAAAATCTTAGTTTCTAAAATTTGTAATTAGGGTTTCCTTAATTAAATTAATTTTCTAATTACTTTATACAGGAACATTAGGGTTCAATATCACTAATTATATTTAACCTTACTAATTAAATAATTAGGGTTTACAATTAGTAATTAGGTTTTAAAATTACTAATTAGGGTTACTAAATATAGAAATTAGGGTTTCTAGTTTAGTAATCAGGGTTTAAAATTTTAGGGTTTTTATAATTATCAATTATAATTCTAATACTTGTTAATTAATCACATTAACACAATTACCAATAAATCTTGAACTCTAATTTGAGTTTCAAATTAGGGTTTAACACTTAAAATTAGGGTTTTAATAACTTAGGGTTTTTAAAAAAATTATTTAGGGTTTCTAAATTTTAATTATGGTTTACCTAATTAATCATTTAATACAAAACATAAATCATATAACACAGTTATATAATAGTCTTAAATTTCCCATTTGAATTACAAAATAGGGTTAAACAAATTAATGCTAGGGTTTTGACATTATACACCATAATTGATCAACCATCCTCAATACGTACATACAGTACATATTTAAAGCACTGAAAAATCAAAATATAATTAATATTATATTATTGTTCTCATTCCTTGATAAAAATCTAAAATTAAGGTTTGGATTCCATATATAATTTATTCTTCCATATTTAACCTTAATAATAAAGGTAAAATAATTAATTTAATAATTCGTACTAAAATTCATATAAAAAATAATTATTATAATTATTCAAAGAAAATCATTTCATATATTATTTAAATAATATATAACTATATTTTTATGGAAAATATATTTTTATAATAAAATTAATTATTATAAAAATATATTTTATAATAATCAGTAATTCTAAAATAAAATTATTTATAAATATTAATGTAATAAATATATTTTTATTTATCACATAAATACATAGACACCTTATCTTGTACAATTTGTCATCCTAAAAATTAAAAAAAAAATTATACGCAAAATTTCTGATTTATTTATATAGAAAATATCGGGTTATTACATTCACCTTCCCTTATAAATATTCCGTGTCCGGAATCACCGTTTTAAAACCTATACATACAAGGGTACATAGCATACACAATCATTGCAATTAGATCTCGATAATAATTGATCGAACTGATCTTTAACTATTCACTTAAAGCTTGTCTATCTAATTAAACGGAAATTTGATTTCTAAAAGAACTCAAATTCCTCCTTCAAAATAATTTATAAAATAATTTTACTATATATAAGAAAATAATATATAAGAAAATAAAATTGATTAGAATAATACCTGGAGTTGCATCCCCGGCTGCCATGATATCTTGAACAGTCATGTTGAAGACGCTTGCGGTTGATTTCGTTGGTTTGTTAGTTAATGTGACGCCCCCAAAATTAGGTATACATCACCCATCTTGAGTTGCCAGATACATGGTACAGAATTCAAATACAACTTAATAATACAACTGTCGTGTACAATACGACAAAATATAAACTGTGAGTTTAAACATCAAAGGAAACGAAGGTAACGTGAAAGTGTTGATTTGAAAAAGATTTATAAATAGTGGAGGTAACGAAGGTTTCTCCCAAATGAGTTTAAACAGATATATCAAAGTCTAACTTCTCTATAGTTAACTTCAAACATTGAACACAACTAGGTGCAATAAAAGAGTGAGTAGACTGGTATCTAACACGGTATAGACTTCACAAGAGTTTATTACTAACATACCCGTGACAATTTTATTCAGGTTCCTCGTCACGAAAAAAAAATGCTCTCTCTTAAATTATTGGTTTTGGCTTGTCTGGAACATCCTTTGGTGCCTCCATCCTAGCTGAAATTGTCTTCGGTGAACGACAAAATCGGGCTAAATGACCTTCTCTTCCACAACTATAGCATGCTTTGGACGGCATCACGTAGTTTGGACTGATGTGTCCCTCCCGTTCGCATTTGAAGCATATGATAGGTGGTCGTTCTCCTTCCTTAACAACGGGTGTTGGTGCTGACGTCTTTCCATCATTGTTGAATCTGCTCTTCTTGAAATGTCCATTCTTATTGTTTTGACCATGATTACCACCGAAGTGGTTACCATTTCTGGCATGTTGATTCCCTCCATGCTTATTGTCACCGCTTTAATGACTGTTATCACATGTATTATCATTTTGCCGGCTGCTCTCTTTTGGTTGCGTTGACTCATTATCGCGCTCTAATAACTGAGCCCTATTTACAAAATCTTAATACAAACAAAGTTTATGAGAAATAAGATATTGACGTATCTCTGGCTTAAAACCTCTTAAAAACATCCGTATCATTCTCTCTTCATTATCAACCAAGTGGGACGCAAATCGGGACAACTCGACAAACTTGACTTCGTACTGCGATACGGTCATGTTATTTTGCTCCAAATTGATAAATTCCACCTCCTTCATGTGACGAATGCTTTCGGGAAAGTACTTGTCATTGAACAGCTCTTGGAACTTGTCCCAAGACATCTTGAGTGCGTCAGGCTGAGTTCGTTTTACATATTCCCACCAGTGATCTGCCTCTTCACGCAACATAAAGGTGGCAAAGGGAACCTTTTGCTCCTCGGAGCATCCCAAGACATCAAATATCTTGGTGATCTGCTTTAACCATGTCTCTACCTTAAGTGGTTCTGGCTTTCCCAAAAACTTCGGTGGTCCCAACTCCTTGATTTGCTTAGAGATGACCAACCGTGGGTTGCCATTGTTTCCTCCTGCATTATGAACAGGAGCCGCCTTCGCCCGATGTTGCATGAATTCTAAAAAGCTCTTCAACGTACAGTCGTTCATCAATTGATCAATGTTGTTGTTTACAGGAGGATTATCGCCATCTTGTTGCACATTGTCCTGATTATTGATTTGTGGAGAATCAACGGTCACATGTGCTCCATTGCTATTCTCAACATTCTCGGATGTCATTTTCAGATACTATCACAAAACAAAAGGTTAATTGAAATGTAACATATTATCCCTATATTCTGACAGACCAATTAAATACCAAATAAACTTTGGTAGGTCATACTAGCGAAGGAATTCCTCGTCTCTCCCCTCCTAGTTCTTGTCTCACATCTCAGCCAGGGATCATATCCCTAAGCTTTGATACCAACTGTGACGCCCCCAAAATTAGGTATACGCCACCCATCTTGGGTCGCTACTTACACGGTACATAAATCCAAATACAATCTCAAATACACAACTGTCGTGTACAATACGACAAAACATAAACTGTGAGTTTGAATACAAATATTGTCTACTAGAGATTATACAAACTCAAAAGGAGTCCTTATTACAATTATTATCACACTATTTCACAGAATAGTGAGGACTACTAATGCTATCCTCTGAACTATCCCTCCGTTCCCCGACTCGCCCCAGCTATATTCTCATTTCCTGAAGAGAACAGTGAAAGAAAGGGTGTGCTCAACTAGCCCAGTAAGAAATATTATGACTAAGATAACGCAGAATAAATTATCATTAGTCTTCAACAATGTTAAACTGATAAAATACAATAGACATCTTGGGTCGCCACTTACATGGTACATAAATCCAAATACAATCTTAAATACACAACTGTCGTGTACAATACGACAAAACATAAACTGTGAGTTTGAATACAAATATTGTCTACTAGAGAGTCTAAAAACTTAAAAGGAGTCCTCATTACAATTATTATCACACTATTTCAGAAAATAGTGAGGACTACTAATGCAAACATCTAGGACCATCACTCTGTTTCCCGACTAGTCCCAGCTACGTTCTCATTTCCTGAAGAGAACAGTAAAAGAAAGGGTGAGCTCAACTAGCCCAGTAAGAAATATTATGATTAATATAATGCAAAAAAATTTATCGTTAACCTTCAACAGTGTTAAACTGATAAAATATAATAACTATCAAGTTTAACTGCAGCGGAACAAGCAATCCATTAGAAGAGTCAAGTAGGGAATAAAATCTACTATCTTCTAGGATTTAAAAGGTTTTTCATCACTTTTATCACTGGGACTCAGCTTAATAAATAATCCACATCATCGAATCACCCCTGCACTACGGCCAAGGATATTCTTTAGTACCACGACCATGAATTATCCATGCACTATGACTAAAGATAATCATGTTTTCATCAACGGTCCTGATCATACCATAAAACAATTCATCTTTGCACTACGACCAAAGAGAATCCATAGCCATAATCATACCAACAACTGTCCATCAATGCACTACGGGCCAATGAGGACTTTTTCCACATCATTTGTAACATTACAGTTATGATTATACCGAATAATCTCTGGTCATAATCATACCAAGTCCATCTATGCACTACAGGCCCCATATGACTTTCAACATAATATAAGCACGAGGATGATGACAATAATAATGATATAAGAATTCAATAAAACAAGTTCAAGAATTAATTTATCCGGGAACTAATAACGTCCACATTGTAAACATGATACTTCTTTGTAGAGTAAAATTCAAGAATGCTCAGAAGAATATTTTCATGAAAAGATAATGGATGAAGCGTAAATATCAAGGATATTCTACTAATTTCATGGAGTATAGAAGTCAAAGTTTTAACCAACTGAGTATATAATAAATAATGGAATAACAAAAGAAATCACCATGCATTCGATAGACCGCACATACAGGTTATTCCAACAGAATAATAAATAACGGAACTATGTCCGACGAAAAATGTATAGACAAGATATTCCAATAGAATAATAAAGAATGGAACCAGGTCCGGCATAAACGCACAGATAGGATATTCTGACAAAATAATAAATAATGGAAATAGGTCCGACATAAACTGTGATAACCCGGGACTTCGAATAATCAAAATTTTACGAATAATTTTTTTATTATTTAATATTGACATTGAGTATTAATATTGTACTGAGAATTTGCGAGACAAGTCTCGCGAATTAGTTAATATGTGATTTGACTAAGAAAATAGAGTAGAGTTGTGCTTAACAACTTTAGACAACCCTAATCCTAATTTTCGGATAGGGATTCGATAGAAAATACAATTAAAAAAATTTATTTTTGATGATGTGTTTGGACTGTATAGAAATGCTGACCAATGGTTGACTGGATGAGGTTTATAATTAATAAACCTTAATAAGGGATTTAAAACCCTAATCTTAAATTTAGAAAATAAATTGTACAGTTAAAAACCCTAATTATACGTTAAAGAACCCTAATTTAAAAATCTGGGATTTCCTAAACTCTAATTAGGCAACTCTAATTTTTATTGGCAAGCCTAATGTGTTTAATTAAACATAAATGTGATTAGAAACCCAAATTATAATTTAGAAATTTTATTTTTCTAATTAAACCTAATTTTGAAAATCCTAGAAGTTAGATTTTTAAAACCTAAGGGTTAGGATTTTAGGGTTAAACCCTAGATTGCTCAAACCCTAAACCCTAAGGGTTTGCAACAAATGAGAAATCTAGAAATAAAAGGAAATGACCATAATACCCTTTTTATTATATTTTATAAGCTAACTTGCAAAATTGGTAAAATCTTTAGTTGGTCACCAACTATGTTGACTTAAAAGACATAAAATCTCAGCAAATCAGCCCTACATGACAGCCAACATCAACCCATTCAATGAATCAAACTATATATAAATGGATTTGGAGAGAGAAAGTTCACAAAAATAGCAAAATTTATGTCCAACACTCAACAAACTCTCTCTCTCACCTAACCTCCGAATTTCTCTAGTAGATCAGTCACTTTATCACCTTCTAGATCAACAATATCCGTTCAGTAGATCAAGGATAAAAAATTTTGATAGAAAGGTATAAAGCTCAAAATTATTTTGATCTTTGTTGCTTAGAATTTTTTTATGTTTTTGTGTTTAGAGTCTTGCTATAAGGTGTTTATATATGATCTATGTTGATCCATGATGGATTTAAATAATCAAAGTGGGTAAAAAAGTGATTTTTAAAAATCTGTTCTTGAGTTGGAAAAGTGGTCTGAAAAGAAATATCAGTGGCCATAGATCCTTTCTCGTATATGTTATGTGTTGTTTTAAACTTGATATCATTAGCCTAGTATGTAGGCTTTAAACTGAAAGTGATAGAATAGAAATTTGATATCTAGATTTGATGTTATTCATGGTCAAAACCCGTTGACCGGGTATGACCATAAACTTTCTGGGTAACCCAGAAAGAGTTAAACAGCGTCTCATAAGAATTCTTAGCCGCTTGATCTATCCGATTTGGTGATGTTTGTTGATATTATGATATTCATCTTGTAGCCTGTAAGGTGTACTATAGATTCATTCTTGTAGAACATTAAAAAAACCAGTAGATCCATCGTGATAAATGGTCAAACTAGGACATTTGGTCACGACTGGAATTTTCTGGGAATTTCCAGATTCTAAGAACAAGCCGTCTGACATACTTTGACCGAATTAGATCTGGCACCTGTGATGTTTTTAGACAGAGATCTTGACATGTCATTACTCTATGTCATGTATACTACCCGTTTGAATCATAAAATCATCAAAACAGTAAACGAAACCTAGATTAAAATGGGCTGGAAAGTGACACCACAAGCTGCCTGGGTTTCTGGGTTTGCCCAGAAAACCCAGGTATGGTCTAATAGGGACTTTGAGAGACCAGATCTTTTTGTTGTGTTATTGTTTGATCAAAGTTCCTGTTGGATGTTGTAGTGTTACATGAGTACTACACGATTGAGGTTTAAGTTGGCCTAGAACATTAATACACTGAGGATAATGGCTGGTCAAACGAGCCGCATTGATCATGGAGCTGTCAGTGTTCTTGAGCTCAAGGACACCAACAGCGACGCTTTTTGTTGCTAAAGCCCTTTAGCGACGGTTTAATTAGTTTTATTTTCTGTTTTTTCAGAAAATAATTAAAAATAAAAAATAAATTACTAAAAATGGTTTTAAAAATTATTTTAAATTATGAAAAATAATTTTTGACCAATTCTAATTTTTTTCTTTAATATTTATAATTATTTAAATATTAAATGTATTTAATTTATTTAATTAGTGTATTAAATAAATTAGAGAAAAATGATTTAATATTATGAAAAATAATTTTAAATAAGAATAATGTATTTAAAAATATTTTGAGTTATAAAATGTAACTTTTAATATTTTTTGAGAATTTTCATTAATAATTTAATATTAATGATATTAGATTTATTTTATTATTAAATTAAATAAATAAGATAAAAAATGATTTTAATGATTTAAAAATCATTTTAATTAAAGAATAAAGTGTTAGAAAATATTTTAAATTATAAAATATAATTTTCAATATTTTTGGAGAATTTTCATTAATAAATTAATATTAATGATGTTTGATTTATTTAATTGTTATATTAAATAAATGAATTTAAAATGATTTTATTGATTTAATAATCATTTAAAAATGAGAAAAATGATTTAAAAATATTTTAAGTTATAATTAATGACTTTTAATATTTAGAAGATAACTTCATTAATATTTATATATTAATGGTGATGATTTAAAAATGATTTTTAATTATTATAAAATCATATAAGGAGAATATTGTTGATATAAAAATATTTTAAGTTATGGATAATAACTTTAATATTTTGACAAGTATGTTATTAATATTTTTATATTAATAATGATAAGATTATTTGATCATTAAATCATTTAAAAATAATTTAAGTGTTTGAAAAATTATTATAAATTATAATAATTACTTGATAATTATTAAAAGCTTTCGAAAAATATTATTATTGATAATTGACTTATCTAAATTAATATTGAAGCTTAGAGACCCAGTGTAAGTGACAGGTAACTGTGTTAATTGTCGGATAGGGTGATCAGAACACCGAGAATGGACCGAAGTCCAACCAGACTGAACTAGTTTGACTTGTTAAGTGTTTATATAGAATATAAATACTAATGTGGCTATGTGGTAATGTGCCTAGGAGAAGTTTGACTGTAAAATACAGTGTTATGTGTTATAAATAATTGTGCTAATTGTGAGGCCGACATTGTTGATTATAGGTCTTACGAACGCAATTAATTATATTGTGTAGCTGTAGTCAGCGGAAAAGGCAAGTTCCCTAACTCAATCTTGAGTTATTTCATTCTATTATTATTGGTGGATAATTATTGCTAATTATACCACGTCCAGGGATTTATTGTTGATAATTCGCAGTTAGTGCATGCTTAATAGTTCAAATTGAATTATTGATTCAAAAAATATACATTGGTAGAATAACTGTTGTTGGATATTCATATTCGTAGAAGATAGAATTGATAGTACAGATAATTCCTGTTTATTATCAAATTATATTGAGAAATGTCTTAGCTAATTATTCTGGCTAGACGAACATTTGTTAGAACTTGATAAATTCAAGAAAAGAATTCAATTGTTATTGGTAGATTGATGCCAATTATTTCGAAAAGATCAATAAGTAAATAGAATTTGAAATCACAGTATTTCGTTATTAAATCAAAATCTTGATTCTGAGACTGAGAAGAACAACCTTTTATATAAAGGGAACATTTTTGGTCGTGAATTCGACCTTTGCGCGCGTTTTGAGTATTATGCATAATATAGGGTACAAAGAGTTGACCGGCTCTAAGTACTTGCAGAGGGGTATGATTTAATCTTTATGGCTATCTGATACTCCTGGTATGTATCAAAGTAAATCTTTGATAGATACCCGAGAAAATAAGTTCAAAGATCTAGTGAGATCACTCAGCATAATCTGGAAAATATTCCACTTTGTTATTGCGTAGAATTTATTCTTGTTTATTCATTAGAATATCGTAGAAACTTTGAAAGCGTTGTACTATTTCATTATTGAATTATTGTGTTGTATAGAATACGAGAAGACTTGTTATTGAATAACGATTTGTTCAGCTATTTTAAAGTTCTCCGAACTTTGGTTTTATTCTATCAAAATAGATAGTTTGTTGTTTTGAATTCTTATACATTTATTGTATGTCTTAACTTGCGGGGCAAATTAGTTGCTCACCCTTGCTAAATAAAATTTTTCAGCTAGGGATGAAGTTGCAGGAGATGCTTCGAAGGATAAAGGCAAAGGCATAGTTATTAACTAGTTATGATTAACGTATTTATTATATTGTTTTGTAAACCCTTTTTGTATATCTAAGGGGTATGTTTGTAATGTTAAGGTTAGCGGACCTGAGACTAATGTATTAACAACATATGTTAATGTGATATGTATTATTATTTCTATATGAATGGGTAGATAGTTAGTATTATAATGTGGATCGTGAACACCAAACTCGGGGGTCAGGTAACCCGGATTTGGGGGTGTCACATGTTGGTATTAGAGGTGTAGGTTATAAACCTTAAGTGGGGCGGGGAAAGCCCTAGGATTATAACCATAAGCGAGATAGAGAATACTCATTTAGAGTACTAAGTGAGAGATTGCCGAAGTGCAACGATAGTGAGAAATGGGGACACATAGTGTGAGGAGTTTGTACTAATGAAGTAGTAATCAAGTTATTTAGATTGATTGTAGGATGTCTGGAGAAGATCAAATGAGTACGGAGATGCTAGCGGCTGTTGCACCAATGCCAGAAGCCAAGGTGCTAGCGCAAATTGAATCGGTTGATAAGGTGGGAGAAGTTGAACCTATGGTTAATCTGGGGAGCGATCATGACGATTATCCCGAGATGTATCTAAGTGGAGATGAGGAGGCAGAGTCTGAGCCAGCTAAGGTAGAGTTAAAGAATAAGACTAAAGTTGAAGAACAAGATCAACTAGTTGCAAAAGTTCAAGAACTCCGGAATAAGGCGTTTCTCTTGGAGCAGCTATGGAAGACAGAACGAGCGTTATGCGAAATGACTGAAGAAAGGAACAAACTCAAGGTGCAGGTGGACAGAATGAAGGCGGAAGATGGTGGATCATCTAAAGGGACCAGCAAGAAGGACAAGAAGAAGAGAAAGAGGGACAACGACAACCCTAATTCTGAAAAGTCAAGCTCGAAGAAGAAGCAAGCCCGTGGCAAGTGTGGAAAGAGCCATTTGGGGGAATGTATGTGGGGTTAGAATGTGTGTTATAATTATGGTCAGGAAGGACATCTATCACCAAATTGTCCTAAACCAAAGAAAGGAGGATGTTTTGCATGTGGTGGAACGAGTCATAGGGTTAAGAATTGTCCTAAAAGGAAGAAAGATGGACAAAGTGGACGGAAAAAAGATTAAGTGTGAGGAGTATAATCTTTTGGAGTATAACTTTTGTATGCCTCCACTTTTTGTGTAAAGTTGTAGTAATGAATCCCGACTTTTGTCACAATGGGATAGTAAACGTTTGTAGTTGTATGTGCAGTGTACTGAAAAATTACTATGTATTATTTGCATAAATATAAATGCAATAATATGTTTGTACGAATTAATTTTTTTTCTCTATATGAACATAAGATTTAGATTACTTTGTAAGTTCTTAAAACTCATATTTATAGTAAGTTAATGACTCATAATTTAATGAAATGTTTTGAACCCCTCAGCGAATGGACGCCAAAGGTCTGACTAGGATAAGTTCATTCACTCATATAATTGTGGCAAGTTCCTGAACTCATAAATGTGGTAAGTTTGATGAACTGGTAATAACCGTGTGTGAATGGAGAATAATAACCTTTTGTGTAAAGTTGTGTTGTTAATCCTGATATGATTTAAAAAGGGATAGTAATATGTGAAATACTAAATGTACTATGTGCTATTTGAATAAATATGAGATTATGTGAGAATTAATATAATATTTTTATTTAAATCAGATCATGCCGCCTAGACGACAGAATCGAAACCAACGAGAAGAACAATCAGTGAATAATGAAGGAGGTCAAGCTGACCCAATGCAAATTTTTACAAATATGATAGCCCAAGCTATGGAGAATAGAGCTCCCACAGGAAGAGGAAGAGCGAGAGAACACCTAGCTGATAGATTAGCTAACTTCAAGGACTTTAAAGCGGTAGGACTGTCGAAATTCAAGGGAACCACCGATCCGATTGAAGCCCAAACTTGGGTAAAGGAGATGGAGAAAGCATTCATCATTGCACGTGTGGCAGAAGAGCAAAAGACGGCTTTTGCAACTTATCTGATGAAGGGAGAAGCTAATTACTGGTGGGAGATGAACCAAACAAGAGCTGGTACGGAGGTGGTGTTGTGGACAAGATTCAAGGAGTTGTTCTTTGAGAACTACTTCTCACCAAGTATACAATCCAGAATGGAAGTCAAATTCTTAGAACTAAAGCAGAAAAACATGTCGGTATCTGAATATGCTGCCAAATTCAACGAGCTGGAAAGATTTGCACCTCATCAGGTGGACACAGAGGCGAGAAAGGCAAGAAGATTCGAGAACGGACTGAAACCAGGAATATTCAACAAGGTAGCCGTATTGCAGATTAACACATTCGCGGCGTTGATGGAAAAGGCGTTAATTGCTGAAGGAGGGAGCGAAGCTGTGTCTCGATTTCATCAGGATAAGAAGAAGAAGACAAATGATGGAGGAAGCAGTGGAGATAGTAACCCGAAGAAGAGGAAATAGAGCGAGAATACCCAAACGAGTAGCAAAATTGAAGGGAATAGAAAAGGAAGGGAGCCATATGCAAATTGTGGTAAGAACCATGCTGGTGTTTGTCTAAAGAAGAAGGGGGTTTGTTATAACTGCGGGCAAGAGGGGCATATTTCACCCAATTGTCCCAGTCCGAAGAAAATTCAAGGTTGCTTTGGATGCGAATCGACTAATCATTTGGTTCAAAACTATCCGAAGAAGAATGCGGAAAAGGAAAGTGGCAACAAGGGACCCAGTGGTAGTACCTTGGCGATTCGAGGACCTGCACAGCCAGGAAAACCAACGGCCCGTACTTTCAACATGACGACGCAAGATGTAGTGGCAACTCAGGACGTGGCAGCAGGTAATGATTTCATTACACGAATAATAGGAGTTAGATAATTCTGTGAACTGTTTTCTTTTATAGATTCAAGTCACAGGTTAGAATTTGAAACCAAAATTAATATTGTGGTCATAAGAATGAATTAATGATACAACTTTAAAAGATTTTAGAGAATAAGAAAGCGGTGATTCCGAGGACGGAATCCTTTTAAGGAGGGGTTAATGTGATAACCCAGGATTTTGAATAATCAAAATTTTACGAATAATTTTTTTTTTAATATTGACATTGACTGTTAATATTGTACTGAGAATTTGTGAGACAAGTCTCGAGAATTAGTTAATATGTGATTTGACTAAGAAAATAGAGTAGAGTTGTGCTTAACAACTTTAGAAAACCCTAACCCTAATTTTCGGATATGGATTCGATAGAAAATACAATTAAAATAATTGTATTGTTGATGATGTGTTTGGACTGTATAGAAATGTTGACCAATAGTTGACTGGATGGGGTTTATAATTAATAAACCTTAATAAGGGATTTAAAACCCTAATCTTAAATTTAGAAAATAAATTGTACAGTTAAAAACTCTAATTATACGTTAAGGAACCCTAATTTAAAAATCTAGAATTTCCTAAACCCTAATTAGGCAACTCTAATTTTTATTGGCAAGCCTAATGTGTTTAATTAAACTTAAATATGATTAGAAACCCTAATTATAATTTAGAAATTTTATTTTTCTAATTAAACCTAATTTTGAAAATCGTAGAAGTTAGATTTTTAAAACCTAAGGGTTAGGATTTTAGGGTTAAACCCTAGATTGCTCAAACCCTAAACCCTAAGGGTTTGCAACAAATGAGAAATCTAGAAATAAAAGGAAATGACCATAATACCCTTTTTATTATATTTTATAAGCTAACTTGCAAAATTGGTAAAATCTTTAGTTGGTCACCAACTATGTTGACTTAAAAGACATAAAATCTCAGCAAATCAACCCTACTTGACAGCCAACATCAACCCATTCAATGAATCAAGCTATATATAAATGGATTTGGAGAGAGAAAGTTCACAAAAATAGCAAAATTTATGTCCAACACTCAACAAACTCTCTCTCTCACCTAACCTCTGAATTTCTCTAGTAGATCAGTCACTTTATCACCTTCTAGATCAACAATATCCGTTCAGTAGATCAAGGATCAAAAATTTGGATAGAATGGTATAAAGCTCAACATTATTTTGATCTTTGTTGCTTAGAATTTTTTTTTGTGTTTTTGTGTTTAGAGTCTTGTTATAAGGTGTTTATATATGATCTATGTTGATCCATGATGGATTCATATCATCAAAGTGGGTAAAAAAGTGATTTTTAAAAATCTGTTCTTGAGTTGGAAAAGTGGTCTGACAAGAAATATCAGTGGCCATAGATCCTTTCTCGTATATGTTTTGTGTTTTTTTAAACTTGATATTATTAGCCTGGTATGTAGGCTTTAAACTGAAGGTGATAGAATAGAAATTTGATATCTAGATTTGATGTTATTCATTGTAAAAACCCGTTGACCGGGCATGACCATGAACTTTCTGGGTAACCCAGAAAGAGTTAAACAGCGTCTGACAAGAATTCTTAGCCACTTGATCTGTCCGATTTGCTGATGTTTGTTGATATTATGATATTCATCTTGTAACCTGTAAGGTGTACTATAGATTCATTCTTTTAGAACATTAAAAAAACTAGTATATCCATCGTGATAAATGGTCAAACTAAGACATTTGGTCACGACTGGAATTTTCTGGGAATTTCCAGATTCTAAGAACAAGCCGTCTGACATACTTTGACCGAGTTAGATCTGGCACCTATGATGTTTTTGGACAGAGATATTGACATGTCATTACTCTATGTCATGTATATTATCCGTTTGAATCATAAAATCATCAAAACAGTAAACGAAACCTAGATTAAAATGGGCTGGAAAGTGACACCACAAGCTGCCTGGGTTTCTGGGTTTGCCCAGAAAACCCAGGTATGGTCTGACAGGGACTTTGAGAGTCCAGATCTTTTTGCTGTGTTATTGTTTGATCAAAGTTCGTGTTGGATGTTGTAGTGTTATATGAGTACTACACGATTGAGGTTTAAGTTGGCCTAGATCATTAATACACTGAGAATAATGGCTGGTCAAACGAGCAGCCTTGATCATGGAGCTGTCAGTGTTCTTGAGCTCAAGAACACCAACAGCGACGCTTTTTGTCGCTAAAGCCCTTTAGCGACGGTTTAATTAGTTTTATTTTCTGTTTTTTCGAAAAAAAATTAAAAATAAGAAATAAATTATAAAAATTACTAAAAATGGTTTTAAAAATTATTTTAATTATGAAAAATAATTTTTGACCAATTGGAATTTTTTTTAATATTTATAATTATTTAAATATTAAATGTATTTAATTTATTTAATTAGTGTATTAAATAAATTAGAGAAAAATGATTTAATATTATGAAAAATCATTTTAAATAAGAATAATGTATTTAAAAATATTTTGAGTTATAAAATGTAACTTTTAATATTTTTTGAGAATTTTCATTAATAATTTAATATTAATGATATTAGATTTATTTTATTATTAAATTAAATTAATAAGATAAAAAATGATTTTAATGATTTAAAAATCATTTTAATTAAAGAATAAAGTGTTAGAAAATATTTTAAATTATAAAATATAATTTCAATTTTTTTGGAGAATTTTCATTAATAAATTAATATTAATGATGTTTGATTTATTTAATTATTATATTAAATAAATGAATAAAAAATGATTTTATTGATTTAATAATCATTTAAAAATGAGAAAAATGGTTTAAAAATATTTTAAGTTATAATTAATGACTTTTAATATTTAGAAGATAACTTCATTAATATTTATATATTAATGGTGATGATTTAAAAATGATTTTTAATTATTATAAAATCATATAAGGAGAATATTGTTGATATAAAAATATTTTAAGTTATGGATAATAACTTTAATATTTTGACATGTATGTTATTAATATTTTTATATTAATAATGATAAGATTATTTGATCATTAAATCATTTAAAAATTATTATAAATTATAATAATTGCTTGATAATTATTAAAAGCTTTCGAAAAATATTATTATTCATAATTGACTTTTCTAAATTAATATTGAAGCTTAGAGACCCAGTGTAAGTGACAGATAACTGTGTTAATTATCGGATAGGGTGACCAGAACACCGAGAATGGACCGAAGTCCAACCAGACTGAACTAGTTTGACTTGTTAAGTGTTTATATAGATTATAAATACTAATGTGGCTATGTGGTAATGTGCCTAGGAGAAGTTTAACTGTAAAATACTGTGTTATGTGTTATAAATAATTGTGCTAATTGTGAGGCCGACATTATTGATTATAGGTCTTACGAACGTAGTTAATTATATTGTATAGCTGTAGTCAGCGGAAAAGGCAAGTTCCCTAACTCAATCTTGAGTTATTTCATTCAATTATTATTGGTGGATAATTATTGCTAATTATACCACGTCCAGGGATTTATTATTGATAATTCACAGTTAGTGCATGCTTAATAGTTCAAATTGAATTATTGATTCGAAAAATATACATTTGTAGAATGACTGTTGTTGGATATTCATATTCGTAGAAGATAGAATTGACAGTACAGATAATTCCTGTTTATTATCAAATTATGTTGAGAAATGTCTTAGCTAATTATTCTGGCTAGACGAACATTTGTTAGAACTTGATAAATTCAAGAAAAGAATTCAATTGTTATTGGTAGATCGAAGCCAATTATTTCGGCAAGATCGATAAGTAAATAGAATTTGAAATCACAGTATTTCGTTGTTAAATCAAAATCTTGATTCTGAGACTGAGAAGAACAACCTTTTATATAAAGAGAAAATTTTTGGTCGTGAATTCGACCTTTGCGCGCGTTTTGAGTATTATGCATAATATAGGGTACAAGGAGTTGACCGACTCTAAGTACTTGCAGAGGGGTATGATTTAATCTTTATGGTTATCTGATACTCTTGGTATGTATCAAAGTAAATTTTTGATAGATACCCGAGAAAATAAGTTCAAAGATCTGGTGAGATCACTCAGCATAATCTGGAAAATATTCCACTTTGTTATTGCGTAGAATTTATTCTTTTTTATTCATTAGAATATCGTAGAAACTTTGAAAGCGTTGTGCTCTTTCATTAATGAATTATTGTGTTGTATAGAATACGAGAAGACTTGTTATTGAATAACGATTTGTTCAGCTATTTCAAAGTTCTCCGGACTTTGGTTTTATTCTATCAAAATAGATAGTCTGATGTTTTGAATTCTTATACATTTATTGTATGTCTTAACTTGCGGGGCAAATTAGTTTCTCACCCATGCTAAATAAAAATTTTCAGCTAGGGATGAAGTTGCAGGAGGTGCTGCGAATGATAAAGGCAAAGGCATAGTTATTAACTAGTTATGATTAACGTATTTATTATGTTGTATTGTAAACCCTTTTTGTATATCTAAGGGGTATGTTTGTAATGTTAAGGTTAGCAGACCTGAGACTAATGTATTAACATCATATGTTAATGTGATATGTATTACTATTTCTATATGAATGTGTAGATAGTTAGTATTATAATGTGGATCGTGAACACCAAACTCGGGGGTCAGGTAACCCGGATTGGGGAGTCTCACATAAACGCACAGATAGGATATTCTGACAGAATAATAAATAATGAAATCATAGAAGAATTTCACCAAGTATAGGGTAGCCCGCGTATATAGGTTATTCCAACAGAATAATAATTAATGGAATAACAGAAGTTTTCTTCATGAATACAAAAGAAATAATACCCCTTACTGTAAAAGAAACTGAATATAAGAGTAGGGAAGTAGCAGAATACTTTTCTATAGTTTCTCTATAATTTCTCTCTAGAGTTTCAGTGAATTCCTAAGAAATAATGAAGGAATGAGTTTCTATTTATAGGAAAATGGAATGAACAGTAACTAATTCATGAACGGTCATGATTGGTTTACTTTTAAACCGACGGTCCATATTGGTTTACTATTAAAACTTAAAGCAACGGTCCATACTGATTTACTATTAAAACTTTAAACCAACGATCCATATTGATTCACTATTATAACTTTCCACCAGCGGTCCATATTGATTTACTATTATAACTTCAACTAACGGTCTGAAAAATTAGCACATCTCCTCATGGAATAATATTGTACCCAAAAATGATTTGGACCGAAAAAAATATATTTTACGGGTGATCAATAGTACCCCGTGAATAGTAACTCATAAATAGTAACTCATGAATAATAACTCGTGAATAGTACTCCGACATGAAAAGTGCCCCGAATACCCGATTGAACAATATAACCTCCATACATAGGTTATTATCGAAACAAATGTAAATTTCCACTAACACAAATAATTCCAACACAATGGAACTATAAAATTCATCTTTAATCAACACGAACTTATTCATCATTAATATTATAATTCACAATATTTAACAACCAGGTCGTTCCCAGGAAAGAGGGGGCTTTCCGATAAGGATTTCTCCTTATTGGCGCACAATTACGTGACCAAACCTCTCCTTGACAGAACTTCTAAACATTGTCAATATTACAAATAATAATATGAATAACTTTTCCGTCTCAATCATTGATTTAATAATATATCATATTATGCAGATGATATTATAACAATAATTGAATCAATAATATGAGAAATATGATGCAGCAATTACTGTAGCAATAATTGAGTATAACTGAGTGACTTCTCACGTAAACATCAATAATCAATATCTTGTGCTACTTTGCAACTACGCGTATTACTGTACTTTTAACATCGACTGTTTCAACAGTTAACGGTAAAACTTTCCGCCGTTATTTTCATAAAGTATTTTTATCATTTTCTCAATTCGACAATAATTCTGTCGCGGGGTCCACCAATGATTGTACCGTCGTATGGATATTCCCCAACAAAAAAGAATATTCCCCGAGCAATCGAATATTATATAACCACTTGCTTACTTTGTAAAATTTATAAATATTACCCACAACTATAAAATTACATCAAATCAACACCATAATATTAAAAAATTATTTCGAGAAAATTAAATCTTTATTCATAAAATCTGGGGTCTCACAATCACTCCTCCTTATGAAATTTCGCCCTTGAAATTTATGTACATACCTGGTATGCCGAACAGGTGAGGATACCTTGACTTCACTTCAAATTCTAACTCTTGAGGTATAACCTTTGAGCGCCTAATATGATCCTTCTTATGCAAGATGTTAACACGTATCTCCTTATACGTTAAATCTTCCGCTATCTCGTCCGGTTCTAAATTAATAATGTGGTTCGGGTCGTCCAATATTTACGTAACATCAATACGTTAAAAACGTTATGAACACGGAACATACTTGACAGTAAAACGAGTCTATAAGCCCTAATTCCTACTTGATCGAGGATTTAAAATTGGTCAATTAAATCGAGGGTTGAGATTTCCTCTCTTCGTCGATTCTTGCTTCTAGAATAACGCCTTCTTGAACCTTCTTCTTCACATTCATCAGCTCTGAGTATGTAGCTTGAACGGCTTTAACTTTATCGATTAAAGTCTATTCTAATTGTATATCCGTTATCTTCACGTGGGTTCGTATATTCGCACTTATAACCGCATACGATCTTCTACTCAACGCGTCAGCGACCACGTTCGCTTTTCCATGATGGTATGATACGATCAAAATCTTTAACATCTCGAGCCAATGTCTTTGGCGCATGTTACATTCGCTTTAGTTGAATAAATATTTAAGGGTTTTTAGAAATGGGTTTTGTACTGGGGTAAATACAAAATTCAACTTCACGCTCTAGGGGTAGGCTAAGAAGTCTTCAAGAATACGTCAGAAAATTTATTAACAATAGAAATACCATTCAAAACTGTGACTCTCATTCAAGACTTGGATAACACGTCACATTGATACCTATCAACTTTCCATCGTCATTCACGACGTTGCCAACAGAAAGTCTGGCTTTGGTGCATTCGACACAAGGAAGTCAACAACGAAAGGATCGAGGCTCTTTATTTATGGCTTGATATGACAATGATTGACTTTAGTGGTTTGGTTACTTTGAATTCGCATAACAAGTTAGTTAGGAGTATAAAAGCTAACAACCTTACGAAAAGCATGATGAGTAGTTAACCAATCGTTTCCAACAATCACATCAAATGAAAGTATTTTCAAAGAGATAAGATCGACAGGTAACGTGAAAGTGTTGATTTGAATAAGATTTATAAATAGTGGAGGTAACGAAGGTTTCTCCCAACTGAATTTAAACAGATATATCAAAGTCTAACTTCTCCGGGGTTAACTTCAAACATTGAACACAACTAGGTGCAATAAAAGAGTGAGTTGAACTGGTATCTAACACAGTATAGACTTCACAAGAGTTTATGACTAACATATCCGTGACAATTTTATTCAGGTTCTTCGTCACGAAAAAAAAACACTCTCTTAAATTATTGGTTTTGGCTTGTCTGGGACATCCTTTGGTGCCTCTAGCTGAAATTGTCTTCTATGAACGATAAAATCGGGCTAAATGACCTTCTCTTCTACAATTATAGCATGCTTTGGATGGCATCGCGTAGTTTGGACTGTTGTGTCCCTCCCCTTCGAATTTGAAGCATATTATAGGTGGTCGTTCTCCTTCCTTAACAATGGGTGCTGGTGCTGACGTCTTTCCATCATTGTTAAATGTCCTCTTCTTGAAATGTCCATTCTTATTATTTTGACCATGATTACCACCGAAGTGGTTACCATTTCTAGAATGTTGATTCCCTCTATGCTTATTGTCACCGTTTTCATGACTGTTATCATCAGTATTATCATTTTGCCGGCTTCTCTCTTTTGGTTGCGTTGACTCGTTATCGCGCTCCACTAACTGAGCCCTATTTACAACATCTGAATACAAGCACAGTTTATGAGAAATAAGATATTGACGTATATCTGGCTTCAAACCTCTTAAAAACATCCACATCATTCTCTCTTCATTATCAACCAAGTGGGATACAAATCGGGATAACTCGACAAACTTGACTTCGTTTCTGCGATACGGTCATGTTATTTTGCTCCAAATTGATAAATTCCACCTCCTTCACGTGACGAATGCTTTCGGGAAGGTACTTGTCATTGAACAGCTCTTGGAACCTCTCCTAAGACATCTTGAGTGCGTCAGGCTGGGTTCGTTTTACATATTCCCACCAGTGATCTGCCTCTTCACGTAACATAAAGGTGGCAAAGAGAACCTTTTGCTCCTCGGGGCATCCCAAGACATCAAATATCTTGGTGATCTGCTTTAACCATGTCTCTACCTTAAGTGGTTCTGGCTTTCTCAAAAACTTCGGTGGTCCCAACTCCTTGAATTGCTTAGTGGTGACCAACCGTGGGTTGCCATTGTTTCTTCCTGCATTATGAACAGGAGCCGCCTTCGCCTGATGTTGCATGAATTCTAAAAAGCTCTTAAATGTACTATCGTTCGTCAATTGATCAGTGTTGTTTTTTACAGGAGGATTATCTCCATCCTGTTGCACATTGTCCTGATTATTGATCTGTGGAGAATCAACGGTCTCATGTACTCCATTGCTATTCTCAACATTCTCGGATGTCATTTTTGGATACTGCCACAAAACAAAAGGTTAATTGACATGTAACATATTATCCCTATATTCTGACCAACCAATTAAATACCAAATAAACTTAGGTAGGTCATACTAGCGAAGAAATTCCCCGTCTCTCCCCTCCTAGTTCTTGTCTCACATCTCAGCCATGGATCATATCCCTAAGCTTTGATACCAACTGTGACGTCCCCAAAATTAGGTATACATCACCCATCTTGAGTTGACAGATACATGGTACAGAATTGAAATACAACTTAATAATACAACTGTCGTGTACAATACGACAAAATAGAAACTGTGAGTTTGAATACAAATATTGTCTACTAGAGAGTCTAAAAACTCAAAAGGAGTCCTCATTACAATTATTATCACATTATTTCATAAAATAGTGATGACTACTAATGCAAACATCTAGGACCATCACTCTGTTCCCCGACTAGTCCCAGCTACATTCTCATTTCTTGAAGAGAATAGTAAAAGAAAGGGTGAGCTCAACTAGCCCAGTAAGAAATATTATGACTAAGATAATGTAGAATAATTTATCGTTAGCCTTCAACAGTGTTAAACTGATAAAATATAATAACTATCAAGTTTAACTGCAGCGGAACAAGCAATCCATTAGAAGAGTCAAGTAGGGAATAAAATCTACTATCTTCTATGATTTAAAAGGTTTTTCATCACTTTTATCTCTGGGACTCAGCTTAATAAATATTCCACATAATCGAATCACCCCTGCACTACGGCCAAGAAAATTCTTTAGTATCACGACCATGAATTATCCATGCACTACGACTAAAGATAATCATATTTTCATCAACGGTCTTGATCATACCATAAAATAATTCATCTTTGTACTACGACCAAAGAGAATCCATAGCTATAATCATACCAAAAACTGTCCATCAATGCACTACTAGCCAATGAGGACTTTTTCCACATCATTTGTAACATTACGGTTATGAATATACCGAATAATCTCTGGTCATAATCATATCAAGTATATCTATGCACTACAGGCCACAGATGACTTTCAACATAATATAAGCATGAGGATGATGACAATGATAATGATATAAGAATTCAATAAAACAAGTTCAAGAATTAATTTATCCAGGAAGTAATAACGTCCACATTGTAAACATGATACTTCTTTGTAGAGTAAAATTCAAGAATGCTCAGAAGAATATTTTCATGAAAAGATACTGGATGAAGCGCAAATATAAAGGATATTCCACTAATTTCATGAAGTATAGAAATCAAAGTTTTAACCAACTGAGTATAATAAAGAATGGAATAACAAAAAAACCACCATGCATGCGATAGACCGCACAGACAGGTTATTCCAACAGAATAATAAATAACGGAACCAGGTCCGACGTAAAACGCACAGACAGGATATTCCAAAAGAATAATAAAGAATGGAACCAGGTCCGGCATAAATTCACAAACAGGATATTCTGACAGAATAATAAATAATGGAACTAGGTCTGGCATAAACGCACAGATAGGATATTCCGACAGAATAATAAATAATGAAATCATAGAAGAATTTCACCAAGTATAGGGTAGCCCGCGTATACAAGTTATTCCAACAGAATAATAAATAATGGAATAACAGAAGTTCTCTTCATGAATACAAAAGAAATAATACCCCTTACTGTAAAAGACACTGAATATAAGAGTAGGGAAGTAGCAGAATACTTTTCTATAGTTTCTCTATAATTTCTCTCTCTAGAGTTTCAGTGAATTCGTAAGAAATAATGAAGGAATGAGCTTCTATTTATAGGAAAATGGACTGAACAGTAATTAATTCATGAACGGTCCATATTGATTTACTTTTAAACGGACGGTCCATATTGGTTTACTATTAAAACTTAAAGCAACGGTCCATATTGATTTACTATTAAAACTTTAAACCAACGATCCATATTGATTCACTATTATAACTTTTCACCAGCGGTTCATATTGATTTACTATTATAACTTCAACCAACGGTCTGAAAAATTAGCACATCTCCTCATGAAATAATATTGTACCCAAAAATGATTTGGACCGAAAAGAAATATATTTTATGGGTGATCAATAGTACCCCATGAATAGTAACTTGTGAATAGTAACTCGTGAATAGTAACTTATGAATAGTAACTCATGAAAAGTAACTCGTGAATAGTACTTCGACACGAAAAGTGCCCTGAATACCCAATTGAACAATATAACCTCCAGACATCAATTATTATCAAAACAAATGTCGATTTCTACTAACACATATAATTCCAACACAATGGAACTATAAAATTCATCTTTAATCAACACGAACTTATTCATCATTAATATTATAATTCATAATATTTAACAACCAGGTCGTTCCCAGGAAAGAGGCGGCTTTCCGATAAGGATTTCTCCTTATTGGCGCACAATTAGGTGACCAAACCTCTCCTTGACATAACTTCTAGACATTATCAATATTGCAAATAATAATATGAATAACTTTGTCGTCTCAATAATTGATTTAATAATATATCATATTATTCAGATGGTATTGTAACAATAATTGAATCAACAATATGAGAAATATGATGCAGTAAATACTGTAGCAATAATTGAGTATAATTGAGTGACTTCTCACGTAAGCATCAATAATCAATATCGTGTGCTATTGTGCAACTACGCGTATTACTGTACTTTTAACACCAGGTGTTTCAACAGTTAACGGTAAAACTTCCGCCAATATTTTCATAAAGTATTTTTGTCATTTTCTCAATCCGACAATAATTCCGTTGCTGGGTCCACCAATGATTGTACCGTCGAATGAATATTCCCCGGAAAGAAAGAATATTCCCCGACCAATCGATTATTATATAACCACTTGCTTACTTTGAAAAATTTGTAAATATTACCCACAACTATAACATTACATCAAATCAACACCATAATATTAAAAAATTATTTCAAGAAAATTAAATCTTTATTCATAAAATCTGGGGTCTCACAGTTAATGTTGGTCCCGTTATCGCCAATGTCTTGCTGCGTTTCCTCGTATTCGCATTCTTTGCCTCCCTTTTCCTTCTTGGACAATCTTTCATCTTATACTCCATTGATTCACAAATAAAACACATTCTATAAATTTTTTGATTGCGGCATTTGGGAGAGATATGTCCCTTCTGCCCACACTTATAGCACACAATCTTTTCCTTTTAAACACTCTCCCAAGTTATTCTTTCCACAATTTCTATAATGCACAACTTATTTCTTTCCATCTCCTGACCTCCTTCCGGTATTATCAAAATTATCTATTTTCAATGTATAGGTGGCAAAAACTGTTATCCTAGCTATCACTAACGCTTCTACCAGGTCAGTTGATCCTCTAAATCCTAGCGGTTCGATTTCCTTGAAGTCTCTAACGTTTGCCGGTCGATAACTTGGCTGATTTCCCGCGACTATTATTCCGTTCTGCATATCTTGAACTACCATTTTTGCTAAATTCTGTATCGGGTCTGTTGGTCTTCCAGCTTTGTTGACAGGTTCTTCAATCTGTGTATTTTGTTTTCGTCTTGGCGGCATCATCATAAATTATTCTTACCTTCTAAGACTTATCGTATACGTTTAACATATAATGCGATTTTTTTTTACTCAAATAGTTATGTACTCAAAATATTAGATTTTGAAATTTTGTTTTACTGTATTAACTAGTGTTCAGATAAATAATTACTACCCACTTATTTCATTAATCCACCATAGATTCCTATTCATAGCACTTGACATACCTTAGCACATATTGCTTTAAACATCCGCTATCCCTTTGTGACTCAAAAGTCCCGTCGCTGCTACAACTTATATAAAAGTTAAAAATATTACATTACACAGACATACATATCATATACACAACATATAATCATACATAATCCTGTAATATTAATACTACTTATTTTCTTACACCTTCACTAAGGATCAAATGCTTAGTATTCTATATATTTCCATCATCCTCAATAATCCATTCACAGCTAACTATACCTAGTTTGTTCAACTTACAACACATTATGAGTTTAAGAACTCATCACAAATATATGAGTTTAAGAACTCGACATTGACCACATATTCTTTAACTATATTGTACCTATCAGTTATACTATCGTTTCTGGGTCTGGTACTACACTTTTCAAATCAACCACCTCATTGAGGTAACTTTCAATGTGAGCCTCTATTTTAGCTATTGGCTTTGATATTGGCTCGGTTAAGGAGATCAGCTCCTTCTTTACAATCTGAGGGTATTCTAATTCTTTTCTATCTGACATCTACACACTTAAGTTATCCTGATTATCAACTAATATATACATACAATAAATAATAGTTTTATACAAGTTATCTTTTATTTTGTTTGACGATGAATTTATTCAATTCATCTCCATATAATCTCTATATGAGTTATTTGTATTTTCAACGTTTCCCTCTGTTCTAAGGTTATAGCCTAAGGTCTAACCCACCTAAGGTTTCTAACCCTAAGCTCTGATACCGTGATGTGACGAGCCCAAATTTAGGTACTTAAAACCCGAACTTGGTGCTTCATGATACCATTTCTATGAGCGGAATAATACTAATAATAATAACAATAATATAAATAATAAACTTAGTTTACATATATCAGAGTCTAATCCCAAGTACGCAACCTTTACTATAATTTTTACATGATAGATAATATATATCATTGCCTTAATACAGTCTAACTATTACAAAAAATTCCATTAAACATATTCTGTTTGCTTTCCTTTTCACTTGTTCTTGTCTGAACCTTCAGGTTGATCACGCTTAGCTGAAAACATTTAAATTAAATAAGGATGAGCATTTGAGTGCCCAGCAAGTAATAACAATTAGAAATATAATTAGCTGAAAGAAATAAATATTTTCTTTGTACATCACTTCTACAAGGAATTTATAGTTGTGAAGTAAACTGAACCGATAATAATAACATAACAATTCTATCTCGAATTTTTAAAACTACGTATTGACTTTATATATAGGTATTAGTTGACAGGCTATGAACATTGTCTTTAGTTTTCGCTAAGGTTTAGCAGAACTTCATTTGCAAACTGTCATAACTTACAGGCATGAGGGTGATCTGCCTAATGTTCCCTATATCGATCAATACTACATTACAAGAATGATATTATCCTTCACTCTGTCTACCTTGGGCGCATAAAAGTTTTCCCTTGATCGGGATGTTCATATTTAGTCTGGAATCCAAATCAAAACAATTTGATTGGATTCAATAAGGTTTTTTCATATGCAAAGATATTTCTAAATTTGTGTCTAGCTGATCAAGTAGATTAGACAGCTTATATATATATATCAACATGTGATTAAATACAATGATTATCCAAATGAGGACACTTGTATAACCATATTTCGAAATTAACAAACAAAATATATATGAGTTATAATATACTAACATGTTGATAATCAATGATCAGATATAGTATATATCATAATAGGGTTAATAATCTAATACAATAATAATATAATTGTTGCCTAATTTCTAATAGCACTTTACCACGCAAGTATACGCGTTCAATTGTAATATTCAGCAAGCAAGGATATCGTTCCCACGAGGAAATAGACTAATATTTATCAATTACTAACTCAAATGCAATTAATCCTATTTTAAACTAAGAAAATTTTGTTTGTGATTTGAAAATTAAACTTAACAAACTAATAATTAAAACCAAAATTTCACAAGAATAACTGCAGATTTAACAGATTAAGATTACAACTTCCCTTGGTATTTCATTTAAACTAACTTACTTCCCATTTAAAATAAATCAATTAATATGAATTGTTATCCAAGAATGCTTTATAAATATTCACGCACTTCTTCCAAAGACATGTGAACAAATCCTCCTAAATCCAATCTTTAAGATGCAGAATTACAAGGAACACCCCAATTAATCAACTCACTATATTCCTATGTGAATCAAGTTAATTAAGGTTTACGCATAAATTCTTTCAATGGATACAAAAGACACATAGGTATATTCCTATCCTACACGCTAATCATATTAACCCTATTCAGATTATATGAACAGATGTTATTATATCCAGATCTCAATCTATACTCCATCTTCCAATTTCATATAGATTATCACAGTAATTGTTGATCAGACAATTAATCAATAAGCATAAGATATAATAAACAATTCAATAAAAACCAACTTTCAATCAATGGGAAGCTTGCAATTTAAACTACATACCAAGTTCCGTTGCAATCTTAATTAAAATTTAGTTCATGCTAATAATGAAGAAAAACATCATCCAAGTTAATAATCCAAACATCCCAGATAACTACAAAAGATAAAACCAGAGAAGAGAAGAAAAAACTCTGAATTTACTCTTAAACTCTCTCTTAGATCTTCAGCCTTTGCAATTCTCCTTCGTACTTTTCTTCGTTTGTTCTCTTTGCAAATCTCTTGAAAACTTGGTTGATTCATTGCAAAATTCGTTCTCTTCCTTTTCTAGAGTCCTCTCCTATTTGTATTGGTCTCAGCCCTCATTCAGACTCCTATTTGGCTTCAAAAACCCACTTGACAGCTGAAAACGCAACTTTCTACGCACTAGAGCGCCTAGGCGCTCATCATAGGGCATTTTCAAGCGCCTAGGCGCTTGGGCTACATTATGTTTCTGACTTGGAGCACCTAGGCGCTTGGTCTAGGCTTGTATGGAGCGCCTAGGCGCTTGCTACTTTTTCCAACATTTTCTGCTCTGGCGTCCTTTGGGAAAATGGCCATAACTTCTTCGTCCGAACTCCGATTTAGATGATTCAAGATGTTCTGGAAAGAGTAAACGTAGATCTACAACTTTTATTCTTGAAGTTTTGCGAAATAATATCCGGAGCTATAGTCAAATTGGCTCTGAAGTGACTGCTGTGTAAATAGCAAGCTAAAAACGCGAATTTAGCCACCCCAAACATCGATTCAAGTAACTTTTGTCCCAATTCCTACAAAACAATATAAAACATGCATGAATAGACATAAACACATAAAAACAACCTAAAAGACTTTAGAACAATAATAAATTAAGCTCGAATGTATCCAATTCATGTGTATAAAACTCACTCATCAAATACCCCCAAACTTAAACCTTTGCTTGTCCTCAAGCAAAAACACAAAAATGTTATGCAATGCAATGTAATGAAACTAATCTATATGCCTACGAATCCAACAGTAATGACAGAAACAAGTCTATTTAACCGGCCTTAGAGAAATCAAGTAAACATGATAATACATCATATTTAAACAAATCAGTAATTTCTCAATCAATCATCAAATCTTAGACTGTTATCACTGATATAGTGCGTGTGTGCTCCACAACAATGTTAACTGATATAAAGTCAAATTTAAGACATAATAGATATCTTCGAAGGCATCATACAGTGCAAATTCACAAAATTCACGAACAAGCTAGATCCAACTAAAGTCAAACATCCACCAAGTTCAAGAGTCCAATCCGGGATACTTATGCTTTACTTTTCATCACGGGGGCTTTTTGCTCTTTTCCCGTTTTATTGTTTTTGTTGTTTTTTTTTCATATATATATTTTTAACTATGACTGTGCAACGTCTCATTCCATTAGGCTAACAATGCTACCCCTTAGCGAGCTTTCGACCAACGACTCCCAGACCATATAAGACCTTAGGGCGCTAGGTTTTAAGATACCCCTTCGGGCGTACTTGCTCAAGTAACAAAGGCCCCGAAACAAAACTAGTCACGGTATTATTTTTATTTTTGTATTTTTTTTTTCAAGCTTATATATCCCAAATTTTTCCCCCAAACTTAAGTTTTTATCTAAATTTAGCCATCTCCGCCTATTCATGTCTTTCATTCCTTCACATTAGTATTATCCTTAAGAAATTCATTATGTATCAATTTAAACTTAATCAGTCAACATATCTGTTATTAACGTGCTAACCTTAATTATACCAGTTTCAAACAGGAAAAGATTCAATTCATAACAAGAAATCACATCAAAGTCTTAACAGACAATACTATACTTGTCTACTCAATTCCAATCTCATCACTGGCCAAAACAGACTTAAACTATCTAACGGCTGGAAACATGCAAAGACTACAATTTTTTTTTTTATGAATGCAAACTACATGAAAAACTATTAACTAAATACTATATGAATGCACTAGATGAATACTACATGCATGAACTGGAGCTGGACAATTACACCCCCAAACTTAACCAATGCAATGTCCTCATTGTAAGAATATAACGATAAATAGAAGAGAACTTCCCTATAATCAGCTAAGTGTGAGTTGATGGTGGCGATGGCGACGACGATCATTTTGCTATCCATTGGACCTCCAATACCTGCAAAGAAGAGAGACAACATGGATTAGATTATAAGAGAACTTAATAAGCAACTTAATTCCTGTCTACTAAATAAACTAGTAAAGCATATAAATATAAAAAATTCCTGGGTTGCCTCCCAGTCAGCGCTTGATTTATAGTCTTTCAGCCTGACTTTGTCTGGTCAATGCTATCCAATTCCTCTTCGAAAGTTGAGGAACCCTCCATCCATCGGAAATAATATAGCTTTTGGTAGGTTCCCATTTGTGATAGCCATCAAGTTAAAGTCACCTAGCATGCTTTGTTTATATAAGATTAGATTGAAGAACGTCCAACATCTAGGCGTTTTCTCCATTGTGTCTGCGAATAAATTCTGGCATTGAGGTGTGTCAGACACAACAATCTCTTCTTCTATCTTCTCCAACTCATCGCACCATGGCTTCAAAGTTGTACTCGCTTTTACGTCACATGGAGTATTGCCAATGACATGACTACCAATTGGACAAGTGATTGCAAATCTAACCGGATCCTTAAACTTTGGTGGAGAAGATATATGGGGCACTATCAAAATCGGTTCATCTATGTCAGAACTCAAAGCTAGATCTTTGGCGACCTTCTTTTCCTGCTCCCCACTTGTCTCCTCCCTTTCCACGTCCTTTTCTTTTGGAACATCCGATTCCAGATTTAGCGTGGGCAATCCATCAGCCTCGGGAACCATGTTGTTTGACACTTCACCTTGAGGGAGATTGATGATGGCGTTGAAAAGTTGTCCCACCTGGTTCTCAAGATTTCGAATCGACATCTCCTGACTATTCGTCTGCTCCTTAAACAAAACCATGAACTTGGAAATACGTCCTTCCAAGTTTAAAATCCTTTCTTCTTCATGATTAGGGAGTTGAACTTGTAATTCAGGAGTGTATGATTGGCATGGAGCAAAGGGTTGGGCTAGATTGTCATCGCTCCATGAAAGATTTAGTGGATTCCCCCACTCATGATGATAATCACTGGAATAATCATAATTGTTGGGATAATCGCTGAAGTTACCACTATATTGTAACGACTCGAAACTGATGGTGCATTGATGACTCGGATGGTTTCCACCACAATACTCACATATCACCACTACACTTTGAATACGTTGTGCTGATAAAGCATCAATCTTCCTTGAAAGTGTCTCAAATTGTGCTGACAATTCATCGAGTCCATAATTCTTTGCCTCCCTTGGCCGAGTCATATTCGAATTTAGCCAATGATAGTCATAGTTGTTCATGGTGCCTGAAAAGGAATTAGACTAGAGAAAAAAAAAGTTTAAATTAAGATTAACGCTATAAAAATCAATAATGACAAAATATTAAACTAATTTCCCCGGCAACGGCGCCAAAAACTTGTTGCCTAATTTCTAATAGCACTTTACCACGCAAGTATACGCGTTCAATTGTAATATTCAGCAAGCAAGGATATCGTTCCCACGAGGAAATAGACTAATATTTATCAATTACTAACTCTAATGCAATTAATCCTATTTTAAACTAAGAAAATTTTGTTTGTGATTTGAAAATTAAACTTAACAAACTAATAATTAAAACCAAAATTTCACAAGAATAACTGCAGATTTAACAGATTAAGATTACAACTTCCCTTGGAATTTCATTTAAACTAACTTACTTCCCATTTAAAATAAATCAATTAATATGAATTGTTATCCAAGAATGCTTTATAAATATTCACGCACTTCTTCCAAAGACATGTGAACAAATCCTCCTAAATCCAATCTTTAAGGTGCAGAATTACAAGGAACACCCCAATTAATCAACTCACTATATTCCTATGTGAATCAAGTTAATTAAGGTTTACGCACAAATTCTTTCAATGGATACAAAAGACACATAGGTATATTCCTATCCTACACGCTAATCATATTAACCCTATTCAGATTATATGAACAGATGTTATTATATCCAGATCTCAATCTATACTCCATCTTCCAATTTCATATAGATTATCACAGTAATTGTTGATCAGGCAATTAATCAATAAGCATAAGATATAATAAATAATTCAATAAAAACCAACTTTCAATCAATGGGAAGCTTGCAATTTAAACTACATACCAAGTTCCGTTGCAATCTTAATTAAAATTTAGTTCATGCTAATAATGAAGAAAAACATCATCCAAGTTAATAATCCAAACATCCCAGATAACTACAAAAGATAAAACTAGAGAAGAGAAGAAAAAACTCTGAATTTGCTCTTAAACTCTCTCTTAGATCTTCAGCCTTTACAATTCTCCTTCGTGCTTTTCTTCGTTTGTTCTCTCTGCAAATCTCTTGAAAACTTGGTTGATTCCTTGCAAAATTCGTTCTCTTCCTTTTCTAGAGTCCTCTCCTATTTGTATTGGTCTCAGCCCTCATTCAGACTCCTATTTGGCTTCAAAAACCCACTTGACAGCTGAAAACGCAACTTTCTACGCACTAGAGCGCCTAGGCGCTCATCATAGGGCATTTTCAAGCGCCTAGGCGCTTGGGCTACATTATGTTTCTGACTTGGAGCGCCTAGGCGCTTGGTCTAGGCTTGTATGGAGCGCCTAGGCGCTTGCTACTTTTTCCAACATTTTCTGCTCTGGCGTCCTTTGGGAAAATGGCCATAACTTCTTCGTCCGAACTCCGATTTAGATGATTCAAGATGTTCTGGAAAGAGGAAACGTAGATCTACAACTTTCATTCTTGAAGTTTTGCGAAATAATATCCGGAGCTATAGTAAAATTGGCTCTGAAGTGACTGCTGTGTAAATAACAAGCTAAAAACGCGAATTTAGCCACCCCAAACATCGATTCAAGTAACTTTTGTCCCAATTCCTACAAAACAATATAAAACATGCATGAATAGACATAAACACATAAAAACAACCTAAAAGACTTGAGAACAACAATAAATTAAGCTCGAATGTATCCAATTCATGTGTATAAAACTCACTCATCAATAATTCTGAAACTTCTTACTCGTGTCCATTGCATAAAAGAAATACTAAGGTAGGATACTTGCCTGGTCTGCTGCTTACTGTGACAACCCGAAAATTTGGGCAATTTATGAAAATCTTAAATGATTGAATTAAGGTCAAATATTAGACCTAGACAGAAAATAAGTGTATGCGTTTGATGTTATTGGGAAGGAATTTTGAGGGTTTCAAACTTCTGTAAAGGAAATAGGTGAATTATTCAGGATTAATTGTTTATGTGATTAAGTTCTGTGAATGTGGTTAATGATGTGTTCAGAATGTGGTTAAGGGTCAAGGGTTGACCAGATAAATTATATCTGTAACAAACCCTAAGAATATATTAAGAACGACAATGTTCGGCTAGAAAATCCTAGCGTTTAGCAAAAAACCCTAGAAATCGGTTCTGGAAACCCTAGTTTCAATTCCGGGAATCCGAAACCCTAATTCGGTGCATGAAACCCTAAATTGGGAACTTAATGGCATAAGTGTAAATAATTAAAAGATTAATTAGGGTTAATCTTAACAATTGATTACAAAACCCTAATTCCAAATTTGAAACCCTAATGCCAGATCTGAAAACCCTAGTTTTAGATTCTGTTTAATTGAAGCCCTAATCTGGGAAATTAACGGAGAATTTTAATGCTTAAGTGCTATGAATTAAGTATTAATTAGGGTAAAAGGTTGATTATTAACAAACCCTAATTCTCAAATTATGGAACTCTAATTGTTCCGTCGGAAACCTTAATTGTTCAATGGTGGAATTTAATTGCTAAAAATTAGCAATGTTAATTAGGAAACCCTAATCCTAATTATTTTAAATTATGAGTAATTAGAAAATCCTAATCTAATTACGATATTTAATTTATAAATGAGAAAAATTTAGTTTTTCTATTTAAAACCCTAAAATGTGGTTTTGAACCCTAATCTGTAATTTTGATCCTAATTGCGTAATTAGCAATGGTAATTATGAAATGCTAATCCTATCTAGCAAGAATGAAAGTATGATTAAGGAATTTTAATATAATTAGTAAATACTAATTATAAGTTAAAAAAATTGTTAATTTTCTATTTTTATATCCGAAATTTGGAAATGTTAGAAATTAAATTTTTGGCAAAGTTAAGGGTTAAATCTAAACCCTAAATTATCCAAATTCTAACCCTAAGGGTTTGCAATACATGAAAAATCCTAGAAATAAATGGGAAATGTCCAAAATGCCTTTAAATCATATTCTTTAATAAGATAGCTTGCAAATCTTGCAAGATCTTGGGTTGTTCAACAACCCTAAGCCTAAACCTAGTCTAGCCTTTGACAAATTGTCCAGCAAATCCAGTAAATCAGCAGCCACATGCATGGAATTAATTGATATATATTAGATCAAGAGAGAGAATGGACTACTTTATGTTTCATTTTTCTCCTAACCTTCCTCTCACTAGAAATTCGAGATATAGAGTGATAGAGAGAGAAAAGATGAACTTTGATCAGTTCCTAGCAAGCCAATAACAGATCAGGAAGGCAGAAATCAAAAATCAAGCATGAAAGTGGTATAAACCCTAAATTTCTAAATACTTTGATCTTATGTTGTTTAATGTTAATTGTTGGTTAAAGTTGTGTAATAGGGTGTCTTTTAATGTTCTGGGTTGATGGATCATGGATCCATAACACCTAGATGCTCGGATCTAAGGTTTATAGAAATCTGGAAAATGGGAAAAATATGGCCTGACAGTCATATGTCAGGGCCTCTAGATCTTTGTCTGTTAATGTTTAGTTGTGTTTAATGTTATAGATCTGTTCTTTGTTGTTAGCTCTTAAATCTGAGACTTGAATCAAGTCCAGATCTTGTCTAGATCAAAAGATATGAACGGTCAAACCTAGTTGACCGATCACGAAGGCTGCTTTCTGGGTAGCCCCGAAAATTCCCAGAATTTTAGTCACTTCTGACAAGATTGTTCATGCGTCTGATTTTGCGTCTGACTTGTGTTTTAGCCAAGTTGTTGTTGATTAGTTGTAGTCTGGTATGTAGACTACACATTAAAGCCTTTAGATCACCTAGATCGTAACTGAAATGGCTGGTAATTGTGGTCAAAGTACCATTGACCAACTGTTCTTGACGAAATCTGGAAAACCCAGAAATCGTGAAGAACAGCTCCTGACATGTAGTTTGATCAGACTTAATAGCTTGGATATGTTGTTGTTAAGTTGATCTGATGATCGTTTGTTGTACCTTGACATACGGACTACACGTTAGAACTTACAAATCACCCAAACTAAACTCAGAACTCAAGATATAATGATCGAAAGCTATTAACCTCGATTGTTCTTCATTTTCTGGAAAACCCAGAAAATGAAGAACACGTTGTCAGAAAGTTTGCAGGCTTAGATCTTGCCGGTTAGTGATGTTATGGTTATAAAACTTGTTCAAAATTGTAGTATTACATTTATACTACAATATTAGCACTTTAGAAGACCCAGAAATCGATCAGAACATAGTTTAAATTCCGGTCAAAACAAGCAACCCGAAATCTGTCAAGAACACTCAAGAACACCTATGGCGACAGAAAGTGTCGCTATAGGCCTTTAACGACGGTTTATTTATTAATATTCCGGAAAATAATTTAAAATTAGAAAACAATGGTTTTTAATTATTAAAAATACAAAATAAATTATGAAAAATTATTTTAAAGTCTGAAAAATAGTTTTTAACTATTTTGAATATATTTCGAAAATATTTATTATTTTTGGAATATAAATGGTATTTATTTATTTAATTATAATATTAAATAAATTATTTAAAAATAGTTTTTAATTCATGAATAATCATGAAAAATAATATTATGGTAAAAGAAAATATTTTAAGTTATTTTTGATGACTTTTAATATTTTGGGATGAAATTCATTAATTAATTAATATTAATGATAATTAATTTATTTAATAAATATATTAAATAAATTATGGAAAAATAGTATTAATGATTTAAAAATCATATAAAAATGATTTAAGAGTTATAAAAATATTTTAAGTTATAAATTATAACTTTTGATATTTTGGCATGAAAATATTAATATTTTAATATTAATAGCAATTATCGGATAATGGATTTAAGTGTTGGAAAATCATATAAAAATGATTTTAAAGTATTAAAAATACTTTGTAATATTATAATTATATTATAATATTATGTAATAATTTTCATTAATATTTTATAATAAATAAAAATTAATGATTAAGGAATTTTGTGGTATTTAATTCATTTAAATATGGTTTTAAGGATTGAAAAATGTTGATTAATGGTAATAATTATCCGAAAGTTATTACGAGCCTAAGAAAAATGTTTTGTCTGATTAGAAATTATCGGTGATAATGGTTAAGTGTTCAGGAAGAGTTTAATTGAACTTAAACTCGATAAAAGTCTGACTAGACCGTCGGGATGTTAGAATTATATCGGGTTCAACTCAGACTGCAATAGTTTGACTTAATATTAGGTCTTATGTGCTGTAAAGACTGATAGGATTATGTGTAATGTGTTTAGGTTATTTTGTGTATAATATATCAGTATATACTGTGATGATATTATTCTAATATTGGAGAACTATATTATTAATATTAGGTCTTCGAGTAAAACATTATTAATTGCGTTGCGGTAATCAACGGTTCAGGCAAGTTTTATCATACTTAACTCTAATACGAGTAGTTTATTCCAGCTTATGGTTAATCATTGTTGATTGCCATGAAAATTGTACTCTGTACATCTTGCATGTATAAGTCAGGTATGAAAGGCTGATCACCTTCATTACCAGTTGGTTTAGAAATGTTTGTTCATGTAAAATACTTGTTCAGTCAAAATTTTGTTCCTGCTAGTTCACAATCATATAGTTGAATTATAGCCAACCAATTATTCATATTCTTCAATCATGATATATTGTTATGTTATTGTATATAAACTTGCTGGGCAACTTTCATGCTCACCCTTGCTATATCATGATAAAATATTGCAGATAAAGCGAACGTGTTCGGGCACAGGAAAAAGGTTAAAGCCAAGTTTCGCTTGGGATAAAATGTGCAGCTAGTTTGTAATAGCGTATTGTGATAAATTTTGTTGTGTATAGATATTTTAGGAAATGTGTATTAAGTTAAGGTTACTCGACCTTGGGTAATAGTGTGTAATGTATTGTATAAACAACTTATGTTTATATCTTCCGCAAACAGTTATAGAAATTATAGTGAACCGGATCCGAGGCGATTCGGGGCCCGGATTCGGGGATGCTACAGTGAGCTATAAGCATGAATTTGCGAAGAGCCCCGAGCCTCTCGCTGGTGAATTCCTTGTGTGGAATGCACCGAAGCCAGACTCTCCGTAGGGGACGCCCAGCCAGTCGGTGGCAAGCTGATAGGTACCTTTGTAGGGTGCTATGGTTGGAAGCACCATGAAAGCTACAGTTGGTATCAGAGCTGTTGGTTATGAATCTTAGGTAGGAATACCTGAGACCAATAACCGCAGTGATTAGGATAAGACTAACTCAAATAGAGTTAGTGGGTCGGTAAGATTCAAAGATGAATCTCGACGGGTGTAAAGCACAGAGCTCCCTAACTCTGATAATAAAGTCGAACAGTAATGGTGAATAGATCGAGTCTAAAAGACTGAAAGTGCAGGAATAGGAGATCGTAAAACAAAACGATCATAGTGAATGGAATTGAATCGTAATATATACGATAAGATCACCCCGTGATCTGATAAAGGTTATGATATGGGAAATGAATCAATTTACTGATTGAAAAGTTTACAGCAAGATGCTGTGTGAAGGTTGTACTATAAAATGGTACTATGAAAATGAAAACTCATAAATGAGTTATGGATTATGAATGCGAATTGAATTCGTATTGAAAAAGGGGGTTAAGGTTAGGTGGGGATTTCAATGAGGACTCGTGCCAGCAACAGAGTTGTATGATTCCTTGTATGGGAGGGGAATTGTACTTGGTGTAAAAACTACTTAGTTGGTGGCATTGGTAATAGTTGAAATGTTGTGTCACGTTAGTTATTATATATAGATAAATAGGTCATAGGTAGAGAATATAGGATTAAGTACGAGTTCTTAGAACTCATACTTATGTGACATTCTTGACGCATAGTTATATGAAATGTTTATGAGCCCTTAGCGAACAGACGCCAAAGGTCAGACTAGGGTAAGTTCGTAAACTCATATAATTGTGGCCAGGTTATGAAATCATAAGTGTGGTTTTATGAATTGGGTATAGTTGTGTGTGAATGGAGTGTTAAGGATAATAGGAACAGGTAGAATGTTTAAGCAAATGATCATTAGTGGAGAATTAGGTTTTCCTAAACCTCTATCTATGCTAAATTTCAAAATTTTGACATCTGCTAAATACGCACTATGTGCCTTTTAAAATAAAAATTGTTTTTATTTATCACTTATGTACCATGCGACCTGGTGCAGAGATGATAAAAATGATGGAGTCATCAATGCAGTATTACTTAGTGTGAATTTGACTTAAAGTCACTATTCCACTATGGTATGATGTAGCATGATAAAATCACAAAATGACGAAATCCTCAACGGACTGTTATATACAGTGCGGCATCATGACGTCATTCTCAAAAATGTTTTATTGAAAGAAATTTCTCAAACAAAATTGTTTTGTTGCGGAATCCAATAAGACTGAGGTAAAAGTTTATGCGCCCAAGGCGGAAAAGAGGAACAAATTGTTCCGACCAACAGTACCTGATCAGTACAGGGCATATCGGGCTGATCACCCTTTGTGTCCGTAAGTAATGGCGGTTTGCGGATGAATTTCCATAAAACCTTTTCGAAAATGAAAAACAACCAGTCTATACGATTCCTCAGCACAGTTTTAAAAATCTTTACCCTTGTGAGAGGTGTATTGGGTAGCATGTAATAATGTGTGTGAATGGTATATGTGTGAAAGGTGTAAGGTTCATGTGTGAATGGTGTAAGGTGCACGGTGTAAGGTGTAAGGCAAATTTCGGGGACGAAATTCTTATAAGGAGGGGTGAATGTGACAACCCAAAAATTTGGGCAATTTATGAAAATCTTAAATGATTGAATTAAGGTCAAATATTAGACCTAGACAGAAAATAAGTGTATGCGTTTGATGTTATTGGGAAGGAATTTTGAGGGTTTCAAACTTCTGTAAAGGAAATAGGTGAATTATTCAGGATTAATTGTTTATGTGATTAAGTTCTGTGAATGTGGTTAATGATGTGTTCAGAATGTGGTTAAGGGTCAAGGGTTGACCAGATAAATTATATCTGTAACAAACCCTAAGAATATATTAAGAACGACAATGTTCGGCTAGAAAATCCTAGCGTTTAGCAAGAAACCCTAGAAATCAGTTCTGGAAACCCTAGTTTCAGTTCCGGAAATCCGAAACCCTAATTCGGTGCATGAAACCCTAAATTGGGAACTTAATGGCATAAGTGTAAATAATTAAAAGATTAATTAGGGTTAATCTTAAAAATTGATTAAAAAACCCTAATTCCAAATTTGAAACTCTAATGCCAGATCTGAAAACCCTAGTTTCAGATTCTGTTTAATTGAAGCCATAATCTGGGAAATTAACGGAGAATTTTAATGCTTAAGTGCTATGAATTAAGTATTAATTAGGGTAAAAGGTTGATTATTAACAAACCCTAATTCTCAAATTATGGAACCCTAATTGTTCCGTCGGAAACCTTAATTGTTTAATGGTGGAATTTAATTGCTAAAAATTAACAATGTTAATTAGGAAACCCTAATCCTAATTATTTTAAATTATGAGTAATTAGAAAATCCTAATCTAATTACGATATTTAATTTATAAATGAGAAAAATTTAGTTTTTCTATTTAAAACCCTAAAATGTGGTTTTGAACCATAATCTGTAATTTTGACCCTAATTACGTAATTAGCAATGGTAATTATGAAATGCTAATCCTATCTAGCAAGAATGAAAGTATGATTAAGGAATTTAAATATAATTAGTAAATACTAATTATAAGTTAAAAAATTGTTAATTTTCTATTTTTATATCCGAATTTTGGAAATGTTAGAAATTAAATTTTTGGCAAAGTTAAGGGTTAAATCTAAACCCTAAATTGTCCAAATTCTAACCCTAAGGATTTGCAATACATGAAAAATCATAGAAATAAATGGGAAATGTCCAAAATGCCCTTAAATCATATTCTTTAATAAGATAGCTTGCAAATCTTGCAAGATCTTGGGTTGTTCAACAACCCTAAGCCTAAACCTAGTCTAGCCTTTGACAAATTGTCCAGCAAATCCAGTAAATCAGCAGCCACATGCATGGAATTAATTGATATATATTAGATCAAGAGAGAGAATGGACTACTTTATGTTTCATTTTTCTCCTAACCCCCTCTCTCTAGAAATTCGAGATATAGAGTGATAGAGAGAGAAAAGATGAACTTTGATCAGTTCCTAGCAAGCCAATAACAGACCAGGAAGGCAGAAATCAAAAATCAAGCATGAAAGTGGTATAAACCCTAAATTTCTAAATACTTTGATCTTATGTTGTTTAATGTTAATTGTTGGTTAAAGTTGTGTAATAGGTTATCTTTTAATGTTCTGTGTTGATGGATCAAGGATCCATAACACCTAGATGCTTGGATCTAAGGTTTATAGAAATCTGGAAAATGGGAAAAATATGGCCTGACAGTCATATGTCAGGGCCTCTAGATCTTTGTCTGTTAATGTTTAGTTGTGTTTAATGTTATAGATCTGTTCTTTGTTGTTAGATCTTGAATCTGAGACTTGAATCAAGTCCAGATCTTGTCTAGATCAAAAGATATGAACGGTCAAACCTAGTTGACCGATTACGAAGGCTGCTTTCTGGGTAGCCCAGAAAATTCCAAAAATTTTAGTCACTTCTGACAAGATTGTTCATGCGTCTGATTTTGCGTCTGATATGTGTTTTAGCCAAGTTGTTGTTGATTAGTTGTAGTCTGGTATATAGACTACACATTAAAGCCTTTAGATCACCTAGATCGTAACTGAAATGGCTGGAAATTGTGGTCAAAGTACCATTGACCAACTGTTCTTGACGAAATCTGGAAAACCCAGAAATCGTGAAGAACAGCTCCTGACATGTAGTTTGACCGGACTTAATAGCTTGGATCTGTTGTTGTTAAGTTGATCTGATGATCGTTTGTTGTACCTTGACATACGGACTACACGTTAGAACTTACAGATCACCCAAACTAAACTCAGAACTCAAGATATAAGGATCGAAAGCTATTAACCTCGACTGTTCTTCATTTTCTGGAAAACCCAGAAAATGAAGAACACGTTGTCAGAAAGTTTGCAGGCTTAGATCTTGCCGGTTAGTGATGTTATGATTATAAAACTTGTTCAAAATTGTAGTATTACATTTATACTACAATATTAGCACTTTAGAAGACCCAGAAATCGATCAGAACATAGTTTAAATTCCGGTCAAACCAAGCAACCCGAAATCTGTCAAGAACACTCAAGAACACCTATGGCGATAGAAAGTTTCGCTATAGGCCTTTAGCGACGGTTTATTTATTAATATTCCGGAAAATAATTTAAAATTAGAAAACAATGGTTTTTAATTATTAAAAATACAAAATAAATTATGAAAAATTATTTTAAAGTCTGAAAAATAGTTTTTAACTATTTTGAATATATTTCGAAAATATTTATTATTTTTGGAATATAAATGGTATTTATTTATTTAATTATAATATTAAATAAATTATTTAAAATAGTTTTTAATTCATGAAAAATCATGAAAAATAATATTATGGTAAAAGAAAATATTTTAAGTTATTTTTGATGACTTTTAATATTTTGGGATGAAATTCATTAATTAATTAATATTAATGATAATTAATTTATTTAATAAATATATTAAATAAATTATGGAAAAATAGTATTAATGATTTAAAAATCATATAAAAATGATTTAAGTGTTATAAAAATATTTTAAGTTATAAATTATAACTTTTGATATTTTGGCATGAAAAATATTAATATTTTAATATTAATAGCAATTATCGGATAATGGATTTAAGTGTTGGAAAATCATATAAAAATGATTTTAAAGTATTAAAAATACTTTGTGATATTATAATTATATTATAATATTATGTAATGATTTTCATTAATATTTTATAATAAATAAAAATTAATGATAAAGGAATTTTGTGGTATTTAATTCATTTAAATATGGTTTTAAGGATTGAAAAATGTTGATTAATGGTAATAATTATCCGAAAGTTATTACGAGCCTAAGAAAAATGTTTTGTCTGATTAGAAATTATCGGTGATAATGGTTAAGTGTTCAGGAAGAGTTTAATTGAACTTAAACTCGATAAAAGTCCGACTAGACCGTCGGGATGTTAGAATTATATCGGGTTCAACTCAGACTGCAATAATTTGACTTAATATTAGGTCTTATGTGATGTAAAGACTGATAGGATTATGTGTAATGTGTTTAGGTTATTTTGTGTATAATATATCAGTATATACTGTGATGATATTATTCTAATATTGAAGAACTATATTATTAATATTAGGTCTTCGAGTAAAGCGTTATTAATTGCGTTGCGGTAATCAACGGTTCAGGCAAGTTTTCTCATACTTAACTCTAATAAGAGTAGTTTATTCCAGCTTATGGTTAATCGTTGCTGATTGCCATGAAAATTGTACTCTGTACATCTTGCATGTATAAGTCAGGTATGAAAGGCTGATCACCTTCATTACCAGTTGGTTTAGAAATGTTTGTTCATGTAAAATACTTGTTCAGTCAAAATTTTGTTCCTGCTAGTTCACAATCATATTGTTGAATTATAGCCAACCAATTATTCATATTCTTCAATCATGATATATTGTTATGTTATTGTATATAAACTTGTTGGGCAACTTTCATGCTCACCCTTGCTATATCATGATAAAATATTGTAGATAAAGCGAACGTGTTCGGGCACAGGAAAAAGGTTAAAGCCAAGTTTCGCTTGGGATAAAATGTGCAGCTAGTTTGTAATAGCGTATTGTGATAAATTTTGTTGTGTATAGATATTTTAGGAAATGTGTATTAAGTTAAGGTTAATCGACCTTGGGTAATAGTGTGTAATGTATTGTATAAATAACTTATGTTTATATCTTCCGCAAACAGTTCTAGAAATTATAGTGAACCGGATCTGAGGCGATTCGGGGCCCGGATTCGGGGATGCTACCTTACAGTTATGCAACTTAGATTTATCTTTTATATAGCAACCTATCAATAATAAAATCATTTTACTGTTTAGAATAATATATCACAACATATAGCACTGGTTATTACAACCAACACATAACCTAATCACATTGTCACATATGTTTAACAACCATTGAATCACAAATAAACACATATCTAATCAAATTATCTAAGTCCAGATCAATTTCTGAAACATGTCGGTGTACCGACTGCTTTATCGGGTAATTATCGAGTCTAAGACTCTATCCTGTAATTTAATATCTGTAATTATCAGTCATATTAATTTTAAATGACTTATAATAATTTTTAAAACATTTATTATAATTTATTATGAATTTTCAAACACCGGAATCATTATTAAATAATTTAAATATTAAACAATTCTATTATCATTAATATTTAATTAATATTAAACTATTAATGAAACCATTGCCAAAATCTTAAAGTTATTTATAATAACTCAAAATATTTTTAAAGTATTCGTATTATCCTTAAATGATTTTTAAAACAATTAAAAATTATTTTTAACTAATTACCATTAATATTAATTAATTATTAATGTCTTATTTATCAAAATATTAAAAGTCATTAATTATAACTTAAAATATTCTTAAAGTATTAATATTACGCTTAAATGATTTTTAAAAGAATTGAAATCATTTTTAAATACTTATCATTAATATTAAAGTATTAATGTATTATTTATCAAAATATTAAAAGTCATTAATTATAACTTGAAATATTTTTAATTCATTTATATCCTTTTTAAATGATTTTTAAAGTAATAAAACCATTTTTAAACTATTTATTTAATATAATTATTAAATAAATTTAATATTATTAATAATAACTTAATAATCATTAATATTAAATTATTAATGAAATTATCCTTTAAATAATAAAAGTTATATTTTATAACTTAAAATATCTTTAAACACTTTATTTTCATTTAAAATGATTATTATAATATAAAAATTATTTTAAAACTAATTTATTTAAAATAATTATTAAATAACCTTAATATCATTAATAATAATTATTTAATGAAATTTACCATTAAATATTGAAAGTTATATTTAATAACTTCAAATATTTTTAATTACCTTATTATTATTTAAAATGATTTTTAATATAATAAAACCATTTTAAATTTATTTATTTAATTTATTTATCAAATAACTTAATTATCATTAATATTAATATATTAATTAATTTCATCACAAAATATTAAAAGTTATTAAAAATAACTTAAAATATTTTCTTATATCATTATATAATTTTAAATAATTTTTCAAATATTAAAATCATTTTTAAATAATTTATTTAATATAATAATTAAATAAATTAAATACTTTTAATATTTCAAAAATATTAAATATATTAAAAATAATTAAAAACTAATTTTCAGATTTTAAAATAATTTTTAATAATTTATTTTGTATTTTTAATAATTAAAGACTAATTTTCTATAATTATTTAATAAAAATAATTAATTTCTGAAAATATCTGTCGCTAAAGGGCCCTATAGCGACGAAACTGTCGCTATAGGTGTTCTTGAGCTGTTCTTGGCCAACCCCAGAAATTCATGGCAATGTTCGAGGTGCTCACTTTGACTAGACATTAAACCTATCTCTTGTTGTTATTAGGGCTCGTTATGGTGTCCAGATTGTAGTGTTAGTGTAACACTAAAACTAGAATCAAGTTTTATGGAAATACACTAACATATCAAAGGATTATCAGCTCTCAAAAACGTTGTCAGATATGTTCTTCAATTTCTGGGTTTTCCAGAATTAAAGAACAGTCTTAGATGCCCACTTTCGATCCTTATATCTTGCATTCTGGTTTTGTTTTATGTGATCTAATACTTTGAGTGTGTTAACAGAATGTTAATAAAGAGATCTAATACATAAAAGTAATAAAACAACAACACAATCGCTAGTTATTTCCCAGTCAAACCATGTTAGAAAGTTCATTCATACCGTTTTTGGAAATTCCAGAAAACATATAATCAGATCGAGTAGGCTAGTTTGACCAGCCACTCAAATCGATACATTGATGGTTTGAAGGATCTAAGGACATATAATTAGAGTAGATCCAGCAGGCTACAACTTAGTTACAAACATATCATCAAAAAACATCATAACTAACAGATCTGGGCCTCACAAAACATTGTCAGACACTGGAAAACGATTTCTGGGTTGCCTAGAAATCAACCCAGAAATCGTCTAGTCATGCCCGGTCAACGAGTTTTGACCGTTTATAAAATGAAATCTAGACATCATCAAACCTTGATTCGAGTTGCAGAACAAAGACCACATAACATACTACCATTTCAAACATTTAAAACACTAAAACACATAACAGGATAAGATTTACAGGGTCTGACATTCGTTGTCAGACCACTTTTAATTTTTTTTTCCAGATTTTGAAAAACTTCAAATCTGAGCCTCTAAATGTTATGGATCTAACATCTAGCAACCTAGATCAGTTATATACACTCCATACAACATTTTAACACAAAAAACTTAAGATCTAACACCAGATTAAAGATCAAATTTTGAAATTAGGGTTATCCTTCTCTTGATCAAATCCTTGATTTCGGCTTCTGATTTGTTAGTTAATTTTGTGGGGCTGATTTTGGGGACTGATTTACATATATATTCCGTTGGTTTTGAGTGGAGAAAGTCTAGTTGAGTGCTTGTGCAAAAAAGGAGCTAACAAGGGTCTTTTTTTTCTCTCTCAATCTATATATAATACATGTATGCAATGAACTTGGCTGAGCTAGAGCTGATTGCTGTCATGTTAAGTCACATGTGGTTAGTAAGATTAGGTCACCCACTTCTCCTATTGTCAAAACCTAGTTGCCAGCCTCAATAATATATAAAAGGGTAATTTGGTGTTTTGTATTTCTAATTTAATGACATTCTTGTCATTTGGCAAACCTTTAGGGTTTGACCCTTAGGGTTTAACCCTAAGGTTTATCACAAAACATTTGTAAAATCTAGCAATTAGGGTTTGCACAAAATAAATAAAAAATAAAATAAAAATCTTAGTTTCTAAAATTTGTAATTTGGGTTTCCTTAATTAAATTAATTTTCTAATTACTTTATACAAGAACATTAGGGTTTAATATCACTAATTATAATTAACCTTACTAATTAAACAATTAGGGTTTATAATTAGTAATTAGATTTTAAAATTACTAATTAGGGTTACTAAATATAGAAATTAGGGTTTCTAGTTTAGTAATTATGGTTTAAAATTTGAGGGTTTTTATAATTAACAATTATAATTCTAATACTCGTTAATTAATCACATTAACACAATTACCAATAAATCTTGAACTCTAATTTAAGTTTCAAATTAGGGTTTAACACTTAAAATTAGGGTTTTTAATAACTTAGGGTTTTCAAAAGAATTATTCATGGTTTCCAGATTTTAATTAGGGTTTACCTAATTAATCATTTAATACACAATATAAATCATATAAAACAGTTATATAATAGTCTTGAATTTCCCATTTGAATTACAAAATAGGGTTAAACAAATTAATGCCAGGGTTTTGACATTATACACCATAATTGATCAATCATCCTAAATACGTACATACAGTACATATTTAAAGCACTGAAAAATCAAAATATAATTAATATTATATTATTATTCTCATTCTTTGATAGAAATCCAAAATTAGGGTTTGGATTCCATATCTGATTTATTCTTCCATATTTAACCTTAATAATTAAGGTAAAATAATTAACTTAATAATCCGTACTAAAATTCATATAAAAAAATAATTATTATAACTATTCAAAGAAAATCATTACATATATTATTTAAATAATATATAACTATATTTTCATGGAAAATAATTAATAAAAACATTTCTGCTATAAAATTAATTATTATAAGAATATACTTTATAATAATCAGTAATTCTAACATAAAATTATTTGTAAATATTCTTGTAATAAATATATTTTTATTTATCACATAAATACATATACACCTTATCTTGTACAAATCCTCATCCTTAAAATAATAAAAAAAAATTATACGCAAAATTTCTGATTTATTTATATAGAAAATATCGGGTTATTACATTACCAAACTAATATTGTTTTGGTTTTCAAAAGTAGACTGAGTATGCTAAATTGTTTTATCGTCAAACGACAGGCACGTGAGGTTGCCACAACTTAAACGTATACACGTTTAATGAATGTAGTGTTGATCAACATAGAGTACTATAGGCTGATCACCTAGACGTGCTCGTAAGCTATGCTTGACTTACGGACTTAGTGACGAAACGTCCCTTTTCAAAGTACTTATGAAATACTCACGGTCTTGAACCAGAATTGATGTTTTACTGGATATTTTTGTTGTAAAATGTTTTGAATGAAAAGAAGTGCTATTTTGAATTATCGATAGTACTTTGTAACTATTGTTCAGTTATTAAAGATATACGGTTCCTATGTTTCAAGCATGCTATTTTACTAGAATTGTTGTACTTGATGAGCTAGATAGGCTCATTCTTGCTTGAACCATATGAATGCAGCTAAGACCGAACGGACCGATGGATCCAGCAAGGATAAAGGGAAGACTAAGGTGAACCCATAGATTACTTATGTAATAGTATAGGTTTTGTAATGATAATATTGTTATTATGACAAGAACAGATGTAATGGTTATAAAGAACCTGGGGAATAATAATATTCTTTTTGATATATATATATATATATATATATATATATATATATATATATATATATATATATAAAAGTCATATTTGTTCTTTTGAGGTATTTCAATTGAATGTTTGTGTGAACTGTAGCACCGTGTAGCACCATCTGTCGGGTTGGAAGATACCCGGATTTGGGGGCGTCACTAGTTGGTATCAAAACATTAGGTTATAAAACTTAAGGGGGGAAATAAAACCTTAAGTCATAACCTTAAGAAAAGTCAAAGAATAAAAGATGGAAGATAACCTTATAAAAATGCATTATATATGTTATGTGTTTTTATTATTCTACTGACGTGTACTAATCAAACTTTTGTGTTGTTGTAGATGTCAGGAGAAAATAGAGACGTACAAATAGTCAGTGAAGGATCGGTTAATCAGATAGAGATTATATCGAACCCCATAGCAGCACATCCCGAGATAGTGGTGGTTGATTATGGAGACTTAGAGAGCCTAGACCTCATGTCCGTGTTTGACGGCGTTTTGGAAGAAGTAGTGGAGGTAGTGTCCTTCAACCCCGTAGCAATAGCAGAAGATATAGCTCCAGGGGAGTCAATGATGTCGTTATTCATGTCAGTACTAGATAGGAACATCCACTACTGTCAGGAGGTTAAGGAGCTGAAGGCGGAGCTCCAAGCTGTTATAAAGGATAAGACTGACGTGGAGTCCATGTGGGAGTAGGAACATGATGAAACGGGTTTTGGCTAAGGACAAGGTCCATGAGCTAAAACTGGAGGTCTTCGAGCTCAGGGGGGGAGCTAAAGACCAAGAAGCAGAAGATAGGGAGAATGTCCTATATCCATAGGAGTTCTCATGAGGATTTCTAGCTGTAGGTAGATAGTTATCTCGTCGAGGCAGGGCAGACGCGGTATACTATCAGACGTGATATTATCACCGGTCTTACCAAGGCGGATTTTGAAAATGCCTTAAGGAAAATGTGATCTAGTAGTGGCTGGAGTAGTTAGATATGTACATATTTTTGTATTTAGTAGTGACGTAAAATCCTCTTTTGTATAATCAAGGGTAGTCTTTTGTAAATCCCAATTTTTGGAAAGTAATCGCGGGAAAGTAATGTATTCAGCTTAGGCTATGTAATGTAACTGATGTAGTATTATACCACAATGAATTAATATAAGTTTTCTTTTTCGAAAAATGTTGAGTAATGAATGTTTAAGTTATTGTTTAAAATTTAATAATAACTAACTGACATGAAATGAATAATAACGAAATATTTGTTTATTGCAACAGCAAAATGCCGCCAAGAAGAGTACCATGTAATCAAGGTGCGAACACAAACCAACCGGAGGGAGGTCTGGTTAACCCCACGCAGGAGTTCATAAATCTATTAAACACATCATTTAATAGAACTGGGGCTAATATCCTCGTAAATCCTGGTGTATTACGAGCTAACCTACATAAGCAAAATAGGTTTGTAAAGTCCTTAAAAGAAATGATGTACAAAGACTATAAACATAGAAAGATCAAGCATGTTAGGTTGATCTTATAATGTAATAGATAGGCTTGTCTGATCGTCAAGCACTGCATCAGAAATCGTAGTCTGCCAAGAGAGTCAAAGAAAACTCGAGAGCTATCAAGGCAGAATCGTAGTCTGCAAAATAGTAGTCTTGGAGTTCATAGACTGCCAGGAGAGACGATGAGAGGATCGTAGTGTGTCGAGGAGAACTTCCTCAGGGCTATAGTCTGCTGAGGAAGTCATGTTCAAAATCATAGAGACAACCTGCCTATGAATCGACCGAGTATCTGCCAAAGCCAAGTCAAGAATCATAGACTACAATCAGAGTCATAGAGTCTACTAATCATACCAGAGGCAGAGATCGTATTTGAGCAAGATCAGATGAAGACAACAAGCACAACGACAGAAATCGTAGAATGTCAAGATCTGGTCTCGGAGTCGTAGTGTCTGCATAGCCAAAGCTGAATCGTAGAGTGCAGAACTAAGACCTCAACAGATGTGCTCACAATGCCACGGAAGAATCGTAGAAAAAATACGATTCTGAATGAATGAGCACTCCCAGAATATCCAAAGGAATGAAGCCTCTGGTTGGCACTGCAAAGATACATCCCATCTAAAGGAAACCAGAAAGCACTCGACAAATGATATTCAAGCTAACAGGAGATCTAAGCCCCAACCTTGTGACAACCCAAGAATTTGGGCAAATTATTAAAATCTTAAATGATGGATTTAAGGTCAAATAATAGACCTAGACAGAAAATAAGTGTATGCGTTTAATGTTATTGGGATTGAATTTTGAGGATTTCAAAATTCGGTGAAGGATATAGGTGAATTATTCAGGATTAAGGATTTATATGATTATGTTCTGTGTTTATGGTTAATGATGTGTTCAGAATGTGGTTAAGGGTCATAAGTTGATCTGATAATTTATATCTGTAACAAACCCTATGTTTATATTAAGAACGACAGCGTTCGGTTAGAAAACCCTAACGTCTAATAAGAAACCCTAGAAATCGGTTCTGAAAACCCTAGTTTCAGTTCCGGGAGTACGAAATCCTAATTCGGATATTGAAAACCCTAGATTGGGAATGCAATGTTATGTACAAGGTTAAACGTCATTAATATTAAATTTATTAGGAAAAACCCTAATGAATTACTGAAAATTCTAGTTGATTATTAGAAAACCCTAATACCAGATCTGAAAACCCTAATTTCAAATTCTGATAAAATAAAACCCTAATCTGGGAATATAACGGAGAATTAGAATGCTTATGTGGTATTAATTAAGTACTAATTAGGGTAAAGGTTGATTAATTAACAAACCCTAATTTCCAATTTTTAGAACCCTAATTGTTCCGTCAGAAACCCTAATGCTCAATTGTGGATTTAATTGCTATATTAGCAATGTTAATTAGGAAACCCTAATCCTAATTATTTCATTTTATGAGTAATTAGAAAACCCTAATCTAATTACGAATATTTAATTTCTAAAATTAAAAAATTATTTTCTATTAGAAAACCCTAATTTATGGGTTATAAACCCTAATGACCATTTTGACCCTAATTGCTACATTAGCAACGTTAATTAGGAAATATTAATCCTAATTTGTTAAAGTCCTAATGTAAGTAGGAAATTATAATATAATTAGAATCCCTAATTATATTTTTTTAAATCATGATTTTCTATTTTAAATTCTAATTAGAAAATCTTAGAAATCCAAGTTGCTAAATATTTAAGGGTCAAACCATAAACTCTCAATACTCCAAACCCTAAACCCTAAGGGCTTCATCTAATGCAAAATCTAGAAAATAAATGGAAAAGACAAAAATGCCCCATTTGTGTATTATTTTAAGTAGCTTGCAAATCTTGGCAAAATCCTTGGTTGGTGACCAACCCTAGTCTAACCCTAGCACTAGTATGTGACTTTTATGTCCAGCAACCTCAGCAAATCAGCAACATGCAATGAATCAAAGCTTTATAAATGGATTTGGAGAGAGAAAGTGTACAAAAATTTAGCCAATCTCATTCTTGCTCTCACCAACTCCCATTATCTCTCAAACCCACGAAATTTTAGTGTGATTTCAGTCTCAATTCAAGCCCCACATGTACCAAAAACAGATCAAATAATCAGTGCACGAGTCAAAGGTAGAAAGGTATAAAACCCTAAATTTCGAAATTTATGATTTTGATGTTTAATGTTGTTATTTGTTGGTTAAATATGTGTTATAAGGTGTCAATTAGAGATCTGGGTTGTTGGATCATGGATCCATAACACCTAGATGCTCGAATCTAGCAATTTAGAAAATCTGGAAAAAGTTGGAAAATGTTGACTGACAAGCCAATGTCAGGGCTTCTAGATCCGTGTGTGTTAAGTTTTATGTGTGTTTTATGTTATGGATCTATAGTATGCTATGTGTTCTTTATTCTGCAACTTGAATCAAGTGCAGATCTTGTCTAGATCAGAAGTTCTGAACGGTCAAACTTAGTTGACCGATCACAAAATATGAATTTTGGGTAACCCAGAAATCTCTATGTTGTCTGACAAGGTTTTTCAGGTGCTAGATCTCACAATTTGTTATTGTTTATGTAATGTTGTTGGTTGGATGTTGTAGTCGGACATGTATTCTACATACTCAAACCATTAGATCACCTGGATCGTGCTTAGAACGAATGTAATCAATGGTCAAACATGCTTTGACCAACTGTCCGGATGAATTTCTGGAAAACCCAGAATTCACCAAGAACAGGTTTTGTCAGGTAGTTTGACCGGACTTAATAGCTTAGATCTGTTGTTGTTAAGATGATATGAGATTATTTGCTTGTACAGTGACATGATTAATACACAATGAAACATTAATATTACATTAATCATACCTGGAAGGCCTAGATCCGGAGGCTCAAAATAGGGACCCTGGACTGTTCTTCATTTTCTGGGTAACCCAGAAAATGAAGAACAAGCCTGACATGACTTTTAGGCGCCGATATCTCTCTGTTGTGATGTATTATTGCCATGAAACAAGTTTATGATTGTAGTATTACATTAGTACTATAACTTTAACACGAATTCCAGTCCAGAAATCATTGGGAACATAGAAATAAAACCGGTCAAAGAAGGACCCTCGAACACTGTCAAGAACACTCAAGAACAACAAGAACACCTATAGCGACGGTTCTGTCGCTATAGGGCCCTTTAGCGACAATTTATTTATTAATTTCCGGAAAATGATTAAAAATTAGAAAAAAATGGTTTTTAATTATTAAAAATACATAATAAATTATGAAAAATTATTTTAAAGTCTGAAAAATAGTTTTAAACTATTTTGAGTATATTTCAATTATTTCTCTGTTGGAACGATACTCAACTCATTACTTTATTACTTGTTGACCACATATACTTGCGTGTTGTGTGTAATTAGATTTTGCACGAACAAGTTTGTGGCGTTGTCGGGGAATATAATTATGTTTATTACTTTCAATATCAGTTTAATTAAATCAGTCTTTGTTAAACACTTTTATTTTTATTTTTATTTTATTTATTGTTTCAGGTTCTCTTAAATAGTGCATCCAAACTCGATTAAAGAAGTCAGATTTAGTACCTTACGAGGACGATATTGAGAGAAAATTTCAGCAATTGAATAAGTGGATAAAGGAGACCCAAGAGAACGTAGAACAACAAGAGAAAATGGCTGCAGATGATCAGCAAGCATTGTGGGATTATGCCACACTGAGGGTTACTAAGATTCAATTTAGTATTACTGATGAGTGGGTTTTATACCTATGAATTGGACACTGTTAAGGCTTAATTCTTTGTTAACTTGAAGTATTTTTAGTGCTTTGTTACTTGTTTTTGTGTTTGTGTTGTAGGAAATGACTTTAAAAGGTCAAAACATGAAAAATAGAGCTTAATGACATTTCTATAATTTTTGGAAAAGTACCCCCACCGGGTTGGGGTTTCCTAGTGTAAAAAGCCCGTTGGGGCGAGCCTGTACGGAAGAAAAATGAGTTTTCAAAAGTTGAGTTCAAGGAGGATTGGTTTGAGCTGTTTGTTTCAAGGACTTTAAGAACTCGAAAAGACTCATGAAGAGGAATATAAAAGGAGGAGAATCACAAAGATTAAGGGAGATGATTCCATTAGATTAGATTTCTATCAGATTAGGACAAAACCTTAGTTTTTCTTAGATTCAGAGATAAAAGCAACTTGGAGACCATTGAAGATTCAAAGCAGGAGCAAGAAAGGAGCATCAAATCTACAGATAACAGATTCTATCTTCTTCTCTACTTCTATCTTTGACTTTTAATGTTTATTCAATTGTCGATTCTTGGTTTTAATTCAATAATCATAAGCTAAATTCTTGTTTAAGATTACAATGGAGCTTGTTGTGTAGTTTATTTTTTGTATGTTTTTTTGTTAATTAATGTTGATTATTCTTGGATTGTCTATTATGGTTTGTACTTATTGTTTAATTGCCTAGCTAACAATTACTGTGATAATCTATATGAACTCGAGAGATGGATTATAGATTTAGATCTGATCATAATAGCATGTGATTATTTTTTCTGCATGGCGTTGGAATTCATAATTTATATCTAGGATAAAGATATACATATATATAGCATGTAATCTGATATATAACTTATGCTTTAAATTCTCTTTAATTGTAATTCGCATAGAGATAAAATGAATTGGTTAATTAGGGTTTTCTTCTTAATTTTATCATCTGTGGATTTAAGTAGATGTGAGTATGATGCATTGAGAGATGGTCCTATTTATTTATGTTTTCTTGATTAACAATTCAGAATAGTGAGCATAATTGATAAGAAGTGTATTAATTTAAGTGAAGCAATAAGTGAAGTTGTGATATTAAATCTTCATAGTCTGATTTTTAACTAGTAGTAAGTAGAATTAGTTTAATTAAATAATTTAATTCATAACCATAAATTGATTATTTAAATAAAATTAGTTTGGTTAAGAGTTAGTATTTGGTAATTTGTATTAATAATTCATCATGGAAACGATACTCTACTTACACTTTATTACTTGTTGACCATTTACGAACCTAACGTTTTAAAAATAAAATTGAATTTTTTCTAATTATTATTTTGAATAATAAGGTGTTAATTTGATATAATGCTTTTGTTATGGGTAAAATGCGCAAATATTTTAAGTAAGCAAGTGGTTATAAAATATTCATTATTGTCGGAGAATATTTGTTTGGCCGTAGAATATTCTTGCTATCGGGGAATATTCGTACGATGGCGCAACCATTTGTGGGCCCTATAACAAAAAACTGCCGGATGAAGGAAACGTAAAGTTTAAGTTTTTTTTATAAATAATGGCATAGTTGTTACCGTTAACACTGTTGGAATACTCGGTGGTTAAAATATAGTAATACGCGTGGTTGCACAGTAGTACACGGTATTGCACAATATTTTTAAATTATTGATTCTTACGTAAGAAGGCACTACTCAATAATTGTTACAGTAATTACTGTTCAATATTTTATTTTATTGATTTAATAATTGTTACGTTGATATATTATATTATTGTTGTTTCAATAATTGTCACTGCACAATATTTCCCATTATCAGATAAATAATTCATATTATTTGAATAATATTATTAGATAGCATTATTGACAATGTCTAAGGAAGTTCTATCTAGAAAAGGGGATTGGTCACCTAATTGTGCGTTAGTACGGAGAAATCTTTATCGGAAAGCCCCCTCTTACTGGGAACGACCTGGTTATCATTATTGTGATTCTGTAATATTATTTGTGAGTAATTAATTATTGATTTATATGATAAGGAAATATTTATTTTTTGTGGATATAAATGAAGGAATTAATGTTGAGGTGTTTTATCAGTATTTTGTCAGAATGTAGGTATTAAAAATCATCCGTATGTAGTTTTCGATCATTTTCTGTTTAGAATTTGGAAACACTTTCCTCTACAAAGTTGTAAAGAATTAAATTTCATATGGAATGTACATAAGGCTCATATTGTTCTTATAAAATGGCTATTTATTATGAATTATTGAAGTTTCAGAAATAAATGTTTTTATTAAAAACATGGGTGGGCCCCACTTTTGGTTGTTGTGTAATTTTCTAAAAGTGGTGGACCCCACTTGTGGTGTGCTGAGTTTGGATATTGTCTAGAAGATAATATTTTTATTTAAACTCATAACACGTGTTGTCGTATTTTGCATGACAATTGTAATAATGAAGTTGTAGTTATTTTTTGTACCATGTATTTGGCGACTCAAAATGGGTTGTGTGGACCTATTTTGGGGCGTCACAGTTGGTATCAGAGCTTAGGGATATGGTCTCTGGCGGAGATCGGGGAATAAAACTAAGAGGGGAGAGACGAGTAAATCTTTCACTAATGTGTCATACCTAAGCTTATTTGTTTGGTCGGTCAGAATATAGGGATAATATGTGGTATGTTAATTTCTCTAATTAACCATTATTTTATGGCAGTATTTGAGAATGACAGCTGAAAATATTAGAAATGGAGTAAATGACACCGTAGAGACACCTTTAATCACCAACTAGGAGAACGTGCAACAGGACGAAAATGTTCCTCCTATAAACAACACCACTGATCAAACGATAAATGATGTGATGTTTAGAATCTTTTTGCATTTCATGCAAAATTAGACAAGGGATACTCATGTACAAAATACAGATGAAAACAATTGTAACGCGCGACTTGTAACAACCAAGCAGTTCAAATAGTTGGGACCAACAGAATTTTTGGGAAAGCCAGATTCAATCAACGTGGAAATGTGGCTTAAGCAAATTACCAAGATATTTGATGTCTTGGGATGCACGGAGGAATATAAGGTTCCATTCGCAACCTTTATGTTCCGTGGTGAGGCAGAATACTGGTGGGAATCTGTGAAGCATACCTAGCTAGATGCACTCAATATGTATTGGGAAACATTTCAGAAACTGTTCAATGACAAGTACTTTCCTGAAAGTATTCGTCATATGAAGGAGGTAGAGTTTATTAGAATAGAATAGAAAACATGACTGTGTCCCAATACGAGGCTACGTTTGCAGAGTTATCCAGGTTTGCACCTCATTTGGTAGAGAATGAGGAACGTATGACGTTCATGTTTCTGAGAGGTCTGAAACCGAAAATTCGGCAATATCTTATTTCTCACAAAATTTTCTATATTCAGATGTTGTGAGCAAGGCTCAATTATTAGAACACGATAATGAGTTTGTTCAACCGAGGGATCATAACCAGGGTCATACCAGTGGCAGAAGCCATCGGAGCAATGACAAACAGTGGGGAGGAAAGTATCTGGACAAAAACGCTAACCACTCTGGTGGTAATCGTGACCATGATAGTAGAAAAAGCGAGTCAGGGGGAGATTTTAAAAATAGAAAGTACAACAATGACAACGTGAAGACGTCAACACCAACTATTTCTAAGGGAGAAAAACGACCACTGGTCGTATGTTATAAATGCGGGAAAGAGGGACACATCAGCCCAAACTGCCCATAATAATCCAATGTGTGTTATAACTGTGGAAATGAAGGTCATATAGCTAGAGATTTTCCTGTAGCGAAACCAAGTCCAGCAGGGATGGTGACTCCAAAGGTTGTCCCGGACAAGTGAAAGTCGGTGGTTCCTGGAAGAGATTTTTTCGTGACTTCTCAAAAAGCGAGTAACCCGAATAAAGTTATCACGGGTTAGTTAATCATAAATTCTTGCGAAGTCTATACCTTATTAGATACTGGTTCTACCCATTCTTTAATCTCTCCTGCTTGTGCTAAACATTTGAAATTAGACTTTGACTTATTTGTTGAAACACCGTTAGGATAAACTTTTGTTATATCCACTGTTTATAAATCTTGCTTGATTCAAGTTTGGACCATCACATTACCTGTCGATCTTATTTCTTTGAAAATACTTGCATTTGATGTGATTTTAGGGATTGATTGGTTAACCACTCATCAAGCCAAAATTGATTATTTTTGTAAGGTTGTTAGTTTTCATATTCCTAACCAACCTGTTATGCGAATTCAAGCAACCAAACCATTAAAGTTAATCACTGTCATATCAAGCCATAAAGCCATTCGTTTATTGAAAATGGATGTCAAGCTTTCTTAGCCCATGTCATGGACTTGAACAAAAATACGTCAGATTTGAATAATATTTTATGTTGTTAGTGAATTTCCTGACGTATTTCCTGAAGAGCTTCCCGGCCTACCCCAGAGAATGAATTTAAATTTTGTATTGACCTTGAACCCGGTATAAAACCCATTTCCAAAACCACATTATTGTCTGAGTCAGCTGCTGCCTCAGCTATAGGCTCAGGTACTGCTGTCACCAACTGCTCACTCACACCGTGGATATCTCTAACCTCCTCTTCTCTTGACATCCTTCAAATAAGACAAAATAACTCGGTTAGTATTTTAAAATATATTTTTTTGTTTTTAGGAAAAAAAATAGATTTGACACAACCCCTAGAAATCTACATGAGTTCATCTCCTTAATTTCTCCACTAACTTCCCTAAGGTTATAGTCTAAGGTTCCCCACCTATGGTTTATAACCTATTGCTTTTAATACCAACCTGTGACGCCCCCAAATCCGTGTAACATCGATTACAGGACATGGTGCTCATGATACAACACACATCATCATCCATCTAAGTAACTCTAACAATAATAATAATAATAATATTAACTATTACATACTTATTCAAAATAAAGTCCCAAGTCTTTACAACCTTTAAAAAAACTACAACTTAAACTTAGCATTTATCGCTATAATACATCATATGCGGAAATATACTTATTACATAAATAACTCTCATCATTTCATCTTAGACTTTCCCTTTTCCTTGCCTGAGCCCTAAGCGTTATCAGCCTTAACTGAAAGCTTTAAGCAAGTATGAGCACAAATTGCCCAGCAAGTATATAAAGTAGTTTGAGAACATACTTCAGAAGCAAAAGTATGAATATTCTCAACAGTTGAATAAGTATCAAGAGATAAATTGGAATATCAAGATAAGTGTTCTCAATAGCATACTAAGGGGTGTTAAATACCCAGAACATTACTTTGTTTCATCGAAAACCATCAGACGGTTTAACAATCAAATAGATTGTAAACATTCTCTGCAAGTACTCCAAGTGATCAGCTTATCGTACCCTACATTGTGCACAAGTATAAAGTTTAAACGCATAAGCGTAAGTGGGACTATATGCCCGATATCAGTTACCCCATTATCCAGGTTGTTTATCTTAGTTTAATTCGAGACCGCACCAAAGCAATTTGGATTGGTAGACTTAAATAGCTACAATGAATTTGAAATAGTTCAAATATTACAACATTTTGAATCTATAATATATAACCGAAACAAATGGCCAGATCGCATTCTTGAAAACAGTTCATAAATAATTAAGAACTTTAAAGCATACACAACTGAATTAATAATTGAGTAATCATCAATAGAACTTTCACTATATATAAGTTTGTACAAGTTATAACTTACAATATAAGAGACTTGTACACAATGATAAATTGTACAAGTCAAGGGAACTTACATTCACTGCAATAAAGCGAATAAAGTTAGGAAACTTGCCTGATACGTCTTCTACAATTATCGCTATCTACTAGCCCTTCGTGTAACCTATTCACATATGTCACATTAAGCAATTTGGTTCTCGAACACCACTTTGAAGTGCAATGGTTCCCTTTTATTTTAATAAGATGATTAAACTCACACATATTCAAATACAATTCAATTACATTACATGTTGCTGCGTATAGGCCATGTGGTTAAATAAAAGAAAATGGGAAACATAAATTTTTGACATTTTTCGGACCAAAACATCCATCAAAAATCTGCATAAAATATGCTTAAGGGTCTCAAGTCAAAAAACCTCATTTTCCATAATTATGACATCACATATTTAGTTAAACTCATTTATCCATATAACATCATTTGTATAAAAAATACCAAATCAGTCTCAAAAATATTTCTTTTCTGGGATTTTGTAGAATATAATCCCACACTGAACATATATTTTTCCCGAAATTTTTTAAATCCATCTACTATTTTTAAATAGTCCATAATAGCCAAATATTCTCAGATTTTTTATAAATCGAGATTAGGTCCAACAATTCTGAAATTTTTAGGGTTCACTCCTGTTATATACAAGTACTTCCAGTAAAAAATTCGTAATTTTTGGACTTAAACACAGAGAGTTATACGGGTATCTTTTCAAATAGTGCCCTTAGCCGTAAAATCCATAACTCTCAAACCGTATGGCCAAAAATTCTCATATTTTTACAGGACCTTCATATCTTCTTATATTAATACTCCAATTGTTATTAGAAGTCTTATAGTACAAAACAGTGGACGAAATTGCCCCGATACAGACTGATCCAAACAGTCCCAAGAAAGACATCAAAATTTTGTTTTCTTGCAGCCACTTTTATGATTTTATTCTCACTAATCTACAGATGATATGACCATGATACTTGGACACAATAAAATTCATACATAAAGGTATTTTAAAAAAATATAACATTCATGAAACTAGCATGCTAAGACCACAAAGCAACTGCATAGAAAAATGTGCCAGCATTGGTTCTATACTTAGAAAAAATCTGGAAATTCCAGATTTTCTGCAGATTTTGTTATGAACATGCTTGCTTACGATTTTCATAACTTGCTCATTATAACTCCGATTCTAATGAAATTTGGGCCAGATTAGACTTCATAATACATACTATTATATAAAATTATTACAAAAACCACATATTACACTTTTTAACCAACTTTGACAAAAATCATGATTTTGATTCTAGCATTCATGGATTCAATTCCTACCATCCAGATCTCATCTACTAACATATATGAACATATTACAACAAACAAACTCACTAAATTACCATGATTTGAATAAATTAGCAACTAAGAGGCATTTTCTACCTATTTCCCTTGAAAACATATAAAGGTTCATGAGTTTCTTACTTGATGAATTTCTTCTTGTTTAGGTGCTGAAAATTCTCCTCACTTGCTTATTTAGACTCCCCACAACTCTAGAATTGCCACCCTCTCAAGATCTTTTCTCTCTCACTCAAAACTTTACTTACGGTAGGATTTTTTTTACAAATAGGAAGAAAACTTGGATAGAGAGTATATGTAGAACATGATAGCCAATTGATTTTCCAGCCATTTCATCTCCAATATAATTATATATAATAAGTATATTGTATAAATTCAATTTAATATGGGGTGGGGGTTATAGAAAAGAAAGGTCTTGGATTGTAAAGAGTTGTAACTCCCTCCCCCATCATTACCTTATAATACTAATGCTCCATCCCTTGTCCCAATTTAGTTGTCACGTGGGCCCCACGGCTGCTGCACTTTTCTATTAAAATAATACTAAAATCAATTTAATCGTTTAATACATTATTTTGACCATTTTACCCTTCGTAGCCAAGCATTTTGATTCTAATATCAATTCTTACTAATTCGACATTCCGGACGTCATGGGACTATCATTTTCATCAAAATCATCCCCTAAATTCATGGTTGACTCTTTCCTCGAAAAAGTCAACCGACTGACTTTGACCAAAAAGTCAACTGTGACACATAACAAATAAAATAATTCCCTACTTAATCACTTTAAATAGTTAAATAAAATTAAACTAACCATTTAAATACATCTCATCACATATCTTGAAATAACACATATATGTACAACACATATACATCTAATAAATGAAATCACCCAAAAGTTTCATATAAAATCGTTTATTGATAATTCTTAAATTACATAGAAAATCTCAGATATTACAATCATCTCCCTTAATCCTTGTGATTCTCTCCTCCTTTTATATGCCTCTTCATGTGTCTTCTAGAGTCCTTAAAGTGCTTGAAACAAACAACTCAAACCAATCCTCCTTGAACTCAATTTTTGAAAACTCCTTTTTCATCCGGACAGGCTCGCCCTAGTGGGCTTTTTACACTAGGAAACCCCTGCCCCGACGGGGGTACTTTTCCAGAAATTATAGAAATGTCACTAAGCTCCATTTTTCATGTTTTTACCTTTTGAAGTCGTTTCATACAACACATACACAAAAATAAGTAACAAAACACTAAAAATACTTAAAGTTAATAAAGAATTAAGCCTTAACAGTGTCCAATTCATAGGTATAAAACTCACTCATCAAATACCCCCAAACTCAAGACTTTGCTTGTACTCAAGCAAAACAACACAAAATAACTAAAAATAAACAAACTAACCTAACTACATGAATGCATATGCATGATCTACTTCCTAATATACCTACGAATCTAGTAATAAATTAGTAATATGTATAGCAACAAGCCTCAAAGATTCCAATGATACTCAAACAATATATTCAATCAAGTCAAAGTCTATAACTCTAACTAGTTAGACAATCAAAACCTATCATCACCCATATTGTGCGTGTGTGCTCGTTAACCATTGTAACCAACCAAAGTTCAAGATAATCACATAACAAACTTCTTAGAAGGAAAATTTCCAATTCAATTACTTCTGTGAATATGACAACTCTGGTTAAAACTAAGAAATTACCAAGTCTAAGGGTAAATACATGATTTATTTCTACTTTTATTCAACCATGGGGGAATTTTTGCTCTTTCTCGTGTTTATAATTGACTGTGCAATGTCTAGTTCTCTTAGGCTTTTCAATGTTACAAATTAATGAGCTTTCGACCAACGACTCCTAAATAAGATGATCTTAGGGCACTAGGTGTACAGACATCCCTAGGGCATACTTACTCAAGTAACAAAGGCCACAAAACCAAACTAGTCAATGTATTTATATATATATATATATATATATATATATATATATATATATATTCTTTTTCTGGATTTTTAATTTTTTTCTTTTTTCATCATATATACCCCATAGATTCCCCCAAACTCAAGCTTTTACCTTATTCCAACCTTTACTGTCATTTCACTAATTTCCGTAAATTTTAACCAAGATTTCCCCCAGAAAAAAATTATAAAATCCTTGAACCAAGTGGATTAAAACATGTAAACTTTAAGTGCTAACTGGTTACATAAGTTTTAGACATGCTCAAATTTTCTTCATGTTTAAAATTAGAACACATCATCAATTATCAACATTGTTCAAGTTAACATGCAAAACAAATCTTATCATAGGCCGAGCTAAATTCAAACCAATCCATTGCCTAAATTTATGCAAACATACTATATGTAAACACTAAATGCAAAATAAAATATTTTTGTGATTTTTTTATTTTTTTATTTTTTTAATGAAATATGCCTACAATATGCAAAAATAAAAATAACTAACCAATGCAATGTATGTGAACTAAACAATTACGTAATGCAATATGATCCACCCCCAAACTCAAAGTGAACAATATCCTCATTGTTTAAAAAAAAGAATTTAAAAGTTAAGAACTTCCATGAATGGTTAAGCATCACGCTCGACCTCCGCATCATCGATGTTTGACGGTGGATAAATTGACATACGGCTAAGGTTCGATAACTGATTCAAGTCAATGACAAATCCGTGCAATTTATGAATTTAATGAAAACAATCTTGCCCAATATACCCAATTTGATGAATCTGTTCAATTACTTGGACAAACACTTCTTGAATGTGACCATGTTGTATGTATGCGGTTTTGTCCGATAAAAGAATAAGAGTGAGAGCTTGTAGAGAACAATGTAATTTGGGTGTCTTGAGTTCAACCGAGAAAAGATGTGTGAAGATGTGGAGGCATGCGGGGTGTTGGAATTAATTTATTAGGTTAAGAGTAATGCCTACTAAGAGAATGGATGAGAGTGGGTGGAGCTAAGCTTAAAGGATATCTTGGTCTGAATTTGGTGGTAGGGCTTATGTAATCAAAGTTGGGATAGAGAGGGAATGGCGTTGTTCGATTAAGATTGGGATTTTTTTTTGTTAAAAACTGAGTTCCAGGATGACCCGCTGGGGCGGGTAGTTTTTTGTCATGAAGGCTTGCCGGGGCGGGCTTGGACAGAGAAGATGCCCACCGAGGTGAGTATTTTTGACTTAGGAACCCCGTCGGGGTGGGCTTTGACAGAGAGTATCCCCGCCGAGGCGGGTGTTTGTAGGCCATATTTACCCACCGGGGCGGGCATAACTCTGTTCTAAAAATTTTCTTTTTCGTCCTTGATTTCTGTGTTATCCCAGTGCTTTGCTTCCCTTTCCATAATCTTTTTCCTATCCATTGAACATCCAATACCTACAATGAAGAGAGACAACATGGATTAGAATAGCACTTTGGAATGTGAGAGAACTTATAAAGCAAATAACTCCTAAAAATTGACAAAATAAAAGCACTACTTGATTAAAAATTTGAGGATTTAATAAATGGACATTATAAAATTAAACTCATAAGTGAATGGCTTTTAGGGGGCGCTTCCCCCTTACAACCCCCGCCAGCTCACCGACGAGCTATTACCGGACTTACTATTACTGCTAATAATTTTGAGATAAAGCCTTGTACAATACAAATGATTCAAAACTCGGTACAGTTTGGGGGTTTTGCTAACAACGAACCTAATGAACATCTTATGAGCTTTCTAGAAATATATGATACCTTCAAGTATAATGGGGTATCGGATGATGCACTGAGGCTTCGGTTATTTCCATTCACACTGAGAGATAAGGCAAAGAGTTGGCTCTTTTAATTACCAGCAGGTTCAATTACTACATGGGATGACCTGGCTCAAAAGTTCTTAGTGAAATTCTTCCCACTGGAAAAAATAGCCAAAATGAGGAATGAGATTATTACTTTTGAACAACAGAATGGGGAGTCACTATATGAAGCTTAAGAGAGGTATAAAGAATAATTGAGGAGATGTCCACATCACGGATTACCCAAGTGGTTACAGATGAACACATTTTATAATGGGTTAAACAGTAATCGTAGAGCACCACAGGGGAGATGTGTATAACGATCTTGCATCCTGTCAGGCGTCATTGGCCTATATCATAGTCACCCGCCATTGATATTCCATTGTTGGGAGTTGACGGTTTTGATTTATCAGAGGGTCCATATACTCAGGAGATATTCCAGCGCTGGTGTCTCCCTCGCACTATTGGGGCCCAGTCCCGTGCCACACAGTTCATGGGGGACATGGTTCCTGGATCATTGATGATGACTGATTGGGTAGCTTGTGTTCGAGCTCCGACCCATATGACCCAGATTGATAGCTTAACCCGGCAGTTGGATCGGGCACATCTATTTATTCGGCATTTGGGCAGAGATCCAGTAGAGGCGGAGACATTTGTTCCTTCCAGCTCAGGTGCTGGCCCCTCATATGACCCATTTGGTTTTTCTGGCGCAGATCCTCCCCTTTATAGGCCTGACATCCCTGTTGATAGAGATCTAGTGACTCAGGAGGAGTTACATCAGGTGGACAGGATCGAGGATTACAACATCGAGACCATTGTCTTCTTCTGATGTGTATTCTCACTATATCTTTTGATAGGCCTCTGTTAGATATTGGGTGGCTGTTCCCCATTCTCGCTATATCTTTAGATAGGCCTCTGTTAGTAGTAGGGCGTTTGTGCCCCATTTTCATGTATTTGTAGCTGTGTAGAGCTGATGTATTAGATGATGATATATTTAGGAATGTATGCACCATTTTTTTTCATTCCCTATATCATATTGCCATCCATTATCTGTTATGCATGTATCATGTTATGCATATATATGTATGTCCAGAGATACTCGGTATTGACCCCTAGATGGTCTTATGACATGGCATGCATAGATATCTTCTTCGACAGTTAGCCGTATAGATCATACACCACCATCAATGGTGGCATTGGGTATGCGCTCGTGGAACGATAGCATGTCACCACCAGATAGGGTGACTGTAGATCTGTTATTGCAGCATACCATGACCCTTTTGGCATTTTAGGTTCCTAAAGGATTTTTAGATGGGATGCTAGAGCATTGGCTAGCTGATAGGCAGGTATTTCGCTTTGGCACCCATAAGTTGACTCCTACTCTGGAGCAATATGCCTGTTTAACAATGCTGCCCCTAGACCGACCTTGCGTACACATTGCTTTGGGAGACATGAGTAGACGATTCATGACTCTCACCGGATTGAGGCGTAGAGTGGTGCAGGATGAGCTGACATCTGACCATGTGATCTCTCAGCGTTTTCTGTGTGACAGATTTGGTGCGGAGGATAGCTACTCATGACATTCAGGAGATTTTATAGTGTCGGAGGATCATTGGCGTTCGGCCAGAGTTGATGTACTGATACTATGTGTGCTGTCATGCGTGTACATGTCGCGGTACATGGATGAGATAGATATAGGCATTATCATGGCGGTGAGACCTCTCAGGGAGGGTCATATCATTGTACCTATGATCATGGCAGAGACCTTGCGATCATCATCCTACTGCCGTACTTACCCGTCAGGTGTGTTTACTGGGAGTTCGGTCATACTGTATGTGTGGTTTATGTCATACATGCGACCGATTGGAACCTTTAGACGGTATGGGTATTGTTTCTCCCATGAGGTGGCTATGTCGTATTCCTTTCATCCATCGGAGTGTGTAGATGCTCAGTCCTGGTCAGCATTTTTGGCAGATATCCGAGATCCACTTAAGCATATTGCTGTGCTCGGGGTTTTGGTCACCATACAGCTTCATTATTCATGCTCCGGGCATGAATTTCCTCCCTTTGGCTGGCTTGAGGTGCGTGACGACTTATAATCCATTGGTCATGATGTCGCAGTTCAACCAGTTCCAGGATTTTCATTTCTTCGAGGGGACTGCAAGTCAACGCTCATCTTCTCGATACCTTTCAGCCGAGGACCGATCTCGTGTATACGCTTACTGGGATCAGCTTGAGTTAGCTACTTTTCCTGCCAGTCGTCCTAGTTATTCCGCAGAGTACTCCACATGGATGGAGACGGAGGTTTTATCGGCTGCAGCAGTATTTGCAGTACCAGAGATTGAGTTAGACGATGTAGAGCCTATAGAGTACATTAATACCTACATCGAGGAGGAGCTCGCTGCTGTGTTGCTAGCATTTCTTCTGGATTCTCCTAGTACCAATACTTTTGTGATTCAGCACTCAGCACAGTATTTAGAGTAGAGTCTTCATCTGATGACCTTTGAGAGAGACCAGATTTGATCTATGATGTCGACTACTCTTGATGTGAGGGACGCCGCCCTGTTAGAGAGAGATGAGGCATTAGCTCGTATAGATGCCGTTGTTGTTGAGAGGGATGAGGCCAGGTCAGACAGAGACGCAGTGATAGTTGAGCGGGATAGTGCTATATGTGCCCGGGATGTGGCTATCACAGATAGTACTGCAGCGAGGTCCCTTACCACTGGTATGATCGCAGAGATGAGTGCTTATATCGATGAGCATATGGTCATTATGCAGATGACTACAGATCTGTTAGGTCCTGTGGATATTCTTATCGAGGAGACTACAACTTTACCTCCTTCATCGGAGAGGGATGCCATATTGGTCTTGCTAGCTCGCATGTACCGTGATTGATAGATAATCTTGTATTTACCTGCACAGACTAGCTTAGCCATTTTGTCATGTACAGTTCACATTGTATATATATCAAACAACATTATATATGATAGAGAAATATATTTTTGGATCACTTCCCTTTTAGATATGCCTTGCTATTTGCTTGATATTTTGCATGCTGCTTAAGGGCTTGTGATCTGGATGAATTCTGAATTCTTCCTTGGTGGATGAACATTGACCTGTCTTTGGATAGTTCAGAATGGATCATAAATCTATGTATATCCCTACCATCTTTGGTGTCTTGGGACTTGTTTCTGAATGGAAATGTGGAAAGGAATGTGGCTTTCCTCTCTGAGATTGATCGTACCACAGATGGTCACCAGTACTTCTATTTAGGAGAAGCCTAGTTAATTCCACCTCTTATGGTTTAGTATTGCTCTTCGAGCTATGACCGCAGGTTAGATGGTCGCCGAATCTTCTATTTGGGAGGAGTTCAGGTAATTCCATCCCTTTGGTCTGAAGCCGAATGAAATGTAGTGGATTGAAAGAAAATCCCAATATCCACTGACAATGGTTTGTATTTTGGTAGGGGGTGAGACCACACCATGAATGGCTGCCTACGTACTCCTATTGAAGAGGAGATCAGGTCTGCGTAGTTCGAACCTGGTGTAAGAGGTTCAATGCTGTATGGCATAAATGGTGTAGGAATGTTTTTGTTGTTTTTGTTTTTGTAAGGAAAATGGTGGAAATGTTTATGTTGTTTTTTTGTTTTATTGCGATCGGGCAATATAAAATAGTTGCCTACGTACTCCTATTGAAGAGGAGATCAGGTCATCATAGTTTTCCCCTCAGGTCGAGGTGAAAAGCGTGATCCCATGTGCAGGTCAGATTGCGGGGAGGAGATAGTTTAATCCTAGGTTGAGGATGAACTGCAGGTATGAGAAGTTTGATCCCATGTATGGGTAGCCAAACTGCAAATGCGAGATGTTCAATCCGTAGTGAGATGACCTAAGTAAGAGGTTCAATGTTGTATATGGCTGATAGGGTGTAGGAATGTTTTTGGTTGTTTTTGTTTTTATAAGGAGAAGAGGGTGGAAATGTTTTTGTTTTTTTATTTTATTGTGACCGGGCCATCTAACATGGTTGCCTACGTACTCCTATTGAAGAGGAGATCAGGTCGACGTAGTTCGCCCCTCAGGGCTAGAAGAAAAGCGTAATCCCATGTGCATGTTAGAGTGCGGGGAGGAGAAAGTTTAATCCTAGGTTGAGGATAAACTGCAGGCAAGAGAAGTTTGATCCCATGTATGGGTAGCCAAACTGCGAATGCAAGAGGTTCAATCCGCGGTGGGATGACCTAAGTTGTATGATCGCAAAGGAGAAAGCCAGGCTACTGGCTTGAAGAGTATATTTCCTTGAGGGGCGGAGTGTAGCAAGTTGTAGGTGGTAAAGGGTTAAAGAACCGAAATGACTGGTGACCTGATAATGATGCACCAGGGTGTTTGCTAGTTACTTCAGACATAATACCGTTTCACGGTGTCTGAGTTGATGAGTTGAGGAAATTCATCGCCGTCCATTTCTTGTAATCTGAGAGCGCCTCCTGTCAATACTTCTTTGACAATAAACGGGCCTTCACAGTTAGGAGCGAATTTTCCTTTGGCCTGATCTTGATTGTCAAGAATCTTCATCAGAACCAAGTCATGTTGTTTAAATTGTCGTAGCCAGAATTTTTTGTTGTAGGATCTGTCGATCCTTTGCTGGTATAGCCGACCATGGAAGATAGCCGCGGTTCGCCTTTCGTCTATTAGAGACAATTGGTGATACATGTCTTGTATCCATTGGTTTTCATCTAGTTGAGAGTCGATCAACACTCTGAGAGATTCCATCTCAACTTCTACGGGGAGCACTGCTTCCATCCCATAGGTTAAAGCGTAGGGGGTTGCCCCAGTTGAAGTACGCATTATGCTTTTATAGGCTAACAGAGTAAGAGGCAACATGTTAGGCCAATCTTTGTGGTTGGCTGACATCTTTTGCATAATCTTCTTGATATTTTTGTTAGCCGCTTCAACAGCACCATTCATCTTCGGACGATAGATGACAGAGTTAAGATGTTTGTTGTGGAATTTACTGCATAACTCCTCCATCATTTTGTTGTTGAGGTTTTTGGCATTGTCTGACACAATCACCTCTGGTTGTCCATATCGACAAACTACATTGTTTTTGATGAAAGCAATGATGACTTCTTTAGTGACCTTGGGGATGGAGGCTGCTTCTACCCACTTGGTGAAGTAGTCGATCATGGTGAAGATAAATCAGTGACCATTACTGGTTTTAGGCTCAATGGGCCCAATAACATCCATTGCCCACATTGAGAAGGGCCAAGGCGAACTCATACTATGGAGCTCCCGTGGAGGGGCGTGTATAGCATTCCCATGAATCTGGCACTGATAGACTCTTTTGACGTGGTCATGGCAATCAGCCTTGAGAGATAGCCAATAATGTCCCGTCCTGAGGACTTTTTTGACAATGAGGGGGCCACTCATGTGGGGGCCACAGACTCCGCAATGGATTTCATCCATAAGCCTTTGGGCTTGATCTTTGTCTAGACACCTGAGAAGACCTAGTCCTACATCTCTTTTATAGAGCGCATCTCCACTCAAGTAGAACTTCATAGTAAGTCGATGGATCTGCCTTTTCTCAGTCAGGCTCGCCTCAGCGGGTGTAGATCCAGCTCGAAGATATTCCTTGATATGTTGATACCAAGTAGGTTGGATGGGAGGTAGCTCATCCGATACTTCTCCAACGTAATTCCCATAGGCTGGGGCCTTGTGCAGGGAAATTGTGACACTTGGCAAGTGTTCCTTGTTTGATATGCGAATCAAGGAGGCCAAAGTTGCTAATGCATCCGTTAAATCATTCATATTACGAGGAATGTGTAGAAAGGAGATTTCTTCGAACTCCAAAGCCATCTTCAAAACCTGCAGATGGTAAGGCAATAAATGTAGTTCCTTGGTTTGATAGACTCCGATGGATTGTCTGATTACCAAATCTGAATCTCCAAGGATAGTTAATCGCTTGATGCCCATTGAACGGGCAACTTTTAGCCCCCTGAGACAGCCTTCATACTCAGCCGTATTGTTGGTGCTGTCAAACTATAATTTGACGGCAACGGGATACTGCTCCCCCGTATCAGATACTAGAATGGCTCCATCTCCAGAACCTTCTATGTTAATAGCTCCATCAAAATACATCTTCCATGATTGGCGTGTATTGTACAGATGGTATTGCTACACTGTCATTACTCCTTCATCGGGGAAATATGTTTACAAGGGTTTGAAATCCCCTGAAGGTGCGTCGGCCAGTTGATCTGCGATTCCTTGACCTCTGATGGACTTTTGAGTCACATATACAATGTCAAATTGTTGTAGGATCAACTGCCATCTGGACAGTCGGCAGTTCAATATTGGTTTATTGAACACGTACTTGAGAGGATCCACGTGGGATATGAGATGGGGTTTGTGACCATGGACGTAATGTTGTAACCTCATGGAAGCCTATGCTAAAGCACAACACGTCTTCTCGATCAGAGTGTACTTGTGTTCCCTGCTGCTGAACCTTTTGTTGAGGTAATAGATAGCTCGTTTTTAGCCTTTATCATCTTTCTGTCCCAGCATACAGCCCATGGCATTGTCACTTATGGACAGTTACATGAACATTGGAATATCGTCCCTGGGTGGTACCAAGATAGGAGCTTTGACTAGCTGTTTCTTGATTGTAAGGAAGGCATTCTGGCACTTATCATTCCATTTCATGGAGGAGTTCTTCCTTAATAACTTGAAGATTGGCTCACAGGTTGCCGTGAGTTGGGAGATAAACCTGCTGATGAAGTTGATCCTTCCCAAATATCCATGTATTTCCTTATCTGTCCGAGGAATGGGCATTTCTGTGATGGATTGGATTTTGGTAGGATCCAGCTAAATCCCTTTGTGGCTGACTAGAAATCCTAGCAACTTGCCTGACTTGACGCCGAAGGCGCACTTAGCTGGATTCAACTTCAAGTTGTACTTACGCAACCTGTTGAACAACTTTCTGAGATGGTCTAGATGGTCATCCTTGTTTTGGGACTTGACAATAATGTCATCCATTTAGATCTCAATCTCTTTATGTATTAAGTCATAGAAAAGAGCCATCATAGCTCGTTGATAGGTAGCTCTTGCATTGATGAGGCTGAATGACAACCGTCTATAACAAAAAGTTCCCCAAGGAGTGATGAAAGCAGTCTTCTCATGATCTTCCTCGGCAACCATGATCTTATGGTACCCCATAAAGAAATCAGCAAATGAGTACATGTCGTATTGAGCAGTATTGTCAATGAGAATGTGGATAAATGGCACGGGAAAACTATCTTTTAAGCAAGCTTTGTTCAAGTCCCAGTAATCCACACAAACTCGCACCTTCCCTCCATGTTTAGGTACAAGTACGATGTTGGATATCCACTCAGGATATGTAGACACCATGATGATGTCGGCTTGAAATTGTTTCACAATCTCTTCTTTCACCTTTAAACTCTACTCAGGTTTCAATCGCTTGAGCTTTTGCTTGATCGGCTTAAATCCCTCTTTAATGGGAAGGCGAAAAAGGACAATGTCAGTGGATAAACCCACCATGTCTTCATGAGACCATGCAAACACATCCTGGAATTGTGTTAATAGCGTAACCATGTCATTCCGTTGGTTTGGGGTAAGGTCTGAACCAATCTGGATTAACTTAGGGCTTTCTAAGGTTTCGAGATTGAAAGAAGTGGTTTGATCAAGGTTGGGTTTGGGTTTGTCTTTGACCCATTCCTGAATTTCTGGAGGCACCTCAATGTCATCCTGGGGATCCATCAAGGCTGAATTCATCTCTACATCAAAGGTACAATCCTTGTGTAGGAGAGGCATCGTATCCCCAAATACAGGCACATCTAACTTCAGAGTCCTCAAACAAAATATGCTTTCACTTAGTATATATGAAATACGTTGATCATACACAGTGTTAGCATATACTGGCTAAATAAACTGCTAATATTGTACAAAAAAGTAAGTAGTTATTGTATCTACATGGCAGAAAAGGATTTCTGCCCGCTTTACCCTTGTCGACCAAAACAAGGAATGTTGTTCCAATTGGTAAGGGTAAAGTCCGGGTGGACCGCAGTGATGGAGGGATTGTCATCATCCTCCTTGTCCCGAATGATAGCCATTACGTCAGGGAAGTCATCATCTGGGGTGTATCTGTTGATGTGTTTATTATGGACGATGATGCGCATGCCCGACATTATTTGGACAACGTTTTCCTTGATTCTCCTCTCCTCTTCTTCGATTGCTGGATTTGGAATAACGATTTTCTTTTCCTCCACCGGTTTCGGCTTAGGAAATAACATGGCCATGACATTGGCTGGCACCTTTACTGGAGGTTGTGTGGACTCGGAGTTTGAAGGCGAAGCCAAATGCCACATGGTTGAAGCCAAAGGAAACTGCTGATGCTTATGAGGATTCTGATAAGTGGAATTTATATACACGAATCGATATTCATTTCAAGTTTAATTTCGTAGTTATTTTCATGTTTTGTGTTCGTTTTTACTCATTTCATGATATTTTATGTGTAGGGTGGTCATGGATGCAATTGGTATGGAAAGGCGGTCTTTTTGGAGCGAAACTTAAAAAAAATTGGAGCCTCGGAATTTTGAAGTCAGTGGCCATGCCCGCCGGGGCGGGCTTTTTGTACCTGTACCCCCGCCAGGCGGGGGTCCCGTTTTAGCAACTTTCCTGTTTGGTTTCAACTTCTGTTGGGGATCGATTTTGTGGGGTTTGGCTGGTGCGTTTGGACTCTAATAAAAGGATCATCCTAGAGAACAGAGGAGAGCTGGCTTCTACTTAAAAAACAACCATCATACAACACAAAGGCAAGAATTGAAGAGCGATTTAAAGAATTGAAGAGCGAACGTTGGAGGAGTAATTTTCAGAGATTATCACGACGGTTATTTATCAAGGCTACGTGAAGGGGTTTTCCATAATTCTTCTTCTCCTTAGCTTTATTTGAAATTGGGATGATGTTTTCAACAAATTATTCAGTTTTTAATTCATTCGTTATGAACTAATTTATTTATTAGACTTTTGATGGATCTTTGGGCGTAATGATGATTTTATAACTTTGATTTCCAATTCAATAAGATATTTTCAGTTTATCTATGTTAATTTATGCGTGAATTTATGAATTGCCTGATCAACAGTTCATTGTGGATTTGAAAGGAATCGAGAGAGGAAATTCGAATCTAGACCTAGTTAATATATATAGCATGTGTCATTAATTTTGTCGATAGCAGATTTGTGATTATTGTTAAGGTAGAGATACGCTTGATATCAAATGTAATCATATAGAGAGCTTAAACTTCAACCTTTATATTACAGTTCACATAGATATATAGTGAGTTGGTTAATTTAGGTGTTTAACGGATTTCTATCTTAGTTGTGGATTGATGTTAATATGGTATTAGTGCATCGAGAGGTGGCTTTTACTACGTTCGTGTTCTTGATTAATAAACTAGAATATTGAATTGAGTTGGAATAAAGGTTTTAAAATCAGAGTGAAGCTCAGGGTGAAATCATAAGTCTAATTCTCCAATTATTGTTTGAAATTCCCGATTTCGTTACTGGTGATTATTTTGTGATAGTTTAATTATTTATTAATTTAGTTTTTTTTATAATTTAAAACCATTGAATTGATTAGTTTAATAAAATTAGGGTTAATACAAAATTGATACTTGTGATGTTAAGATTTTTGATATTTTGTCCTCGTGGGAACGATACTCTATTCACTACTATATTACTTGTTGACCACGTGCACTTGCGTGTTTTTAAGCATATTGACTTTCACCAACAAGTTTTTGGCGCCGTTACCGGGGACAATTTAGCCGAGATTTTAATATTTGTTTTTACAATATCAGTTTAATTAGTCCAGTTTTACTTAAACATTTTTTATTTTTATTTTCCCTATTTCTGATTTTCGACATTGGTTTATGCAAACACGATCTAAACCTCCAGACTTGCTTCCTTTTGAGGACGACATTGATAGACGATTTCAAAAGTTGAGTAAGTGGATTGAGGAAACGAGGAATGAATTCGAAAATTCTGATAAGGTAGAAACGATGGCTGCCGAAAACAAAAAGCGTTGAGGGATTTTGCCACACCCAGGGTGACTGATTTACAGTCGAGCATTACTAGGCCTGCAATAGCTGCGAACACTTTTAAAATAAAGCTTGGAACAATTCAGATGATGCAGAACTCATATCAGTTTGGGGGAATGGCAAACAACGAACCGAATGAGCATTTGATCAGTTTTCTGGAGATGTGCGACACGTTCAAGTACAATGGGGTGTCGGATGAGGCAGTGAGACTTCGCTTGTTCCCATTCACTTTACGGGACAAGGCAAAGAGTTGGTTACATTCTTTACCGCCGGGTTCGATCACTACGTGGGATGATTTGGCTTAAAAATTTCTTGCCAAATTTTTCCCACCGACGAAAACTGAAAAAATGAGGAATGACACCACAATGTTTGAGCATCAGAATGGAGAGTCACTGGATGAGGCATGGTAGAGATACAAGGAATTACTCAAAAAGTGCCCACATCATGGATTGCCCAAGTGGTTACAAATGAACACCTTTTATAATGGGCTACATGGAAATGTCAGAACTAGCATTGATGCGGCATCGGGCGGTGCATTCATGGCTAAGAGTTACGAGGAAGCCTACGATTTGATAGAAACAATGTTGGCAAATAACTACCAGTGGCACACAGCAAGAATGACACAGGTAAAGGCGTCTGGGATCTTGGAATTAGATGGAGTAACAGCTATACAAGAAACTCTTTCTACACTATCCATGAAGTTTGATGCGATGAATGGGAGGGTGAATACGATAGCAGGGGTTCAAGTTCAACAAGTTCAGCAGGTTATGGTAGTATGTAAATTGTGTGTGGGGGATCATCCGACAGAGCAGTGTGCAATAAATCCAGCATCCGTTCAGTTCATAGGAAACTACAACAAAATTCCGTAAAATACCTACAAAAACACCTACAAAAACACCTACAACTAGGGGAATAGGAACTACCCAAACCTCTCATGGAGCAATAATCAGCAATCTCAAGCTCCACGACCATCACATACTCCTGGTTTTCATAGTCATCCACAACATATTCAACAGCAGGACAGGAAATCTGATGGGCAGGAATCATAGGCAAGGTACATAACTAGCAACGATTTGGCTATGAAGAATCAGGTTATTGCTATCAAAAATATAGAGAATCAGATAGGTCAAATTGCACTGACATTAAAGAATAGACCACAAAGAACATTACCTAGCAACATTGAAAGAAATCCGAAGGGTAATCATGAGCAATGTCAAGCAGTTATGTTGAGAAGTGGAAAACACCTCGGTGGGAATAATGCAGAAAATTCAGTAACACCAGAGGAAAAAGTTGATGACAGTAAAGCAGTGGAGGGTAAAAAAAATGAGGAAACAAAGTTAAAAAGTGAGCCGATTGTCTATCCCCCACCACCGTTTCAGCAGAGGGTCCAAAAACTAAAATAAGATAAGAAGTTCGCAAAGTTTTTAGATGTGTTCAAGAAACTCCAGATTAACATCCCATTCGCAGAGGCCCTAGAATAAATGTTGAGTTATGCGAAGTTTATGAAGGGAATTCTGTCGAGGAAAAAGAAATGGAAAGACTTCGAAACAGTGGCACTAATAGAGGAGTGTAGTGCAGTGTTATAGAAAAAGCTTCCACCAAAACTCAAAGACCCTGGGAGCTTTACTATCATGTGCACGATCGGGAAGATGTGTTTTAACAAGTAATTATGTGATTGGGGGCAAGTATAAACCTGATGCCATTATCAGTATATTCAAAATTGGGTTTGCCCGCACCAAAGCCTACGTAGATTTCATTGCAGTTGGCAGATAGGTCAGTAACATATCCGAGAGGCATTGTAGAGGACATTTTGGTAAAAGTGGATAAGTTCATATTCCCTGCAGACTATATCATACTAGATTTTGATAAAGATAAGAACAACCCAATCATCTTAGGGAAACCCTTCTTGGCCACGGGACAGACACTCATAGACGTGCAAAAAGGAGAACTGACAATGAGGGTCCAAGATCAAGAAGTAAAATTCAATATGTTCAAGGCCATGAAATATCCTACGGACGAGGAAGAGTGTTATCGAATGGATTTAATTGAGCAAATTACCAGCGAAGATATTAACAAGAGTTTGATCAATGATCCGTTAGAAACAACCTTATTGCGGGATGAAGAAAAAGATGACCCAGAATTTGTGGATTTATTACAGATGCTGGACTCTTTGCCACAAGTTAGCCGATTCAGAGCACTGGTTGAACCTCTGTACACCGAGGAGACAGTTGCAGAAAAAATGAAACCATCATTGGAGGAGCCACTGACGTTGGAACTTAAGCCACTCCCTAAACATCTCAGGTATGCGTATTTAGGCGATTTAAATTCTATACCTGTAATTATTTCCGCTGCACTTAACGAATTGCAGGAAGAAAAGTTGCCGAGGGTGCTTAGGGATCACAAATCAGCGATTGGATGGACGATTTCGGATATAAAAGGTATTAGCCCAATATTTTGCATGCACAAAATTCTGATGGAGGATGATGCAAGTCCATCGGTGGAGCATCAACGTCAACTTAACCCAATCATGAAGGAAGTGGTCAAGAAGGAAATTTTGAAGTTATTGGATGCCGGTGTCATAGACCCAATTTCCGATAGTAAATGAGTAAGTCAGATTCATTGTGTGTCTAAGAAAGAAGGAATGATGGTAATTCGGAATGAGGACAACAAGTTAATTCCAATAAGGACTGTAATAAGTTGGAGGGTGTGCATTGACTACAGGAGATTGAATAAGGCAACCCGGAAGGATCATTTCCCGCTACCTTTTATCGATCAAATGTTAGATAGATTAGTGGGACATGAGTTTTATTGCTTATTAGATGCATATTCGGGATATAATCAGATTGCTATCACTCCTGAGGATCAAGAAAAGAAAACATTCAGTTGCCCTTACGGCACCTTTGCATTCAGGAGAATGTCATTCGGACTGTGCAATGCACCGACAACTTTCCAACACTGTATGATGGCTATTTTCTCGGATATGGTGGAGAAGAAGGTTAAAGTCTTCATGGACAATTTCTCGGTCTACGGAAACACTTTTGACACTTTCTTAGAGAATATGGTCATGGTATTGTAGTGGTGTAAGGATACAAACCTCATACCGAATTGGGAAAAATGCCACTTCATGGTTGAAGAGGGCATAATTTTAGGACATAAGGTGTCAGCTCAAGGGTTGGAGGTGGACAAGGTAAAGTTGGACACGATCGAGAAAACTACCTCCACCGAGCTCAGTTAAGGGTATTCGCAGTTTTCTGGGGCATGCTGGGTTCTATCGGAGATTCATAAAAGACTTCTCTAAGATTGCAAAACCTCTATGCAGTCTTTTAGAAAAGGATACGACTTTTAGCTTTAATGCGAAATGCAAGTCCGCGTTTGAATTGTTGAAGAAGAAATTAACTACATCCCCCGTGATAGTCGCACCGGACTGGAAAATGCCATTCGAACTTTTGTGTGATGCAAGCGACTACGCGGTTGGGGCTATTTTGGGCCAATGACGAGACAAAGTGTTTCACGCCATATATTATGCAAGAAAAATACTCACAGAGACTCAAATGAACTACACTACTACGGAAAAGGAATTGCTTGCAGTGGTATACGCGTTTGAAAAATTCTGGGCATACTTGATCGGGACTAAGGTAATAGTCTACACGGACCATTCGGCTATTCGGTACTTAATCACGAAAAAGATGCTAAGCCACGCCTTATCCGATGGATTCTCCTACTTCAAGAGTTTGATTTATAAATTAAAGATAGAAAGGGGACGCAGAATCAAGTTGCCGATCATTTATCAAGGCTGGAAAACCCGGAGAAAAAGGATGATGATAGATGTGTGATCAACGAGACATTCCCAGATGAGCAGTTATTTGGGGTGAATGCAGAATTTTCGTGGTATAAAAACTTAGCGAATTATGTAGTAAACAAGATGCTTCCACCGAATCTTACACGACAACAGAAAAAGAAGTTTCTGCATGATGTCAAGTGGTACATGTGGGATGAACCGTACTTATTCTAACAATGTGTCGATAAGATGATTCGACGATGTATCCCATATAGTGAAGTCCATAGCATATTACAAGAATGCCATTCATCGACGTACGGTGGACATTACAGGAGTGAGCGCACCACGGCAAAAGTTCTTCAATCCGAGTTTTATTGGCCTACGGTGTTCAAAGATGCCCACCAATTTGTGAAAACATGTGATCGATGCCAAAGGGTTGGAAACATATCGAAACGGAATGAGATGCCCCTACAAACAATTCTTGAAGTGGAAATCTTTGATGTATAGGGTGTCAATTTCATGCTACCCTTCCCGTCGTCTTTGAGCAATCAGTATATTCTGCTTGCAGTGGATTACGTATCGAAATGGGTTGAAGCTGCAGTACTACCATCTAATGATGCCAAGGTGGTCCTCAAGTTTTTACAGAAAAACATTTTCACGAGGTTTGGCACACCAAGAGCAATAATTAGTGATGAAGTCAGTCACTTCTTCAATAAGTCGTTTACGGCTCTTTTGGCTAAGTATGGGGTCAATCACAAGGTGGCTATAGCGTATCACCCTAAAACTAATGGGCAAGCCGAGGTATCGAACAGAGAAGTTAAGCGGATATTGGAGAAAGTTGTAAATCTGAGTTGAAAAGATTGGTCACTTCGATTGGACGACGCATTATGGGCGTACCGAACTGCATACAAAACACCAATCAGGATATCGCCGTATCAACTCTTGTATGGAAAGGCATGTCACTTACTGGTGGAGCTACAACACAAGGCTTATTGGGCAATACAAAAACTGAATTTTGATCAAGCCGCGGTAGGAGAAAAGAAGCTACTCCAACTAAATGAGCTCGACAAATTTCGCCTCCAAGCCTACGAGAATGCCAAGTTATACAAAGAAAAAGTTAAAAGATGGCACGACCAGAAAATTGTGCAACGAACATTCGAGTCTGGTCAAGCAGTCCTCTTGTTCAATTCACGGCTGTGTTTTTTCCCCGAAAAGTTTAGTCGAGATGGTCAGGACCATTTACAATAAAACAAGTATTTCCTCATGGCGCCGTTGAACTCTATAGTCGGAATTTGTTAGAAACGTTCAAGGTCAATGGTCAACGAATAAAGCATTACTGGGGTGGCAAGTCGAACAGGGATGCCGATAACATTACCCTCACTGATACACAGTAAAACAGGGAGTAGTAAGGCTGAACGACTTAAAATCAAGCGCTAATTGGGAGGCAACCCAACCTTTCTTTATTTTCATAGTTCACATTTAATTTGTTAGGATATAGTTTATGAAGCAGTAGTTAGGATATAGTCAATTACTAAATTTTGCTAAAAATCTCTGAAAAGTACTAAAAATCTCATCGAAACTCAAGTCATCATTTACCTAACGTATTGCTTATTTTTGGTTTCAGGAGAGGTCTAACATTACTCAGAGCACCCCCTGCCGGGGCGAGGGTCCTAATTCCTGGGCAGACGTGTTCTTTAAAATGGCACGCCCCAACCACTTCCCCCTCACTCAAAACCTACTGCTATTTTTTCCTTCCTCTCCTCAACATAACCCACGACCCTAAACAACTACTACCACAATTACCACTACCTAAATAAGTTTATCCACCTTCTACCCCACGTCTTCCACACGACTTTAATCACGTCCACCACTTTCTCTACCCTACATCACCTCTATATAAATCCTAACCCATACCTCCAATTTTCATCACCACACATTTCGGCTTCTTCACGAAATTGGGGAACATGTAGCACAATTAAAAGTAAGTTGCATTCCCTATGCATTTTCATCTTCTCTCAACTGACATTCCATAGAACCAACCTAAGTTTGGGGGAAGATCGGGCTGTGCACGCAAAGTGTTTGACAGATTGACTGAACCAAATTTTCGGGAGAGGAAGTGGTTACTAGCAAGAGTTCACTGCTGAAACGAAATGACTTCTCAACCAACACCCAAACGCCAACAGGGGACGAGTTAAAGTACCGCTCCACCGCCAACCACGTATGACCGCCGAAAATTTGTGAGTGCCGCCGCCACCGACCGTTACGAGTACATGCAATCTAAGGCACTTACACCAAAACGTGGCTAGGCCCCCGAGGGCAATGATGGGGAAATGATGTCCCAAATTCATGTAAAGGGGTGGATTAAATTCACCGAACATCTGATACCCCCCGTGGTCAACCTCGTCAAAGAATTTTATGCAAAAGCCGAAGACAAAGATCCTTTCAAAGCGTTTATGCTAGGTCAAATGGCTCCATTTAATGATGACGCTATAAATACGTATTATCAATTGCGGATGCCACGCCATTATCAATATGCACAACTGAGGGATTTTGACCTGGATTATGCGGAGGTTATTATAAATATGATAAAGCCGGGCACATCTTGGACCAAAGGCAGGAAGGGCGGAACGGTGTTTGATAGCAAGGACTTGAGCTTGTATGGAAAGATATGGTACGCATTTTTATGTACGAAATTGCTTCTACCCCAACACACTTCGGACGTCACTAAAGATAAGACGTTACTGTTATACGCCATTGTGAAAGATTTCCATATCGACGTCGGGGCCATCATTAATTTCTCCATCCCTCGGTGCTTACGGGGAAATTTTTCAGGCGTATTGCCACACCCATCACTGATTTGTGCATTGTGCCATAACGTCGAGGTGCGTTATTCTGATGATGAGCCCATTCAACCGCCGCTTGCTCTACTTTATTCGAGATTGATTGCACGATATTTGGTGTGGCCCGGAGGCGAGTCACATCCCCGAGGTCTGGGCTTTATTTTTCCATCAGCTTCAGAAGATGAAGTTGATGCCGACGATACCTTGGGAGATGAGGATGACACATTGGGAGATCAAGGAACCGAGCAGGTTTCGTAGACTGAGGCATTTTCTAGTACTCAGTTCCTAACGTTCCAGAATCAAATGAATGCGCATCCTAGGGCATCACGCAGGGAAATGAGGCGATTGGCAATGTGCCAATATCATATGTTCAATGCCATGAACGAGTCTATTCCCTCATTCAACACAAAACTCCAAAGTTTTAACCTGACGGCCTAATTTTCATATCAAAAGCCCGGTCCATTACCTCGATTAACTCCTAGTGACTCTGATGAAGAAGTGCACCAACCACCACCCCAGACTTAGACAATTCCAGGGAAGTCCTCGTGCATTTTATTTTAATCCAATGAGGGCATTGTCTTATTTAAGTTTGGGGGAGTTAGTTGTTTAGTTGCATACATGCATTTTTAAATTTTTTTGTTGTCATATCTAGTTTTGCATTATAGAGTAGGTATTTGCATAGTAGTTAGGATTTTGCTTTGTTTTCATATTTCTATAATAAAAAAACAAATAATATAGTTAAATAGTGTGTTTACATATGTCCAATGGTGTCGCTTTCTAAAGGTTATTCTGGCCAATGATGAGATTGTGAACACGTTAACCAATTTTAAATTTTTTTGTTGTCATATCTAGTTTTGCATTATAGAGTAGGTATTTGCATAGTAGTTAGGATTTTGCTTTATTTTCATATTTCTATAATAAAAAAACAAATAATATAGTTAAATAGTGTGTTTACATATGTCCAATGGTGTCGCTTTCTACAGGTTATTCTGGCCAATGATGAGATTGTGAACACGTTAACCAATATAGTATGGATTATTAGAACTGTAATATAATTACTCTTATAAATCGATTCTTGGACTTGTTTGAAACTGTTATAAAAAGGGTAGCACTAATAACATCTTTGTTGACCAATTAGTTCAAATTGATACATAAAATGTTTCTAAAGGATAGTGCTAGCGTGAACCAGAAAATGACAAAGATAGGCAGTGAAGGCTTAAATTAGGCAAGTAACTAAGTTTGGGGGAATATATGCGGGATATATAATCTTTGAAAAAAAGAATGAAATATGTTGAGTCTTGCTGTGGGTTGAGGTGATGCACTCCCCATAAACACAAGCGTGAGATAGAGCGTAAAACGCATTCACCAACCATCTATGAAAAAAAATATATAAGAATAAAATGGGAAAAGTGCAAAAAGCCCCTGTATTAAAAAAAAGAAAAGAAGAAGAGAAAGTATAAGTATCCTGCATGTACCCTTGAATTTGGTTAAGTTTAATTTTAGTTGAATCGTGCCTATCTTTGAGATGTTTAAGTTTGCACTGTATGATTCCTTCTAAGAAGTTGTTTATGGATTGAATTTGGGTCCGTATTAATTATCTTAGATGTTGATCACACACGCACGCTATACTAGTGATACTTGTTCAAGAATTGAGAATTAATATGTAAGTGTGGATTGGTTTTGATAAATTGTATTGTAGAGTTGCTTATTTTCTCTGAGGTCGATGGAATAAGTTAGTTATGTGATGTTATTGGATTTTTAGGAATTTAGATTGTTATTGCATTTCATTGTATTGCATATAGTTGTTTTGTGCTCGAGGACTAGCACGATTTATATTTGGGGGATTTTGATATGTGGATTTTATATACACGAATCGATATCCATTTCAAGTTTAATTTCGTAGTTATTTTCATGTTTTGTGTTCGTTTTTACTCGTTTCATGATATTTTATATGTAGGGTGGTCATGGATACAATTGGTATGGAAAGGCGGTCTTTTTGGAGCGAAACTTAAAAACAATTGGAGCCTCGGAATTTTGAAGTCAGTGGCCATGCCCGCCGGGGCGGGCCTTTTTGTACCTGTACCCCTCGCCAGAGCGGGGGTCCCATTTCAGCAACTTTCCTGTTAGGTTTCAACTTCTGTCGGGGCTTAATTTTGTGGGTTTTTGCTGGTGCGTTTGGACTCTAATAAAAGGATCATCCTACAGAACAGATGAGAGCTGACTTTTACTTAAAAACATCGATCATACAACACAAAGGCAAGAACTGAAGAGCGATTTAAAGGATTGAAGAACGAACGTTGGAGGAGTAATTTTCAGAGATTATCACGATGGTTATTTATCAAGGCTACGTGAAGGGGTTTTCCATAATTCTTCTTCTCCTTAGCTTTATTTGTAATTAGGATGATGTTTTTAACAAATTATTCCATTTTTAATTTATTCGTTATGAACTAATTTATTTATTAGACTTGTGATGGATCTTTGGGCGCAACGATGATTTTATAACTTTGATTTCCAATTCAATAAGATATTTTCAGTTTATCTATGTAAATTTGTGCGTGAATTTATGAATTGCCTGATCAACAGTTCATTGTGGATTTGAAAGGAATCGAGAGAGGAGATTCGAATCTAGATCTAGATAATATAGCATGTGTCATTAATTTTGTTGATGGCAGATTTGTGATTATTGTTAAGGTAGAGATACGCTTGACATCGCATGTAATCATATAGAGAGCTTAAAATTCAACCTTTTTTATTACAGTTCACATAGATATATAGTGAGTTGGTTAATTTAGGTGCTTAACGAATTTCTATCTTAATTATGGATTGATGTTATTATGGTATTAGTTCATCGAGAGATGGCTTTTACTACGTTCGCGTTCTTGATTAATAAACTGGAATATTGAATTGAGTTGGAATAAAGGTTTGAAAATCAAAGTGAAGCTTAGGGTGAAATCATAAGTCTAATTCTCTAATTATTGTTTGAAATTCCCGATTTCGTTATTAGTGATTGTTTTGTGATAGTTTAATTATTTATTAATTTAGTTTTTTTATAATTTAAAACCATTGAATTGATTAGTTTAATAAAATTAGGGTTAATACAAAATTGATACTTGTGAAGTTAAGATTTTTGATATTTTTTCCTCGTGGGACCGATACCCTATTCACTACTATATTACTTATTGACCACTTGCACGTAGGTGTTTTTAAGCGTATTAATTTTCACCAACAGATTCCTATTACTAGAGCTGGCAGAATAGCCTAGTCTAGCTGTTCCAACTTGCTTGGTTAATCGAATGGGGTACTGGATACCCTGGCCATCTTTACTCAACCCTTGTCCTGGCTTATAACCCAACGACATCATTTCTTGAGTGGATGATATCACCTCATCAGAAATGTGGGGTTCGAGCAATGGTGCTCCAATAGCGTGGTATTGGGTGTTGGTTATTTCCAAAGCATGAAAACTGACTGGTTCTACGTCTGCATTGGCATTGAAGAACGAAATGTCCCCGTGCTGAGGAATCGTTGGTTCAACATTGACCGTGACCAGGCTATTGCTGATAATGTACTTCAATTGTTGGTGAAGAGTGGAGGGGACTGCCCCAGCCATATGGATCCATGGTCGTTCCAAGAGCAGGTTGTATCCTGAATCTATCTTGAGCACATGGAAGGATACACAGAATATATGAAGGCCAATTTTGATTGGCAGCTCAATTACTCCAACCGAGTTACGACGGGCTCCATCAAAAGCGTTGATGATAGTATGGCTACTCCAAATTCGGTTGAGATTGATATTCATCTTCACCAAGGTGGCATATGGGCAGATATTCAGAGAGGAACCTCCGTCTATTAAGACCCCTGCTACCATATATTCGGAGGATAAGACCGCAATTGTGACGCCCCCAAAACAGGTATACATCACCCATTCTGACTTGTCAAATACATGGTAAAGAATTAACTTCAACTTTATTATTACAACATACAACTGTGAGTTTAAATACAGATATTGCCATCTAGACAATATCCACATACAAATAAATCCTCATCATAATTATTGATACATTATTTTACAAAAATGGTGAGGACTACTAAACAACTCTCTCAAGAACCATCAATTCATACCCCGACTCGTACTCGCTATATTCTCGTCTCCTGAGAAGAAAAATGGAACAAAAAGGAAAAGGGTGAGCTCAACTAGCTCAGTAAAGAATATTATGACTAAGATAATATACAACAAATTATCGTTAGTCTTCAACAGGAAAAAATCTGATAGAATACAATAGACAACAAGTTTTAAATCAATATTCGCAGCGGAAAATATTAATTCATAGAAGAGTTACGTAGAGGATGAAATCTACTAATGTCTATGAATTTAACAGTCCATCAACAATATTTTTATCCCTGTAACATCAATCAATGCACATCTTGAATCATATATTCATCCTTGCACTACAGGCCAATGATATTCATCTGTTGGTCATGTTCATCTAAACACATGTTCATCTTTGCACTACGGGCCAAAGATATTCATCAGAAATCATTTATCTTTGCACTACTGGCCAAATATATTCAATAATAACATCATTTAAGACTAAAGATGATAAAAAAATATTTTTAAAGAAGCGAATCTAGTGAAACAAAATGACAAGGATTAAGGATTAAGGATTCGTACTTTGTTTTATCCATGTCCAAAAATACCTCAAAAATAATCATAGTGGTGTAAAATTCAAGAATGATCAAAACATGGATACAATCAAAGATAGTATCCACAATAGATATTTTGGACGAAAAGAAAAAAAATAATTTTTCTGTGAATAGTGCAGTATTCGTGAATAGTGCCGTATACGTGAATAGTACCGTATACGTGAATAGTAACTCCGGCACAAAAAGTTCCAAATTTGATAAAAACGTTCACCAATATCTCGGCATAATGATATTGAAGAAAATAATATCATTTAAGAAAAAAATAACATCCCTTACCTCAAAATAACCGTACTTCTGACTGAATTTCGGTATAGTGCTGACAGAAACTCGCACCGTATAGCAACACTCAAAGTATACTCACAAGAATACGCTCGATAATATAGAGAAAGAAAGAGAGAAAACTTTGTTTCTGGTGTGATTTTCAATTCTAACTTAGCCCTCTATTTATAGGAAAATGTTAGAACGCCAAAGGAGACTAAATTAATAAAATAATATATTTTCACTTATTTTCTTCTACGCATGCTTGGTTCAAATTTAAGACCAGCCACCAGCCATCTTTGAATAAATTTTCAGCAGCCCATATGTTTGAAAAAAATCAAAAGTGGGACCCACCCATAATTTAATAAAAATTATTTTATTTTCCAAAACTTCGACAATTCATAGAAAATAGCTCATTTATCATAAAAATTCGAAACTCGCGATTTTCCATGGGAAATTCCTTTCTCTACAACTTTGCAGAAGAAAGTTTTTCCAAATTCTAAATAAAAATTGACCGAAATCTACAAACGGGCGATTTTACAATCTATACTCAATTTTTTGGTCAAAAATTACGTCCACCGACACACAAAACATGTGTTAAACATTTAATGCCACAAAAATACTCTACCTCCTCATATACTCATATATCCCACATTCATTATAAAAATATCATCGTTAATATATTATTAAAATAATATATTTAAATGAATTATTTTATCAGAAAAAGATAAAATATTAATTTTCAACCATTGTCACATTAAAAATTTTCTCCATCTATATCCACATAAAATAAATATTTTCTTTATCATAATAATCAATAATTAATTATTAAAAATAATATTACAGAATCACAGTACTGACAACCAGGCCGTTCCCAGGATAGAGGGGGCTTTCCAATAAGGATTTCTCCTTACTAGCGCGCAATTAGATGACCAAACCTCTCCTTGACAGAAATTTCTAGACATTGCCAATAATGTTATCTGATAATATTATTCAATTAATATGAATTATTGATCTGATAATGGAAAATACTGTAAAATGACAATTATTGAAACAATAATAATATAAATATCAACACAACAATTATTGAATCAATAAAGTAATGAACAGTAACTCCTGTAGCAATTATTGAGTAGTGCCTTCTTACGTAAGGATTAATAATTCAAAATACTGTGCAATACCGTGTGCTACTGTGCAACAACACGTATTACTGTATTTTAACCACCGGGTATTCCAACAGTGTAAACGGTAACAACTACGCCGTTATTTTTAAACAACTTATATTTGTCGTTTTCTTCCACCAATCGCTTTCCGTTATGGGGCCCACACATGGCTGCGCCGTCGTACGAATATTCCCCGACAGTACGAATATTCCACGACCAAATGAATATTCCCCGACAACAATGAATATTTTATAACCACTTGCTTATTTTGAAATATTTGCGTATTTTACCCATAACTATCCACATTAATCAAATCAACCGTTACTATTCAAAATAATAATTAAAGGAAATTAAATTTCATTTATTAATTATTTGGGGTCTTACAGCAATGTGTAACGGCTTGCAATGACCAGTCCCTTCGGATGGTATGTCATCATCAGTGAAGGATATCACATTGTTATTGAAAATGTGATCAACCATGTGTTGAAACTTTTCCGTATCCACTGATGTTGATAGATAGGCTTCTTCTAGAACGTTTAACAAGACCTTTCGGTGATTCTCGGAAGTTAGGACCAAGTCAAAAATTGATATTTATGGTGGAGCTTCCTTCAAGCTTAAAACCACCGAGGCTTTATTATGACCCACATCGTGGAGGAATTTTTCAATCTTCTCCATGGGTATTTTTCCCTTTGATTTAATGGGGGGGGGGGGTTCATCACCTGATGGGGAAGATATAGTGGATTTTCCTTCGACACTACAGCAGTGGTATATGAGGTGGATCCTTCACATTCTCCATAATTCCACAGAACCTTGCACAAGCTAACAATAGGAAATTGTGCTCGACATGGCAAGTTGATTGGCTCGGGAGCGGCCACTTTCAAAGGATTGCTTCCTCCTTTAAGCTGAACTATCAGTGTTGTGAGCAAAGTATTAATCCCTTCACCTTCAGTAGATATAATTGCTACCACACTTTTCCACTTAGTAGGGCCTGCATTTTCACTTGCTCGTAACACAGTGTCGTTATCTGCCAGGCGCAGTACATCACTGTCGATTAGATTTTGAATAAGGTGGCGGAGTGCCCAATATTCTTCTGTGCTGTGACCGCGAGACTGAGAGTGGTATTAACATACTCCATCAGAGTTGTACCGTCCCGAATGAGGGTTAATTGGAGGTAGAAGGGAATTGATCCTTCCTTGATTGATTAACATGTGAAGGATTTCCTCCATGGGTTGGCCCAAATAGGTGAATTCCTTTTTGTTGGCGAAATCCCGACGGGCTTTGGCATTTGCTCTATTCGTCACTTTGTCTTCCAGCATTTCATTTTCTGAAAGGGAAGAGGGAATATTCATGACGATTGGTAGGAGACTGGCATGCTCCTGGCTGATTAATTGCCGAGTCACTTGATGTTGATAAGTCACCAATTCTGTTAATTGCTCAATTTGTTTGCCAAGAGCTTTGATCTTTCGTTCCATTGTGAATTGGAACTTGGCATAATCCCATCTGTCATCACTGTCTTTGATGGTCTAGGGGGAGTCACAGCTGAAGTTGGAACTCTGTCCACTGCTCAAATTAATTATGTTGACCTCTTCTTCTTTGTGTTGAGGAAGAGGGTTGTCTTGTACATGAGGCTGATCGGGTTTGGTGACTACGATCTCTCTATTATCTATTAAGTCCTGGATTTTGTGTTTCAAGGCCCAACAATCCTGAGTATCAAGTTCAGCTGCCCCGGCATGATAAGCACATTTCCTAGCAGAATTGAAACCACGTCCATTAGGGCTGGCTGGTGGAATAAGATGCGTAATTTTCTTTTGTGTTGTCAGAAGATTAAGAATGTTCTCGAGGGTATCCCCTAAGGGTGTAAACACTCGATGTCATTTGACTTCTCCACCTTTTAGTACTGGAGGGTTTACAGACTATTTTGGAAAGGGAGTGTAGTTTCTCCTTTGAATGGGCATACTTTGATTGCCTTTTTGTCCCTGTAGTATCAGGGAAACATCTTCCTCTTTCTTTTTATGGATCCTCCGGGGGTTTTTCCCATAATTTCCAGATTATATATGATCAGCAACAGCTTTGAGTGAGACTAGGTCTTGAATCTTTCCTGACTTCAACCCCATTTCAGCCTTCTCCCCATGTTTAACCATTTCAGAAAATGGTTTGTCGATGCCGGCTAAAACTCTATCATAAAAGGGAGCTTCTTGTATGTCTATGAATGTCATGACCATTTCTGATTCTGTCATAGCAGGACTAACTTGGGCAGCCAGGCGTCTCCACCTTTGGGCATACTCTCTGAAAGACTCATTAGACTATTTTTAGATCTTGGTAATTTGATATCGATCGGGAGCCATCTGAGTTTGAAAACTGTATTGAGTGAGGAAGGCATGTGTTAGTTCTTCCCAACTATGAATTTTGGAGTTGTCTAATCTTGTGTACCATGACCGGGCTTCTCCAGTTAGACTCTTTTGGAACAATTGCATTCTGAGTTTTTCATTCTCTGAATAGGATCTTAGTTCTCCAATAAAGACTTTTAAATGTGTATAAGGATCCCCTAACCCGTCATATTTTTCAAAGTCAGGAGTTTTAAATTTTTCTGGATAGTGAACACCAGGAAAAATACATAGATCAGCATATGAAACACTCTCGTGTGTTCCAATTCCTTTTATAGTGCGAAGGGTCTCTTCCATTTGGAGGACTTTCTTTTTGATGCTAGCATTGTCTGGATCTCCAGTGGAATGGGCAGCATCATGCGTTTTGTTGGTCATATCCAACTGTGGCTCTGGTATGGTAAAGACCGAAATTCCTCCTTATGTGGAGGGCTTAGTATGTATGGGTATTTTCTAACCCTGTGTAGACTGGTGTAATTCTTTTAATAGAATAGCCAAATCTTTAATCTGTTTGCTTAACCCGTCGAATTTTTTGCGAGAAACTGGATTAAGTTCAGTCTAATCAGATGACGACGTGATTGACTGTAGGCTTGTTGCATTTTTGGACTTTGACCAGGTAGTAGGTCCGATTGATTCCCTGCGAAAGACTGGCATAATTTAGTCCTTAGGGAAGGTGTATAATGACATGTTATGTAATGTGTCCATTTTAGGAATTTTATCCTGCAAAACGGATGTCAGCTGTTCGTAGCATGTGTGTGGATATATTGCTTCATATTTCTCATTACATGGAGATAGATATGGAATGAAATTACAAGTAATTGTGTTTACAAGTAATTGAAATGAGAGCATGAAGAGACTTTCCTTCGTTTTGGGTTTATCAAAGGATGACCTATCTTAGATTACTCTCGCGGCTTTTTGGCATGAAGTTTCCCAAATCATCGTAATCTACTAGACGGGAAGTTAATCTGGTCTTTCAACTGGAGCGAATTTGGGTGTTGCCTTTCCTGAGCCTCGGAGAATTAGTCTTCTCACGAGTCCAGTAATTAAACACCGATGGGATAGCCTCCTGGCGGAGGGACCACACAACATACATTCACATACATCGCGTCTCACCATATGAAATGATGACATGTGCGAAGCACTAATATCATAAGCAGTATATAGTGCGAAGCACTAATATCACACGTATATATGATGTGAAGCACTAAGCTCAAACAAGGCATGCATTCGTACACATTCATCTAATGTAAATACAACATCCACACACAAGCATATAATCAGTTTTGAAAAGTTTGTAGTAGCGGCTTAAGTCCTCTTACTGGAGATCCCCAGCAGAGTCGTCACCTGTCGACGTCGGGATTTTTGGATGTCCCTTTCCGTTACTTGTTCTTTGGTGTTCTCATTTTAGGTGAGATTTGTTTGAAAAAACAAGTGAAAAAGGTCTGACATGTATAATGTCGAAAATGGGACTGTTAAGAGTCGCCAGTTGATTTTTTAAATGGTTGTACCAACACAACCAAGAAAAGGTTTGCACATTAACCCAATGATGTGATACTAATACAGGGGTCGGCGAAACCGAGATTCATTTAGGGTCCGGGGACTTGGTTATGCGGGGGGAAGGTGTTAGGCACCCCCTGACATCCGTGTTACCACGGTAACCGCCTCTTTTCAAGAAACTATTATCCGAGTGTCTGTGTGTGGGTCAATATACTGTTATATGAAAGTTGTGCGAGGCCTCGTTCGAACCTATATACACAGAGTTTGAATTTATATAAAAATTCAGTTTTTAGCAAGATATGGCAATGATGTTTTATAAAGGAGGTTTTTCAAACCCTGATGGTCAATAGTAATTGAAACCTTTTACACTCCAATTTTTATTAAGTGATCGGCTTGATTGATTTTATTTGACGAATGCGAAGCATCCGTACGAAAATAATATATAAAAAAAATAATGTTGACTCCCTCGTGGGTATAGAAACCATCTGAGGAAATACAGACATCGCAGAATAATTTACAAGCTGCTTACAGCTGAAAATGTCCATCACGGGAACCGAATTTAGATCCAATGAAATGAATCTGTTATCACATGATTCCTAGGCGCACAGAATATTGCAATTTGTATAAAAGAAATAAGCAGATATATATATATATATATATATATATATATACAGAAAGGATCATCAACTACGAAACACCTCCATGGGGGATCAGAAATATAAATAAAGTTGTAGATACGGTCAACCGCCACGAAGTAAACTCCAAGCGAGATAGAATGTAAATAAAGCTGTAAATGCGGTCAACTGCCACGAAGTAAACTCCAGGCAGGACAAAATGTAAAGAAAGCTGTAAAAACTATCAACTGCCACAAAGGGAACTCCATGCAGGACAATATATATATATATATATATATATATATATATATATATGTATATATATATATATATATAAAAGCACTAAACGCACCGGATGTAAAATCCAGGCTCATCGAACGTAGTTCGACCACAGATCATATATATAAGTATATATATAAAAGCGAGTAAATGCACCAGACCGAAATCTAGGCTCATCGAACAAAGCCAAATAGAAAATTAATATATATAAGTATATATATATATATATATTAAAGAAGTAAACGCTCCAGACCGAAGTCTAGGCTCATCGAACAAAGTCCGACAGAAAATTAATATATATAAGTATATATATATATATATTAAAGTAGTAAACGCTCCAGACCGAAGTCTAGGTTCAATCGAGGCATAACTCAATAATGTTAGTCAATATATATATATATATATATATAATATATACATACTGGAAGGAAACCACGGACCGAAGTCCGGGGAAAAGCAAGCAACACGACTCTCAACGTGTAGAAGGGTTTGTGCAAAGATAAAGAGAAAGACTCTAAAGTGTGTGAGAAGGCTTACAATTGACTGATAAAAAGGGCTTCAATATCTTTAGAGTGTGTAAACACTGGGCTTTTGTGGGTACAAAAGAGGATATATATGAGCTCACAGGTGTTTGAAAGTTAGAAAATACACTGTATGGTGAGTGTAGAGCAAATTGTGCAGGGTTTCCCCGTCTTTTTTTCTCTTAAAAATCAGCACCCAAGCCTCTTATTTATAGGAAAAGGGTGTCGCAGGTGTACCAGAGGCGGGTTGGGTCGACTCGGTTCTATCCGGTCAGGTCGTCTTGAAGTACGTGCACTCAGGCACTGTAATGTCCACTCGGATTTTGAGAAGTGCAATTCGGGCATCTGTTTTGAGGTATTCAGGACCTATTTCGGACAGCCGTTGTCGAGAGTTATACGATGGCATGGGATTAGAGTTTGTACGAAGTCTTTGAAGATGGGACGATGCCCTCCGGTCTTCAAGCTTCAACTTTCATCTGTTACCCCACACAATAGTCACTCCAGATTGGTTAGCCTTGTGGGACATTGTTGCATAGAGACAAGATATGGCATTGTGTTGGACGAGATGGCGATGTTGCCCCTCACCGATGTTACTGCTGGATTGGAGCGATAAGCAGACGTTGTTCAGACTTCACTGAGATTGGACTGCTGTAATTTGTTGAAGGTCCTCATTGTCATCTTTGAGGTGTGCCTGTCTTCCCGATGTTATTGCCGGGTTGGTATAGTGTATCTCGTTGTGAGTGCCCAGATTGAAGCTGATGGCATTTGAAACAAGCATTTCTGTGGTTATCTCCAAAACTGCATTCCCTGGGGTTATCACCATGGTTGGTGGCTATTCCCATGGTTGGGACTAAGACTTGATACCTCGGGGCTATCTCCGAGATTAATCATTCTTCTTTGGTGTGTGTTCCGATATTGTATCTGCAGGTCTCGGGGTTAAATCCGAGGTTGAAACCGTTACTCCCAGATTGCGATCCGGGGTTAATGCTGAACTTCCGGTAGTATCCGGTGTGGATTGGGATTGTCTTTCAGGGTTCTCTCTTAAAAGACGAATCTGTCCTCTTGTAATGTTAGTAACAGTAGTACAGAAAAATTTGAGTGTCTACAACGTTATACTTATGTAAATTCTCTAACTTTAACATCTTGTTTAACGATTTATTGTCATGTGAATTCTTTAACTCTCATTTATTGTTGAAGCAAGTTAGTTAATCTTTATTTTTTATTCCAAACGAGATTACTTTGGTTATTCAAAGTCTGCAATGTTGTTGTATGAAATTTGTTTATTCAGCTACTAATAACTGTTGTTTAATCTCCGTTCTCCAATGTCATTGTACTCTCTTACATTATTGTACCAAACTATATGTTGTCTAGCGATTCTTTACCAATTCAACTAATCCTTAGTTGATGGATGTTCTAAACTCTAAATTACCCTTGAAGTCAACCAAAACCAAACTTCCTTTGGTTTGCATATGTACTCACATAAACTTTGAAAGCATGTTATCGATGATAACAGTTGTTCAATTTAGAAATTGTTAATACTCTAGCTCTTATTGATTCATCGATATATCTTGTTCATGAAAATATTATAATCAAACTCTTGAATAGTTATTTGTTTCTATCTGATTCAATCAGTACTTGGTTGATGAGCATTCTAAAGATCTAGAATTCCTTGGAAGCTAATTCCCAACCAAACTTCATTTGGTTCGGAACCTGATATTCTAAGCTGAGATGAACAACCCTATTATTAGGGGATTATTTAAGAAATACGCAATAGCGTTAAAATGTTTGCGCAATACATAGTACAAAGGGCTGATCACCTGGAGTACGGGATGATGGCCCATATAGTCGTTTAGAGTGTTAAAGGTTACAGTAGAAACACATGTTAACCTAGGACATAGATGATGATTAAAGTCTTTTAGACTGTTAAAGGTTAAAGTATAAATACTTGAAAACTTATAGTATAGTTCGTGGTCTTGTGACCCTCAGTGTATTCTTTGATGTTGATATCTATTGTTAACTTAAACGTTCATTATTCCTTTGAACTCATAGCTTTTTGAATTAAAGTTTATCGTTCCGGTAAGAGAATTTTACCATTGAAAGTTCAGTTATTGTCATTCATAAAATGTTATTGTATACTATACTTCTTGTGAGAAATTGTTTGCTCACTTTTGCACCAAACAATGCAGATGAAGTTAAGAAGTTTGAAGAGCTTTCTTCAAGCAAGGGCAAGGACACGGTGCTTGATTAGACGACGATGTTTAATTTACCTTTTATTTATGAAGTTTATGTAATAGATTTGATTATGGCTATATTTTAATTTTCCACTGATGATTGTAATAAAGGTTAGATGACCTGTGATTTATCATGAGATTATGTAACCCTTGATGGGAGATTTATTATTTAAGCTTTTGAGTTTAATTATATCTTTTGTTTATGGGTAGATAGTTATAATTTATTTGGACAGTGAACACCAAATCTGTGGAATTGAAGTATCCGAATTTGGGGGTGTCACAACTTGGTATCAAAGCTTTAGGTTATGAACCTTAGGTGGGGAAACCTTATTCTATAACATTCTAGGAGATCGAGAACATAGAGGTGATAAACACTTAATGAGGATAACCTTTCATTGAAGATAAAATGATAAAAAACTTTATGTGCTTATATGTTAATGACTTATGTGCTCGTGAGTACTTAAGAGTAGCAAGTATTATACATATCAAGTTGTGGAGTTATTAAAACTTTGTTGTCAAAGAGATTGATGAAGGAAGATAGGGATTAGGAGCCCTAAGAAGTTATATAGTTTGAGTATGGTTGGTATTGGGAAAGCCATACCCGTGGATTTTTGTTGTAGAACTTGGGTATGAGCTTGAGTTTGATCCGAAAGATGAATTTTAGAAGGTAAATATGAAGTGTGAGTAAGAAGAGTTAGGAAAGCCATAGAGCTAGAGTAAAAAGATGTCGTGACTCAAGACTTTACCGCACGACTTGCAGATGTAAAGTATAGATTATATCAGTTAAAGTATTAAAGAGGATAGTTATTACTTATTAACGAGATTGCGCATGAATGGCTAGGGAAAGGAGTCAGCAAAGCGGGAGAAAGCTGAGGACGCATGGATGAAGGCTTCTAAACGCAGTGATCATGTTGAAGATAAGTTAAAGAGTGCTAAGTGAATGATGGAACTTAGCATTTAATCTTCCATTCTCCTAATGATTCGTATCGTGGAGCAAGAGAGAAATGAAGCTGTACAATGTGGACTGTTCTTATAGATTACAAGAAAAACAATAAAATGATATATAAAACATAAAAATAAAATGTAAATCCTAACTTTTGAATTAAATAAGTGGGATGTGATGAAGTAATTCTAGAATTTTATTATTTTGGGATAAATAATATAAATAGCAGCAAGGCTATTTTGTTATGTGTGGTACAATAAATGAATAAAGTATTATCATTGTTTATTAAGATATATTATGTGATATCTATAAGTGGTTAAGATAAGTTTGAAAATGTTAATGTGTGGATGAACGATGATCTAATAGTTCAAGTTTTAAACAGTAAGATGCCGCCTATAAGAAGACAACAACGTCAATAAAACCCAAAGGAAAATGCATACAATAGGGAAGCTAACGCAAATCCAGTGCCAAATTTGGTGAATTTGTTGGTGGGAGCACTAGTAAATCAACTGAATTTCTGGCTGTATAATCAAATCTCGATATTTCAACCAAATTCATTTACAACAGGGTTGGAGAGAACGATTGATGTAGGCGGGGAAGGTAATACGCTGGCATACAAACAAGTGAAGAGGGGAAAGAAGAGTGAAGATGATAAGGTGGGTGATAGTGATACCGGTAACGCTCAAAAAAGAAAGTGGGACAATAATATTAACACTAAAAATCAGCAAGGGAAGGAAAAGAAGAAGGTGGAGGCGTGTAGCAACTGCGGAAAGAAACATGTAGGTGTTTGTTTGAAGGGAAAGAGGGTGTGCTTTAATTGTGGGTCGAAGGATCACATTGCACCAAAATGTTCAAGACCAAAGAAGGGAGCCTGCTTCATGTGTGGATCAAAGGAGCACTTAGCTCGAGCGTGACAAAAGAAAGTAGCAGGAAAAGCAAGTGGAAGTAAGGGGGGCAGTGGTAAGCTGGTTATTGTAGAGTCAGCTCCGCCGAGTCGACCAACCGAACAATCATCCAACATGACGATCCAGGACGCAATACAAGGTATGGTTCCGATCAGTTATCTATAAGAATGCGTGTTATTTAATTTAATTATCACTTGTTAATTTATGTCTTACTAATTTGTTTAGAAACTAGATTTGCTTCAGGAAGAGTTAGACTATTCCCTAAATATAGAAAGTGTGAATAGTGATTCCTTTTAAGTTGATGGGTAGAATTGTCGTATTGGTATTAAAGGCCACGTGCTGTCAATGGATTTATTTACGATTTGATTTATGAAACTCTGAGGTTGTTAAACCATGTGGTGATAAGTCACTGTCAGAGAAAGTACATAAACCTTAAGACTCCGGGGAAGTCAAAAGTAGTATTTTGTTCTTTTGGTTGCAAGGCATCTGTACGATAGAGTTATTTATCAATGTTTTAAAACAAGAAGTTATTAAGAAAATAATCTGTGGGTTGTGTGAAGATCAAGATAGTTAATTTGTTAGCTAACTTAACGAGAAAATCAGTGGAATTTATATGGTCAGGAAATTATATAGTGAATTTTCAAGAATTGAAGTAGAATTTAGTATGACACCTATGTTGTCTCTACCAGATAGTATAAAAAACTTTGTGGTGTATAGCGACACATCATACAATGTATTAGGCATTGTGTTTAGGCAGAACGACAGGGTCATTTCTTACGCATCGCGTCAGTTAATATTTTTATGAGAAAGGGTGTTCGACTCACGATTCAGAGTAGAGGTATTAGTGGTTGCTCTGAGGATTTAAAGGTGTTATTTTTGGGTAGTATTGTGAGATATAAACATACCATAAGTGTCTAAAGTATATCCTCTCACAGAGGTATTTAAGCATGTGTTTAAAGTGGTACTTGAAGTGTTCAAGGATTATGACTACAAAATCCTAAACGAATGTGGTTGCCGACGTCTTAAGAAAAAAGTAGTAGTTATTTTTGTTAACTGTGCTGGATTGGTTCATAATAGAAATGACTAACATGTGGTAGGAGGTAAGATATATGAAAAAGTCAGAGGAGAAGCTATTCAGATGGAAAACCGTATAACTTTTCTAGACAAAGTAAAGGAAGAGTACCTCCAAGATGAGGGTGTCAAATTCAAAATCGATACTGAAGGATAGTTTAAAGTATAAGGAAGAAACTATGTTTCGTTAATACTAGGAATTGAAAATGAAGTTTAGTATAAAATTTATATATTGAATCAACTAGGAAGCACGAAATGTATATACTACCTTCGATATTACTATTGGTGGCAAGATATGGCGATAGATTTTTTGTATGTCAAGGTTAACATATTACATATCGAACAGTGTGTGAAGTTATGTCTTAGACACGATGTTTTTATGTCAATTGTGTCAAACCGAGAATCACGATTTACATTGAATTTTCAAAAGAGTTTGCAAGAACGTGTGGAACGCAATTAGAAATAAGTATGTCATGTCATTTGCAAACTGATTGCCAAACTAAAAGGAAGTTCAAACATTGGAAGGCGTGCTTAGTGCACGAGAAGGTTTCAATAATGTCATACGAGGAATCCACATTGAGCAAATTATGGGTAAGTTAAAATAATGTAAGAGCAAGGTAATGTTAGGTGGGATTTAAACTGAGGACTCATATGGTGACTAAGTCATACAAACCATGGTATGGGCAGAGGTTTTGTGTATATACTTGGTTTATCACATTCATAATCATTGGAATATTGGTATCGCGCTATCAATGTATATGTGGTGAAAATGTGATTCTTTTCTCATGTATATATTTGATAGTTAGAGGTTTTTAAGATTAAGTTAGACGATATTAAGATTAGGTTCGGTTCTTAAAACTAAAGCATATGATAAGTTCGTGACTCATAATCATATGGTATGATTTGAACCCCTCAGCGAATGGATGCCTATGGTCTGACTATGATAAGTTCCTAAACTCATATGATTATGGCAAGTTCCTGGATTTCCAAAGTGTGGTAAGTTTGATGAACTATATTGGGTATAAAACGGTTATAGTATATGAAGCATTGATGAAGTTGAAAAGAGGGTTTTGAGGTAGCCTTACCTCTATAGTTAGAGCGCATTCGTAATGTTTTTTTATATTTAGGTGAGATGATCGAACAAGCTCGACTGCAATCATGTGACCAAGTATGAACCGTTATTGTTGTGCTACTAGGAAATTTTTATCCAGGTAGTCGACTAGAAAGATCTTGTGTATATGAATGAGTTAAAACCTTTTGTGAAGGTGATATGGAGGAACCACAGCATCGAAGACGCTCGATGGAAACTCGAAACTAAAATGATGAAGAATGACCATGATTTATTTGTTTAGTCTGTGTCTTCGATTATGGGGACAGAATCTTTTTTAGGAGGGAAAAATGTGACTATTTGATTGTTTGAGTTGTGATTCTGGGGACAAAATCCTTGTAAGGAGGGAAGGATGTAACAATCCAAGATTTTATTTGTACTTTAAAAAATTTATTAAATTAAATAAATAATTTATTGATGAAGTTGTTGTTTTGTAATTTAAAATATTTCTTAAATTAAATGAATATGTGATTTTTGTTAGTAAATAGTTATAAATTATATTTATTAGATAATATTCTAAATTTTTTAAATGTATAGTTATTATGTTGTAAGATAACATGAGATGTTATATTGTTGTTGTGATGTGATAATTAAAATGGTATGTTAAATTATTAAATAAAATTATAATGAGAATATAATTTTGTGATATTTGTTTTGAGTGGAATATTTATTTAAAATATAGTATGTATAATTAATTTAGTTGATTTAATGTTGGATATGGAAATCCAAATAAATAATATGTATTTATAAATTATAAACTGAGTTGTTTATTAAAACAAATTAAAGGAGTTTAATTTAGTTTTTACCAAACAAGGCTTAAAAATATATTAAGTCTTTAATTTTAAAGAGTTTTGCCAAACAAAGCCTTATAGCTTTTGGATTTTTAATTTTGAATTTGTAAATAATATAAATAAAAAAAATAAAATATAATATAATTATAACATATGCGTTTAGTGTGTAACGGATGTTATAATAATTTTACGTATTAAGATTATATCAATTTTCTTTTACGTATTAGATACCCTATATTGACACTAAGAGGATGAAAGAAGAAAAGTTCAGAGAATTAAGAGTTTCAGTGAGAAAATTACATAGAATTGAGAGAGAGATTGTGAGAATTGTCAAGCAACTTCAGTGTTTACCAAAAATTAACAAGCCAATTGAAGGTATTTTCTTTAACCTTGATATTATATATGTGTATGTTTTACGGTATAAAATATTTAAGTCATATGAATCCAATTTTTCTGGAATGGTTGTTATGAATTGAATTATTATATCTATATGTATTTCTGGTGTTATAACTAGTATTTAGTAAAGAAATATTATGCTAATTTCGTTTAAAAGGAAGAAAATAATGTTAGTGAATATTTTTCAAATGGTTCATGAAAAGTACCAATTTTGATGATCAATTCGTATTTTAAACTGCAAATTGAAACTTGTTTATGCTAGTTCATTAAGAAACGAAGATACCATAGTTGGAACGAAGTGATTCAGTTTAAAATTGTAATCATAGTGTTGATTTTTGTAGAAGATGTCAAAAATTGAGTTTTTATATGAAAATGAGAAATTTGAGAAATTAAACTAGCTTAAGTTGTTAAATTGTTCTATTTATATATATATATATATATGTGAGGAAACATATTTGTAATAGTTTTATATCATTTGTTTGTGTTAATTTCACTGTTTGGTGGGTGAAATTCATATTATTTGGGATAAAGTCGGCTACTGTTCATGTTGTTTCTGCTTTTGTCTGTGCACCGGCGCAGCTACGTCGGTGCCAAGGCAAAAAATGGCACAGTTGAGCCGGTCCCAGGATTATTTATGGCGCAGCTGCGCCATACACTGATCTAAGGCAATGACTTTTGCTGCTGCTGCAAACCTGGGATAACGACACTATAACATGGTCTAATGATGTGTTAACTTAATAAACATGGAATATGGAGGTTAAAATAGAACCGCATCATGTCATTGATAATTTCAAGGTTGAAAATGATTAGTAAGTAATGATCATAGAATATTAGACTTAGTGAGCATGATGAATAGTAAATAGGTGTTGTGAAGGTTAACACTTGAAATTTGTGATATTTGTATAGTAGTATAAGACTTGTGCTAAAATGATAAGTTTAGCAAGAAATGTACATGTTATGGTATGTTAGCATATCTAATAGGTATTATGGTTCTAAACCTATGTGTAGGATATTGGAGTACGTAAATTGTAATTGTATAGCTTACACAAGAGGTATGTTCCCTAACCGTTGCTACTTTATTATTCAGCAAGGGTACTTTTCACTATTACGTTATTAAGTAGAAATCATCAGCAAGGGTATAACGTAGGACACAGATGATGATTAATCGTTTAGACTGTTATAGGTTACAGTAGAAACACCTGTTAACCTAGGACATAGATGATGATTATAGTCTTTTTGACTGTTAAAGGTTAAAGTAGAAATACTTGAAAACCTAGCTTATAGTTTATGGTCTTGTGACACTTAGTGTATTCTTTGATGTTTATATCTATTGTTAACTTAAACGTTCATTATTCCTTTCAACTCTAGATTTTGAATTAAAGTTTATCATTCCGGTAAGAGAATTTTACAATTGAAAGTTCAGTTATTGTCATTCATAAAATGTTATTGTATATAATTCTTCTTGTGAGCAATTTTTTGCTCACTCTTGCACCAAAAAATGCAAATGAAGTTAAGAAATTTGAAGAGCTTTCTTCATGCAAGGGCAAGGAGAAAGTGTTTGATTAGACGACGATGTTTAATTTTCCTTTTATTTATAAAATTTATGTAATAGATTTGATTATGGCTATATTTTAATTTTTCGCTGATGATTGTAATAAAGGTTAGATGACTTGGGATTTATCTTGAGATTATGTAACCCTTTATGGGAGATTTATTATTTAAGCTTTTGAGTTTAATTATATCTTTTGTTTATGGGAAGTTAGTTATAATTTATTTGGACAGTGAACACCAAATCTGTGGAATTAAAGTACCCGTATTTGGGGGTGTCACGGGATAGCGTTAACAGTTCTATATCGAAAGACTTGTAAACAAATCAATCAACTATTCAAGATTAGTCTAGCGAGTTAAAACTGGCATCGACTCTTTCTTTAAAACAATTCATTCATTTCAGGACATGAATCACAAAAAACTTGACTAACACGGAGGTTAGACAAGTGTTAAAAAAACTTGCCTTCAAGCGTCTTCGAATATAATATTTAACAGTTCTCAGTCTTTACAGGATCTACATTATATATTCACATAGCACACTGTAATTAGCTACCAATCAAACTAACTTATTGTTTTAACCAACTTCTTTCTCTTCTATATCTAAATTGAATTTATTCCATTAATAATGTCAATTTGACTTACGATATTCCATTACGGCTCATTAACGTTCTTACGTTATTAACAGACACTCGATCATCATTGGTAAAATACCAACATTGAACATCATTCATGATTTACTTATTTACACTCTTACGTTCTTCATTTAATTATTGTTAAACCATACTTAACTTTCTAACGTTATTACTTTATAATGATTTAAAGTTAACCTTACCATGTACATTAAGTACATTGATGTCTTACTATTGGTTTACATTCAATTAGATTTACAAAACCTTATTTGGTCAACAATTTTCCACTGTCGACGCCGTGGCGTGACATCACTTTACTATAGTGGCGTTGTGGCGCCACTCTTCAGTCCTCGGTCTTACTGTACATGGCGCTACGACGCAAGGATTATAACTGGAGTTGGTGTTGCGGCACAAAAGTAAAGTAGGTCATAGCCTTCTCTCGGCACTGCTCGGCACTGCAATGCGACTTATTTCCCTTGGGTTGGCGCAGCGGCGCTAACTCTGTGCACCAGATACTTTGACAGTTAACTTTTTCTACGAACTTCCCAGCCTCATAACTTATTCATTTTACATCCGAATTGGCTCATTCAAAAGCCCATAACTCTCAAATTACCTACTCTATGTGTTCATGCAATAATATTTTACTTTCAAATCCGTTAACTCGGAATTCACCTTTTGGTTCATTATCGCGCGTTTGTTAATCTTTTTTTAGCGTTCAATACTCGTTTTCTTCGTTCTATGTCGGAATTCGACGATTCTTGAGTCCACCACTCTTGAATACCTTATCTCAGATGTTAGCATTGAAAACCAAAGTTTCCAAGCCACACATCAACTTTTGACTAATAATCCGAGATTTTTACGTTTTCAACGTTAAACGCTTATTTTCGTAAAATTCGTCATAACTTCGTAACTCGTATTCTATAAGCCAAATCAAATGGAACACTCCATTGATTCATCATCTATATCCTTACCAAGAAAGATGCACATATCCTATCTATGATGGTTTTCAATATGTCCATCAACAACCATTTTAACATTCAACGATTTCTACGTTTTTTTATTTACGTAAACTCTTATGATTTCTATTTGAACATGACTTATCAATGTTTTCATCATTAATAGCCATCCTTATTTCTCCTCAAGAGACATGCTCCACCAATCTACGATTCTCTACAAGAAAGAAAATGAAAAAGGTCAAAGAATAACGTTTACGAAATATTACGTTTTTCGTTCTTCGTGTTCTTGACTAAACGTACATGGTTTGCTTTGAAGTAGCTTGATTACTTGTTTCTAGCTCTTTCTCTCTCTCAATATATATTTGAAAAAGTATATAAACACAAAATGTCCAACCTAAGCTTCTATTTATAGCAAACTCAAATGGAGGGCATATTGGTCAATTGGTGACCTCCTTACTATTCCCACCTCCACAACAACTTAGCCACCAATATATCACTTTACTTGGTAGCCAAGTGGCCGACCCACATGCCCAGGGGTTTTACCCATTCGGTGATTTGTCGATTTGATCCGCGGTTTAGTTTCTTGGATCGGGCTTAAATTAACTTAACATTGGGCCTTAACTTTGGCTTGATTACACAATTCATTGGGCTTGATATAATCCAAGTCCAATTGGATTATACAAAGTTCTTAAACTCAAAATCCATTAAGAATTAATCGTATTCAACGTGTATAACTCACGTATTCTCTTCGTTTAGTATTCCTACAATATTCGTATTATACGTCATACTATTCTTCATACTATACTCGTACATCATACGTATAATAACCGTAATGATCATACGCATTACATTTTCTTCTCAGAAATCACTTTCACTAACCCTTAGGTTTTAAGTCCACTGGCGAAAACTTCGCTTGCCATAACAGAAAAATTATTGGATATTCCATTACATCTTCATACTCTATCATTAAGCGTTTCTTGGAATTTCAAACCTAATCTCCGAACGAAATTGGATGAATAGTTTTTTTACAAAAAATTCTTGGAAAACATTTATATTCATCTTGGTAATTCAAAATAATTAATCCTAGCACATAGCCAGGATACTAACAACATCCACACATTCTAGGTCATAAAACCACCTTCAAACGTCTTACTCACATAATAAATCAATTGAATTCATTTAATCCACATAATCAAATAAAAAAAGTAATTCATTAAAGATCCAATTTTCTCGGGCGTTACACCTCAACTATCGAAGAGGAATTGAGTAGCATTGACCAGACAAAGTCACGCTGAAAGAATGTAATTCAAGTGCTAATTGGGAGGCAACCCAGTAATTTTTATATTTATATGTTTTACTAGTTTATTTAGTAGATAATTAATTTGCTTATTAAGTTCTCTTATAAATCAAAAGTGATATTCTAATCCATGTTGTCTCTCTTCGTTGCAGGTATTGGTGGCGAAATAAATAAGAAAACGATTATGGACAGGGAAGCCACCAATCTGAGCCCATGCCACAGTATCCTCCTTTATATTCTGATGTGGAGGAGTTTTCAGTCTTTGTTCCACAACCACCACCACCACCACAAGCTTAGCAGGATCCAGGGAAGTCATATGTTCTTTTATTACAATATGTTTACAAAGAGGACATTGTACTTGTTAAGTTTGGGGGAGTTAGTTTATTTTATTTTTTCATGTTTTAGCATTTAGTTTATGTCATATATGTTGGCATTCATATCATATAGTTTGCATTTGTACAGTAGTTTATTTTAATAGTTTTTAATGTATTTAGTTTCTTGTTAGTTAAGATAATATATATATATATATAGGGAAAAGATCCTGTCCAGACTCCCAAACAGGCCTAAAATACAAATCGATTTTTTTTATTTTTTTCAAAACAACTAAAAAAAATAAAAATTTATGGAACTTGAATTTTTACATAATACAGTGTTTTGGGTGTGATTTGGATATATATAACAAAACATGTATGTACAGACTGTACATATATATTTTGTTGTATGTATCCAAATCACACCAAAAAAACTTTATTATGGAAAAATTTCAGTTCCATAAAATATTAAATTATTTTTTTAGTTGTTTTAAAAAAAAGTAACAAAAAAAAATAGATCTGTATTTTAATCAGGTCTGGACTCCTGGACCTGATCCTAGTTATATATATATATATATATATATATGTATATTCTTTTGTATTTAGTGTTTGCATATAAAATGTTTACATGAATCTAGGTAATGGATTGGTTTGAATTTAGCTCGGCCTATGAGAAGATTGGTTTTGTTGTTAACTTGAACATTGTTGATAATTGATGATAAGTTCTAATTTTAAAATTTTAATTGTATAATAATCCATTCTTGGAACTTGTCTTTGCCTTTGCCTATATCCAAAGTTTTCGTCTTAATCTGAAATATTTATCATGATATAGCAAGGGTGAGCAACAAGTTTGCCCAGTAAGTTTAAGTTCAAAGAAAGATATATCATGATTGAAAAGAATAAAATCTGACAAACTTTCAACAATATAATAATTGTGAAAGAACATGAATTAATTTCCATAACCAAATGACTGAGACAATAACGATGAATGACCAACAATAAATATGAACAAATTTAATTGAACCAAATGGCAATGAAGGTAATCAGCCTTTCATACACGATGAACATATACAACATGCACATATACTAGCAAACCCTTATTGATTAACTAGTCCATAGTTGATGTGACATCCCAGATTTTTAGAAATTATAAATGAGAATTTTATAAATAAAAGTATTATTTATGAGATATGTTGGGTGTGAGTATGTGTATGTCATATATTGTAGAATATGTGAATTGATGTGAAGAGAATGTTATATATTAATTTTAATATATATAAATATTTAATTGAATTATTTATTGAGTTAAATAAATAAATTTTTTTTTGATTATAGAGTAATGTAATTAAGTGTAACAAATTAATTAAATGAATATTTAGTATTTAATTTAATTAATATAATAATTTTATGTTATAGTTCTAATTTTATTGAGATAATTAAATTAGATGAGTTATGTGATGATTGTTACACAAAATTATAATTAACAAGTAAATATAATTATGTGACAATTTGATGAGATTGATTGATTTTAAGCTATTAATTAATTAAAATAATGAGTATTTGCCAAACATGGTCTTAGTCTTTTCAAGTTCAAATTGGTGTAACCTATGTATTAACTAGTAATTAGTATATCTAATAATTACTAGGAGTTACATATATTATATATTACTAGTATTGTATATTATATGTATATACTACAAGTTAGTATGTTAGTTTTAGAAAACAAACCAAAGAAAGAAGAAGAGAGTTAGAGAGAGTTGTAGGAGCAGAATAAGTGGAAGAAAAAGAAGAAGAAAGGGAAAGCTTTGAGAAGACAAAACAAGCCCCATCATCATCTCCATCTCTCTCTTAAATTCATACTAATAAAGTTATAATCTAAATTCCTTGTTTTAATTATATTTTTATGTTCTTCATAATGTAGATAATTGTTATGTAGAAGTTGTATTGAGAAATTGAGAGAGATAGAGAGAAATAGAGGAATTGAGATGAGCTAGAAGAAGAAGAAAAAAAAGAAGCTAGAAGAAGGTAACTACTAAACTCTTATTTAATCCTTGATTTTTTTGGGTAGATTTATGTTCTAGGGTAGTAGATCATGCTTAATATATTTGTATTGGTTTAATCTTGGATTATCAAGAATCAAACAAGAAGATTCAAGAAAGAAAATGAAATGGAAAGAAAATTTGAAGAACAAAATTCGTAGATTTTTAGTAATTGTGGACATGTCTTGTGAAATTCATACTTCTTTGGTTATAATGAGTTAGAAAGTGAGCCTTATATCAAATCAAAGATATGGAAGTAAGATATATTCTAAAAGTGGAATCACATGAAAACTCTTTGTAGATTTCTTGCAATGTCTATTTTAGTAAGGCTGGTCCGAAGGGAAAATAATATGTCCAGAAAATCAAAACTATTACGGTTTCTGACTTTGAAAAATTCATATAAATTCGTGTGTTTTGAATCTGAAGAAACTTAAACCTGCAAGGTTGTAGATATGGAAGTTTACTATATAGACACGCAAAATTGAGCCATTTTATGGACCGGATCATGTCCGAAATAAATTGTTTAGTAAGGATGTGCAGAAAATGAATTTTTCTAGACTAGTTGATGAATTGCAGAATCTGGTTTAGATGGATAAGGGTCTGACTTTAAGGCCTAGATGAGGTTGTATTACACTGAGTAAGGGTTAATTATATATAAGAAGGAACAAAAACAGACATGTAACGAAGGAGTTATGTTAAAAACAAAAACAACATTTTGTTAAAAAAAATGTGAAGATGAGTTTTATAATTCTGTTTGAATTAAGATTTTGGGTGATGATATATTTTGATGATTAAAAATATGTTTTGACATATGTAATGAGTATATATATGTGTTATCATATTCTATACATAATTAACCATTTAAGATCAAGAGTTGAGATAAGTTAATGTGTGCACATAACGTGCTCGATAAAATGGCTAAGAGTAATAGTGTTTTCTAAACTTTGGTATATAAAGTGTCTAACTAATGGCTAATATTGGATATCTAAGTATGAAAAGATGATAATACAAGAATAATAATGGAAAGAAATCAAAAAGGGTAATTTTTTATTTATGAAGGAAAATTAAACATGTAAACAATGTGTTGAATATGCATTTTTGAAACCAAAGTGGTATAATAAAATGGTGTGATATACACACATTAAATTACAAGTGTGATAGTCTAGCATGTGTGATGATGAAAATGCAAAATAAAACCGAGTTGCATATAAAATAGTTAGATGTCTATAAAGACATTATAAAGGATAATAAGATAAAGTAAGGTCTTTGAATAAATTTGACCATGAGATTGAGTATTGATTTTATTTATTATCAATCTTACATACAGTGTAGGTTGTGCAAGGATGCGAAGTATTAGCGTGTTGGTAAAACGCCGGTAAAGGCAAGTCTTTCAGTTCCTTTTTGATATGTGAACTTAATGATGAACTTCTTTAAAATTTAGTGTACGGTGTATTGTATATATAAAAAGTATGAAATGTGAAATTCAATATATGACTATGATGATTGAGCTATGAATGATGATTGAGTAAGGAACTCAATCTTTATAGTTGTTATGTGAACTACAACATGTATACTATGTTTGTTTTATGATTATTCTTATATGTTGAGCATGTTATTATGTGCTTTGTGATGCATGAAAACTTTTAGATTTTGCTGGGCTGTCGAGCTCAACCTTGCAAATAACCATTTTTGCAGGTCAAGGATTGAAGGTAACACTATGTGCTACTTGAATGACGTGGGTCAGAAATAATACACGGATGTTAATATTTTAACAAAAGTTGTTATTTCTTTATACCATGATTAAGATTTATGAGATGTACTAAATGTTTTATGATGTATAATTTTATGTTGAGTTGTAAACCTAAAGTTAGAGTTATCTGATATGTAAAGGTTATCGGATTGAAATATAAAATTTTATATAATAATAGTGATAAAGTGAATCATAAAATAAGATTGATTCAAAGACATGTAGATGATAAAGGTTTGATTCAGGAAATTAAAGTAAGAAGACATAAAAGTTTAAATTATTCCGTATTTTATAATGTTTAGCATCGAATAATGATGTAAAATCAGAAGGAAGATGTGTTATAATGACCAAAGTTGAGAATTAAATTGTATGAATTTTGGGGTGGTTACAGTTGATGAATGTTCTTAATTTCAAAACCCTTATTGATTTATCCAAACCAAACTTCCTTTGGTGCAGACTCTAATGTCAAACTGAGATGAACAACCCTGTATAGGGATTACTTATGCGTTAGCGTTAAGATATTGTGCACAGTAAGGTACTAATGGTTGATCCCCCTAAGTACGAGTAGAAAAGTCCATAGTCTTATGATTGTTAAAGGTTTCAAGTATAACCCTTGATAACCTAGGACATAGTTCAAGGTCTTATGACCCTCAGAAATCTTTTGATTCTTGTTATTTATTATTGATTCAAAAGTTGAGCTTTTATTCCAGAATTCTTTGATTCACTCGCATGTTATTATATTGTTATTTCATTATTATAATTGTGGGCAATCGTGCTCACTCTCGCGTAATAATAACATTGTAATTAAGAACGAAAGGTCTGACGAGCCTTCTACTAGCAAAGGCAATGGCAAGATTAACAAGTGATGAAGACTTTTTGTTTTATGTGATATTGAATTTATGTTTAGACTTATATTGATGTTGTGTAAGACTATAAATTGCTATGTTTCCGCAGTTAAGAATTAAGGTTAGAATGACCTGGGATTTATGTAATTATTTCAGATGATGTAACTCCTTAAGGAGATGATTTATTTCTATATATTTATGCTTTCATTTATTATGGGTAGATAGATATATGATGTTTGAATAGTGAACACCAAATCATGTGGGAATTGAAATAACCGAATTTTGGGGTGTCACACTTACACTGTTATTTACCTTCAATACTATTACAATTTTAACTGTACAATAATCCATTCCTGGAACTTGTCTTTGCCTTTGCCTATATCCAATGTTTTCGTCTTAATGTGAAATATTTATCATGATATAGCAAGGGTGAGCATCAAGTTTTCCCAGTAAATTTAAGTTCAATGAAAGATATATCATGATTGAAAAGAATAAAAGCTGACAAACTTTCAACAATATAATAATTGTGAAAGAACATGAATTAATTTCCATAACCGAATGACCAGGACAATAATGATGAATGACCAACAATAAACATGAACAAATTTAATTGAACAAAATGGTAATGAAGGTGATCATCCTTTCATACCTGATGAACATATACAACTTACACAACGTGCAAATCAATAATTCATAGATGTGGTATAATCAACAATGATTATCCACGAGCATACATTGAAATAATAACTCAAGTTTGAGTTAGAAAACTTGCATGTCAATCGATTACTGGTAAACAATCTAATTTAACATCTTATGAAAGACCTATCAATTATAAAATTAATCTCTCAATTAACAACATACATTATCCCATAATATGACTACTCTATCAACAAATTAGCTAACACTTAACCACATAATCAAATATTAGAGTACTCCTTAAAACATCATTATTATTACCTTCCTTCGATAATTCTTTAATCACTATATCATAGAGATTATGATTTAACACTTTAATCTTATATATTATAAGTTCTTTAAAATCTAATAAGTCAAATACTAATCCAGCAACCTGGATTATCTAAACATATCAATCCAACAACCTAGATTACAATTCAGCAAACTGGATTACAAATCCAGCAAACTGGATTCCAATTCCAGCAACCAGATGGCCAATCCAGCAAGCCTAGATTCATATGACATCCAATTCAGCAAGCCTGGATTCATTAATTTCCAATCCAATAAACAGGATTAAACTGGTTTTCAATCCTGCAAGCCTGAATTCATTAATTTCCAATCCAACAAACTGGATTCAACTGATATCCAATCTAGCAAACCTAGATTCATTAATTTCAAATCCAGCAAACTGAATTTAACAGATTTTCAATCCAGCAAGCTGGATTCATGAATTCTTTTCGTGAAAATACAAAATTAACTTATTGTTTTTCTATCCTTTGACCAAACATTTATACATATATTTCATATACAAAAAAAAATTTCTGTAATTTTTCAACTCCCTTTGGTATTTTTCAAAAATCATTTTTTGTTCGTAGCTTAAGAAATTAGCCATATCATGCTCAACTCCAGAAATTCCCATCTTTTGGCATAATCTTACATGTGTTAACGTGAACCTCCAGTTTAAATTTCGTGGCTATCGGAGTTATAAAACTCCAGTTATAGTCATTTTCGTTAGAAAATCCCAAATATTGAAATGGCCATAACTTGGTCATTTTAAGTCGGAATGAGCTCATTTTTGGACATCAGCTACTTCATATCATATATTTTCATGTCGCAAAAGACATGAATTTATTTCAAAAATTAAACGGCCGAAATTGCCCTTGGAAAGTTTTGGACAATATGTTTTTGTCATTTTATAGTTTTTGCCTACTTTGCCAAAAATAGTCCATATGAAAATCTACAACTTCTTTTTCAGTGATTCGACATGGAAATGTTAGAAAATGCATAGATCTAACTCTTGGACTTGACCACACTCAAAAATTTGAAATATAATAGAAGATATGCATGGTCGTTTGAATTTCATGTTTTATCCACAAAAATCTGATTTTCAACCCTTTGTGATTTGTAAGAAAACTTCTATGTTTTCACATAAAAACCAACATAACTCATCATAACACTTACTAATACTTCATATACCCATGAATCTACCATAATACATGATCTATTTAATCAAACAAAAGATTAAACACCATCAAGGCTAAGAAAATTAGGATTTTCTACATTTGGAAAAAAACCTAGTTTTCATTTCATACTTTAGATCTAATTTTTAACAAACAAAATGGATAGATCCACATATAACACACTCTAGATCATGAAGATCTATAGTTTTTAAGTTCAAAAAAGTTGATCCAAGTTTTGATTGAAATTAATCAAAATAAAATTACATAATGTAGTTTAGGGTATACTTTGCTTGATTTTCTTTCTCCTCCTTCCTAGATTTGCTTATGGAGCTTTGAAACTTACAAAAACTCTCTCTCTTCTCTACTCTATGGCTATCGAAAATCCTCTCTCTCTAGTTTATTTTTGATAGCTCTAGGAAAATGAAATGAAAGAGAAAGAGAATTGATTTTTACTAGAGAGATGTGCAATCATTATTGGTAAATATGTATATCATATGTATATTCAAAATATATTTCCCCAACTTAATCTCTCTCTTACTCATGATGCTTTCACTCCACCTCTTGTTTGCACATTTGGCTAAAGTGTTGGCTTAATTAGAAATTTGACACAATAAGAGGAAGTAGGTAAGAGTAGGTAAATTAAATCATTTCATTCATGCACTTCTTTTCCTTTTCCTTCCTAATGTGCCGCCAAACTCCTCTTCTTTTAGCCCATTAGTGTTTTTAATTCTAATGCTTTATTTTGATTAACAAATGACTAACATACCCCTTAACAAGTGGACTAATTATTTGGTTTTGAATTAAAAAATCTTGGGCTTTTAAATTAATTTCTTGGGCCATGAAATGTACATATTCCAATACTTTTAAATTCTTATCCAACCCTAATCATTTATTTAGGGTTTTCATTTCTTAAATTATAATTTAAATTCTTACTCATGCACATTTAATTTCTTAACCCAATTAGACTTGCTATAATTAGGGTATAAAATTAATTAATTGAGATGTATAAAATAAATCCCTTAGAATTAGTATATATTTTAAATAGTATTATTCTCTCATACCATAACCCTTAAGTTATTCAATTTTTCTTCATTCCTAAGATATAATTAGGTTGCCTTAGTTTCTTTTATTTATTTATATAATAAACAAATAAAAACAAACACATAATATTAATATTCATCTACTCATATATTCAGACAAAATAATTTAGTGGGTGTAGACATGATCCAGAAATCTCTTAGATTAGGTCACTAGTATATAATTAAATATTAGGGCCACTAAATAAAGATAACCATTTAGGTTATTTAATTCCAATACCTGATTTAAAATTAGGGTATGTAACTTTTTATTAAATTTTTCTTTATATAATAAATATATATATATATAGTTAATATATTTATTTATTTAATCACATACATACTTCACATAAGTATTTATCCTTATCATTCATCTTGCTAAAATATATAGCACATCAATATATATATATATATATATATATATATATACACACACACACACACACACACACACACACACATTCGATTTATCCTTATAATATCTCTTCACTTAAATTTTATTTCCTTAATAAAATTCTCCACATTCATAACCTATTTCTTTCTTTTAAAATTTTTAATCATTCTCATACTTTCGTTCATTAATTAACATAAAGTTAAAGGTAACATAATACCTTATTCTTAACATAATTCGAAATATAATTTCATTCTAGGTTTTGAATTTTGCAGCCCTTATTTCCTCAATTCTATTTAAATAGCAAACCGTATAAGTTTTTTAAAAAGGTTTTAAATCATTCCTCTATTTTCACTCTAGGTTTTATTATTTAACCTTGAATTTAATAATTCATGATCTTCTAAATTTTTGGGATGTCACAGAGTATGTGGATAAATGGTACTAGAAAGTTGTCTTTGAGACAAGCTTTGTTCAAATCCCTATAATCCACGTATACTCGCACCTTCCCTCCGAGTTTAGGTACAAGAACTATGTTTGATAGCCACTGAGGGTATGTTGATACCATGATGATGCTGGTTTGAAATTGTCTCACAATTTCTTCCTTGACTTCCAAACTCCACTCATGTTTTAATCGCCTGAGTTTCTGTTTGATTGGCTTGAATCCCTCTTTAATGGGTAGGCGATGAATGACGATGTGAGTGGACAAACGATCATGTGATAACCCTAATTTTCAGAAATTATTAAAATAAAAATTTAATAAATAAAATTCTTATTATAGAATCATGTGTCGGGTTTGAATAAGAATATATGTAGGTGTTATATATATATTTGAATTTTGTGTTATGGGTGGAAAGAAATCCATAAATGAGATTTTATAGTTGGTTAAACTATTAAGGAAATATAGTGTTTTAAAACTTAAAGTTGATCTTTAAATTATTTAAGAAAGTAGTAATCGATGATGTGAAATCAAAGTGGAGATTGATGTTAGACGAGTTAACACTTAAAAAAGGATGAACAAAGTATATAGGAATTTAAATTCTACTTCTGCTAAAGTATAACTTGTCTGTGTTTGAACTCAAGGTGGCGCAGCTGCGCCACTTCCAAGCTTATGACCAGCTCAACTACGTCGGTCTTCAGAAGGTTCTGTGTATGTTTGTGAAATTTGAATTTCAAGACATGTATATTAAGGACTCATATGTGTAACAAAAGTCATAATTGGTGTTTAAGTTGTCCTAGAATGGATTGAGATAGCAAAACATGAATTGGATGAGAATTAGTTTTGAAATTAATTAACCCGGAATAAATATTGCGTAATTCATGGCTGCATTTTAACATGTAAAGAAAAATTTAACTACAACACCAGTGATCAAAGCACCATATTGGGACCTGCCTTTTGAATTGATGTGTGATGCCAGTGACTATGTTGTGGGGGTTGTTTTGGGCCAGCGAAGGGACACGATATTTGATGTGGTTAAATATTCGAGCAAGACCCTCACTTATGCTCAGTTAAACTACACCACCATAGAGAAGGAACTTTTAGCAGTTGTGTATGCTTGTGATAAATTTCGTGCCTATTTGGTTGGGACTAGGGTGATAATGTACACAGATCATGTATCAAATTTGTATTTGGTGGCAAAGAAAGATGAAAAACCTTGTTTGATAAGGTGAATACTTATTTTGCAAGAGTTTGATATAGAAATTAAGGATAGAAAGGGAACTGAGAATCAAGTGGCAGACAACTTATCTATATTGAAAAATTCAGGAAGGGATCTAAATGACAAGGTTGTGATTAATGAGTCCTTCCTATATGAGTAGTTATTTGTGGTAAAAGGTGAAGTGCCATGGTTTTGCAGATTTTCCTAACTTCCTAGTAAGCAAGATAATCCCTACTAACTTGACTGGGTATCATAAGAAGAAGTTTCTACATGATGTGAAGTGGTTTATATGGGATGAACCATACTTGTTCAAGCAGTGTTCTGATCAAATGATAAGGAGGTGTATTCCATA